>JAZHYW010025630.1:0-484706 GCA_037355805.1 Ixodes ricinus | reverse complement strand
AGTAGTTATACCCGTAAATGGCTTTGGAGAGAAGCAGTGATCGTACCAATAGTTTTAAAGGTTTCTTCCCCCCCCCCATGCTTTGGCTGTTGTTCTCTTGATAAGGTTAAGGCTGCGTCTCCATTCAAACTTAATCTGGTTCAGCCAGCTCCGTGCTCCCCATCCTCGTCGATTGTGAGACCGAGGATCTTTGCACTTGGTTGTCTTTGAATTTTGGTGCCGTAAACGTACAAACTAATGGTGTCAACGATGTTTTTCTTTTTTAGCCTTCTTTGAAGCGACTACTGTGTACATGGTCCTTTCGGCTGAGTTATTCATATTTGTTTCCTGCATAAAGTTCATGGTGACATCCAGGGCTTCTTGAAGTCGACTTTCTTGAATGTTGGGTGTGCCATTGCTGATCATAAGGTGACGTCCTCAGCGTATATAGTGTAACGTACGTCTCGTGTTGCCTCCAGGCGGAATGCGAAGTCAGCCATGGCAATGTTAAATAATACTGGGGAGAAGACCGCTCTTTGGGGAACTCCTACCGTGTTTCTTGTGAGGGGGCTCGTGGTGCCTCCAATGTGAACTTGGAATTGGCGTCGATTTAACGGCTTGTAGGCCGACAGTACGAATAAATAAATGAGGGAAAGATTTAATGAAGTTTAGCATTCGTCCACGTAGGCCTCGATTTTTTTGCTCCTCGAATGACTGTTTCATGTGGGATGGAGTCGAACGCCTTTTTGATGTCTATCGCCACTAATGTACGAGGCTGTACGGTAGGTTGAAATATGGTTATGTCATTGCGAATTATGGCTAGACTGTCTTGTGTAAACAGGTGAGGACGGACTCCAGTTTGCATGGGGTGTAGCCTGTTGTGTGACTCTAGGATCCAGGTTATCCTGGCCAGGACCATACGTTCCATTACTTTACAAAGGTTGGAGCTTAGCGAGGTGGGTCTGAGGTTCTGGATGTCATTGCTGGGTTTGCCTGATTTCGGTATGGGAATTACTGCGGATATCTTCCAGTCATCGGGAAGTCGACGGGATTCTCATATCTCGTTGTACTTGTTTAGGAGCTCACGCATTTCTTCATCCGGAAGCTTTCGGAGGGCTGTGATAGTAATGTGGTCCGGGCCTGGAGCTGTGTTGCTTTTGCTTTTGTTAGAGCGTCCAATAGCTCACCCATGTTGAAGGGGGAGTCGTCTGGCAGCAATGCGTTTATGGGTTCCGGCGCATAGCAAGTATCTGGTCGTTCCTTGGCTGGTTGAGAGAAGAAACTGTCTCCCGCTGCTTTAGCTAGCTCTTCTTCTGTTATGTTTAGCCGTAATGCGAGGTTGGAACCGGTGTTCTTGCTTTTAATTTTGCCGCTCATTCCTTAGTATGTGTTGCATACCTTTTTAGTCCAGTCTTTTCAGCAAATGAGCTGCTGTGTGCCCAACAGCTGTTTCGTCTAAGTTCGAGGGTATCTTTATTATTATGTGGGTGTGCTAGGGTTTACTGCCACCCCTTTCGAGCAGCATGATGTTCTCTCAGAGCCAATATTTTAAGTATTCTGAGATTCTAGCCCATTGTTTCATTCCTATACTGTTATATCTAGATGGCTTGAAACACGACACAACCACAAGTACATTTCTGCGATTGTAAACAGTCAGCTTAATGCATCATTTGACCTCGAAGCATTTGAAACATACAGTGAATCCTGGTTATCTTGTACAGCGGATATGGGTCGTCTCTATTGGGAATGATTACCTTTCGAAACTTTTGTCATTACATCAAACCTTTGCTATCCGGCAGCTGGCACTGATGCTGCTGGTCCCGACGAGCGCGGCCACCTGGCAGCCATGCCGGCCGTTGCCCTGCAGGCCCCATCTCCGCCGTACCTTGACTAAGCTGCTTGCTGGCCGCCACAAAGTACTGCATATCTCGCAACACAAACAAGCAACACGGGACGTCGGCACCAGCGATAGTGGCTGCAATATCGGGTTCGAAGGAAATGCGAACTGTGACAGAACTTCCAGCGCAGCACCGGTGCAGCGTGGACGAGTGTCTTTTGCTGGGCGATGTTCAAACACATCAGAGTAGGACGCACATACTCGCTGCGTTATACTTTCCACAGCAAAGTTGTATCAGTTTCCAGATACCTCCTGTAGGCGCAGCATCTTTCAGTTATATTCAGTGAACTTTCGGCACCCACGAATTTCCTCCAAAATCGATGGTAGAGTAAATATCCCAAAAGATGCATATTTGCTACCAAGATCAATCTATTGGCATCTGCTAGATGTGGCAAGGATGAATGAGTTTACTCAGATAAGTTCAGATCAAAGTTATTCATAATCAAGCACAGTGCACCAACTCAATGGTGCAATTTTTGGTATTTTTGAAAGTATTTCTGCATCTGGTATCTCCAGTCACTTACCAAGGACAGCAAAGCGTAATGCCCAGCATAACAATTGACATGAACGGTATCGTGAAGTTGCTGCGCGGAATTGATGCAACCAAGGCCGTCGGACCTGATGGCATTTCCCCTGTTATTTTTCTTAAGTGCAGTGAATCAATAGCGCGTTATCTTTTTGTTATATTCAGTGAATTTTTAAAGACGGGGATGGTTCCAATGGATTGGAAGATGTCAAACGTCACACCAGTTTTTAAATCGGGATCTAAAGCCAGTGTTGAAAATTATCGTCCTATTTTATTAATATCGATCTCATGTAAGTTGTTTGAACACATTATTTATAGCAACCTTTACTCGTTCCTCGATTCAATACACTTCTTTTCCCCCTCACAGTATGGTTTTCAAAGCGGCTACTCTTGTAACACCCTGCTGGTAGAATTTTATCATCATATATCCAGATCACAAGACAGCAGGAAATATGTCGACTGCGTGTTCTTAGACTTTCGAAAGGCGTTTGACACGATCCCGCATCAGTTATTATTGTATAAATTGGCTTTGCTAAACATAGATCCAAACGTCCTGAACTGGATACGAAATTATTTAGAAGGTCGAGAGTAGCGTGCTGTCCTAAACGGTACAGTATAAACATCAACTCGGGTTACGTCGGGTGTGCCACAAGGGAGTGTCTTAGGGCGTTTACTTTTTTGCATATACATAAATGACACCACCGAAAATATACAGTCGCATATTAAACTGTTCGCCGATAACTGCGTATTATACTGGGAAAAAAACTCGTCAGACGATTTTTCCACATTACAAACCGAGATAAATATTTTATCTTCTTGGTGCAATCAATCGAAAATAAGCCTAAATTCAAGTAAGTGCAAACATATTCGTTTCTCGAGAAGTAAGCTGCACGATTATCAACGCTACCTAATCAACGGGACCGTTTTATGTACTGTATTTGAGTATGTTTACCTAGGAGTGCTATTTGCGGATTCCCTAAAATGGAACAGCCACGTAGAACGTACAATCGGAAAGGCTAGTAAAATGTTTTATTTTATCCGCCAAAATTTGAGATCTGCGTCACGAAACGTTAAAGAAACACTTCATTTTTCTTTGGTAAGAACGATATTTGATTACGCGTGCGTTGTGTGGGACCCTTATCACGACTTCCTTATCAATAAACTAAAAAAAGTCAAAATCAGGCCGCGTGTTTTGTACTAAACATCTATGACCCTTATGCTAGTGTTACAAATATGAAAACTATGCTGGGATGGGAAACACTCGAATGATAAAGAAAAAAAAGGGAACACTCGAATGTAGAAGAAAAAAAACTGACTAAAATTCTTTCACCGTATCTTTTACAACAAAACAGGAATTGATAAAGCCACCTATCTTATGGAGCCATCCTACGTCTCTTCCCGTTGTGATCATTCTAAAAAGGTTGCTGTTTCCACTTACAGGACTGACTGTTTTGCAAATTCATTCTTTGTCAAAACCGCGAGAGAGTGGAACGACCTCCCCGAAGATATTCTGTCCATTAATAATAATGATGTTTTCTTTTTCCACTTGTAATAATGTTTTCTAAAACCCCCTACAATATTGCCCACAGGGCGATGTAGGTACAATGTAAATAATAAATGTAAATATATTGGGCACAATATTTTTTAATGACACCACTTGTTCTTCCTTGCAAACATCATTTGTAGTCTTGTCATTACTGCGCCAGGGACCTTCATCACATTATCTCCAGGATAAAGCAGGAAGTTCCACAACAGAAAAAATACAATTAGATTTGCCAATGCAATCCGGGAACCTGTGGAGCTTGCTACCAAGACATTAAACACAAGTCAGATGCATTACATATGTGCATGCAATCCAGACCTGTGGAGCTTACACCAGGAATTGTGAATAAAATTCAAAACCGATATATGTGCGCATGCAATCAGACTTGTGGAGCTGGCCCCTAAAATATTGAATACAAGTCAAAAGTGAAAAACATATAGACGCCATTTAGACCTGTGGGGTTTGCACCCAAAACATTGAACACAAATCAAGAGCACAACACGTGCAACCGCAGTCCAAAGCCGTGGAGCTGCCACCAAAACAATGAATACAAATTATAAGCAATACATGTGTACACACAATTTTGATCTGTGGAGTTGGCGCCCAATACATTGACAAAAAACACTACGCGTACCCCATGCAATCCAGGCCGGTGGAGTTTGCACCCAAAGCATTTAACAGAGTTCAAACGCAGTACACGTGCACAAGAAACCAAGCCTGTGAAGCTTGCACCTGAAGCATTAAAGGGATACTTCAACGAAATTTGAAATATACCCGTCGTGTTCAAAAATAGGCTGAATATGATCCACAATATCCATAAATGACAAGCGTACGTTTGTATGTTGTGCCTGGTGGCTGTATTTTTCGTTATAAACGGTCCACTCTGGCAAGCGCTCGGAGAACAGCCAGCGAAGAGCACGTGACATTCAACGCAATCGTGACGTAGTTCGTCTCAGGACGAGCAAAGCTACGGCGAGGCTGACGTCGAGAAGATGGCCTAGTCGTTCCAGCCACCGAAGCGGCTGCTTTTGTGCAAATTTTGAGTGACGGGTTAATCTTTTATAATCTTGTAGGGAGACAATAGCGACTTCTGGGACACACAAAGGGGATTCTCGGGAAGAGGAGAGTCTCTCCTTCCTCTCTTCTTTCGTCGTGGCCGGAGGCGAGACAATCTCCGTCACTAGCTGTCCAGGTTCCTAGACGAGCATTACAAACGAGGCGTTAGCGACATGCACCAGGTGCTCTTTGCTAATCGTTTAATTCGTTTTAAAATTCGTTTTCGTGACTTTTTTAACAAGATAGTGGTGTGTCCGATGTGATACTGCTCCTCTGAACACATATAGACCAAAAAATGAGCGCCGAAATTTCGTTGTAGTATTCCTTTAAAACGCCCCCCCACCCTTTTGCGAAAACATAAAGTAAAAATTGTCTATCTCCGGTACAGCAACCACAGCACTGTAAAGACAAACACAGGATTCGAAATTGCTCCAGCACATCCAAAGCACTGCACACACACACAGAGTCCAAACTGGCTTCCGCATAACACCCCCCCCCCCACACTGTACAGATGCACACACAAAGTTCAAAATGGCTCAGACACACACACAACACAGTACACATGCGAACAAGGCCCTTATGGCTTCGGCACAACATCCAGCATGGTGTTCATACACACACACGCGCACACACAAAATTTAATGTGGCTCCAAAGAAGAGTTATGGTGATCACCGGTGCTGGCGGCAACGTGCGACGCAGCCGGTCACGGACGCTATGCAGGTGGGTTGTATTTAGGGTTGTTCTTTTTCGAGTTTTATTTTTGTTAACAAATATTTTAACTTCCGCTAAGTTTTATTTTGTTCCAATGGTTCTGTCCGCATTGTCCTCCGTGCGTGCTCGTTTAAGGTTGCCATACCTCTTTTGTGCCCCCCCCCCTCCCCCAGTGTAGGGGCTCAAGCTCCCAAAGTCTTCAAGGGGTTTTTCTAATTTTAGTGTTGGGGATATCCTGCTTAACCTTGATTTTCTTTTGTGTGCTTTTCCATTTAAAAAAAATACTTCGCCGTTCAGGAAAATATGTTATGGACGTGAAAGTTAAAATAAAACCCGAAAAGGAACTTGTATTGCAGGAGCACATTGCGGCCCCGCACAGCCCTGCCCTGACTGTACAGACGCCTCGACTGGAGGCCCCTCCTTTCCCGCACTGCACTGGCGCTTCCTTCTTTGTCATCATCCTGTTAAGAAATGCTGTATGAGTCTGACGGAGGCTCTGGCTAGGCCTCTTTTGAGCAAAGCCAGATAATGTGGAGTACAGCACAAGCTGCCACGATCGTGCCAGTGACCTTGGGGTGGTGGGGAAGGATCCGGTGTTTGTGCAAGCACGAGAACTTGCTCTTTTGCAGCCCGATTCATTTCTCCACTGCTGCCCCCATGGAGGCGTGGGAGTGATTGAAGTTCCCAGCCGGTTCGGCAAGTGCAACCCGCCGATAAGCGTGGATCTTCAGTCAGGGCTTCAGGGGTTACCCTCTGTCGTCTGCATGGAAAGAATTATAATTATTTTTAGATGTTTGAACCACACGCGACGATTTACACAAGTGTTACTGATCATGTCTATGTCCCTCACTCGTTTATTTGAGGAGCATATTTTTACAAGAACCAATGAATGGGTATATTTTACTTTTTATTTATTTATTTATTTATTTCATATACCCTCAGGGCCAAAGGCATTAGGGAGGGGAGTGGGTACAATGTATAAGTATAAATTAAAAAATGCAGTGATTATTAGTACAGTAAATTGACTCTTAGTTATACAATGTTAGCTATGGCGTTCTTGAACTACTGGGGATCTTTGATTGTTGCTGTCGGGGCAGGAAGGCCATTCCACTCCACTGATGTGCGAGGAAAGAATGACTGAAAAAAAAGCATTAGTTCTACACGATTGAATCCCGACTTTATGAACATGATTTAATCTAGATGAGATGTTTTTTGGTTTGGGGGGGGGGCTAAATATGTTGGGCGCGCAAGGAAGGATGAAGAAACAGTTTGTGAAAGAGACAAAGACGAGAGGTTTTGCGGCGGGATGTTAGGGATGGCAGATCAAGGTTAGATTTCACTGTACTGATGCTTGCAGTTCTATTACAGTTAGGCAATATGAAACCAACAGAATTATTTTGAACCATTTCAAGTGAGTGTATCAAGTTTTCGTGGCTTGGATCCCAAACTGAAACGGAATATTCGAGTTAAGAGCGAATTAGGACCTTGTATTGTAGTAGTTTTAGGGATGAAGGTGCTTTTGCAAAGTTACGTCGAAGATAACCCAACATGCGGTTAGCGTTATTAATAACGTACGAGGTGTGAACGCTCCAAGTTAGTTAGGTTAGATGAAATGTGAACACCAAGGAATGCTGCAGTAACACCTAAAACGATACTAATGAATTGCTCCAGTAACACCTAAAACGATACGCGGCAGTCTGATGACGCTTTAACGCGTGCATTGTATCGATATCAAGTGTCATTTTTGGAGGTACAGAATGATCTGCTAGAACTCCCTACAAGTGTTAAGCATGTGCTTGGTAGCAGATATGTTTTAAAACTGCTATTGCGTGTTCAGTTCCTATATCTGAAGAAGCCAAATTTCTCCAAGAACATCTACTTGATTTAAAAGGAGGATGCCTTTGAGCGAAACATTACGGTGTTGGCTTGAGACCACTCACCAAGCTGGTACTAACTCTGCCTTATACGTCGGCCAGTGACGCACTCCTGGCGCACCCGCGAACGCTTCCACACAGAGGAGTCGTGGGTTGAGCACGGCCATCCTGAGGTCGACGACCAGGATGCGAAGATTTGCGTCAGTCATTTATAACAAAGAGGCACATAGGGGGAGGTCTGGCAGAGACAATTCGGCCAGTTGTGGCAAGCATCCATCAAAATTTACGAGTAGTTTTCTCGTCACAAAAGTGTTCTTCGACGTGGAGGAATAGAATCACGTCAACTCAATAACCTATCCAGTGAGGAGGCTTCTTGGGCTTCACCTCCCACCACCCTTTCCCCAAAATTCGGCCGACCGTTTAATATACACATGCATATTAAACCTTCCTCTCCCCCTCTCCGCACGCAAAGTCATGGACATCCTAGTCGTGAAAGTGATTCACCGGGGGCAGAGGCGGTGCATGATGGACGTAGCCACAGCAGGGACACACGCCCTGACAGTGGACGGGTGGACAGCGAGGTGCCGCTTACTAGCCACTTGACCATGGTAGCTTCCAGTGGCGTAAAAACTCAACACGTAAAGCACCTGCTGCTCCATCGCCATCTTTGTCCTTGCGCATCAGCGCCGCCTCTGGACCGCGTCGTCCCGAGGGTCGTCGCAGAGCCACCGCGCAATGTTTTTTAGAAAGTCTGCAGTACCGGCTGGACTCGTCTTCGTTCATTGCGAACCCGTCGACGTGCGCGATAAAGCGCTGTCGCCGGCGACACTACGAGAACAACACGTACTCCGCCATTTTTGCTTCTTGCTCAATTTCGCCCTTTTTCGTCCCCCTCCGACACGGCGTGCTTTTCCAACTCGCGGCGGCTCCCTTTAACATCAGCATGACGTTAGGGCGATTCGCCGGTGAGTTTGAGGTTCCCAACTTAAACGACTCCGTTCAGGCTACAATGCCGTCAGAGTTATCAGCTCCAAGGTGAGTCGCTACGCCGGCGAATTACGGAGATCAGCGCCTCGCCGACATTTGCGTTAGGAGGGCCACGTGAAAGCCCCAAAAAGGCTGCAAAAAGAAACGAATTGTGAATGAGGGAGACGGGCTGCCGAAACCGGTGAGTGGCGAAAGCAGCGACCGGCAGCAGATGCCGCTGCTACGCAGCAAGGTGGGGAGCGCGTCCCCACACTGACCTCGAGAGGACACAAAAAAGAATAAGCAAAATGTGCAGGAAGCCAATGAGAAAGCCAAGAAAGAAGGCCAAAAATCTCAAGGGGTCAGCCTTAGCTTTTCCCAAAAGGACGTATGAGGCGTTTCTGTACGGGTCTTGCTAACGCACTTCCGCAGGATCCAGAATTAGATTTTTGTTTTCGACATAGAACACGAGATCGTTGCTTTCGATTAAAAATATAGATGGTCATGTCGGTTATGAATAGCATTAATGCGTAAACATAATTTAGTTCCCGTCATTCAATAATGAAATACGAAATTACTCGCGCCGCAGTGGTGTGTAATAAATGTGTCTTAGTTATAAAAATAAATCAAAGAAACGTGGATGATGTCAGAAGTGCTTACATCACCCTACTGAAGCAAACAATAAAGGGTTCCCAGGATGAATAAAATACGACTATAAAAAATAGACACAGAAAACCGTAAACAAACGCGACTCAACAAATAAAATACTTGAGATTTTCATTGAAACAAATTAATTAATTTATCAAGTAAAATCATTTCAGACATGCGGCTACACTTTATTCGGATTACATATATTGTTTTTTAATCACTTGTATTCCACGCGTGACGTCACATTTCACAGGAGCATTTTTCTTTAAATGTCTACGCTAGGTCACGTGGTTGCGACGTCATGACCCTATTGACCAATTAGGATTTTGCATTCCGCCTCCGACATCGGCTTTTCTGCCAGACTACCGAGGACGTCTTTTGCAAGGCAGGAGCTCCTTGACGCTATATCTGTAAGATATTTACTTAGGAACGATCAATAAGCTGCCAATAAAAGATATCTGCTGATGTGGTTGGGCTTCAGACTAACCAATAGCCAACCAGATGCCACCCCGGCCGAGCTAAACAGAGCTAGAGCGTGTGGATAGCTTAGAGTTTATTGATCAAGCCAAATATTTACACAACCTTGACCAGACCGACACAGACCAGGCAACGATCTATTTGTTGAGCCGGTATGCGTATGAAGCGCGTGTTTGCGCTAGTCTCATACGCGTCAGCTCTATCTCCCTCAGACGCCACCTGTGTGTACAACCCACACATTTATTAAGGTATGCTAGTTCAACACACTTTCTTTCCCCGGTCTCCGTCAACGTAATCAATACAGTGTGACATTTTTTGTATAAATACCATATTCAATATTAGTGGCTCAAACCTTTGCTTAAACTGGACCCGGAACGGATGATACAACGGAATCTCCAAGTGGTACACAATCCAATGTTTTTGGCTCATCGTTAGGTCCCCCGGCTTCATCTGGGACCGATGTTAAGGCATGGACAAATGGAACATCTCCGAAGTCATCAATCACGACAAAGACCCTGAGTACAACCAATGAAATACCAAGAGAAATGTCCACGACGAATACAACCACAAAGTCATGGAATACAACTGCAACGACAACTGTCAGGCGACCAGTCTCCGGGGATGAAATTCCAACAAAATCAACGAGTGTAATGACAAACATCACGACCGCAATTATTTCAAATAAAACTTCTGCGATTACAACACGCGGAACATCAACACTGATGACCACCAACATTGAAAGTACCACAAACTCCGCGTCAACAACAACGATACGTGAGTTCAATGACATGGTGTTTTGATTGTGATTTCCGCTCCGCTGAGAACGACTTCGCCAGTGGATTGTATTACCGTTATAAAGGAAAACCTCTTAGAACTGCCGAGTAAGGAGTATTGAGCAAGGTGACGTTGACTGCCCTTCTCAGCTAGTACAAAAAACAAAGTTGCCAAGGCCAATCGTATGGAGGAAGAGTATTAGATCTTTGACAGCACAGTTGAAATAAATTAACTTTTGAATAGTGTATAGTATTAGTAAATATCGGCCTATATCAATACTTCCTCTTTTTCTAAAATAATACAAAATACTATAAATCCCAGGATAACGAATCATCTTCACAAATATTAATTAGACTCCGCAAATCAATACGGCTTACAGAGAAGTAAATTCACTCAATCTGTTCTGCTCCGAATTGGGGAAAACGCATTTGTAACATAAAAATTTATTCTACACGAAAGGTATATTTTTATACTTTAACAAAGCTGTCGATTTTATTAAGCATGATTAATTTTTAACAAGCTGCCGTATTCGGAATTAGAGGCGTTTTACTAAAAATATTACGCAATTACGTATCTTATCGCACCCAGTTGGTGGCAATCAATAATATACCATCAGGCACCGATAATATAAGATATGGTGCTCCCCAGGCATTTATATTGAGACGTATAAACTCTAGCTTTATATTAATGACATTGTTTTCATTCCTCCTACTGCCAACATTGTTCTTTATGCTAAATATAATAATGTGTTTTTCTTGTCCAAAAACGTATCATCTCTTTTTCCGGTAAAGATATTACTTGAATATTTGTCGAATTGGCTAGATGCCTATCGGCTTCTTCAAAATGTTAATAAAACAAACTATATTTTCTTTTCTTCAATTAACTGGTCAGTAAACCTTACCAGTGAATTAATATTTCAGTCACAATATTTAGAACGGGTTTCCGAATACAAGGTCTTAGGTGCACAGTTCCATGGTAATCTTCATTGGACGTCTCGTGTAAGCCTCGTGAAACGTAATAGTGCGCAGTCATAGAGTATGTTGAATAGATTTAGGACATTAACGCGCACATGGCTAATGCGTGAGTTTTACTTTTCTACTGATCATTCTAGACGACATTATTGTTTACTCGTCTTTGGGATTACACCCGAATTAAATGTAGAACGTTTGTATTAAATACAGAAAAAAGGTATACCGTTTATTTTAAACTTGTCTGCATCTGGTGACAAATCTTCATATTTTGAACTTAATCATATACTGAATATTGAGGCCTTATATTATCAACGACTGTCTGAAGTTTGTTTTTTTCGAAAATAAAAGTTGATTGTGATTTATGTTTGTATTCATATACAAACACTGACACACATAATAATTTTAGACACAGAAATATAAACCAAATAGAGCCAGAACCAAGTACGGTACACAATTATCAACCTGGCAAACCCGCAACCTCCTGAAACTTTATCCTGCCTTAGTTGAATCGATTGACAAGAGCTCGTAACTGTTGTCCTTCAGAAGACAAGCAAAATGTATTTCCTTCATCCGTTCTAGTTTGCTCTTTTGTCTGCTCTAATCATACACATCGATGTTTTTTTAATTATGTTGGTCTTATATATTTCTTTTCCCTAGAAGATAATATTACCTCATAGGTAGGATATGTTTGCTTGCTGCCTGTGATGTAAGTTTAGAAAACAGGCAAAATGTAGTTTGTTCATCCTTTGTAGTTTGCTATTTTGTCTGTTCTAAAAATGTATATCGACGTATTTTTAATTAGGTTTCTGCTATTTAAAGTTTATCTTGGTAAATCTATGACACCATAACTAGTTTATATCGAGTTTCCGAAAATCTTTTCTCCCTTTTTTGATGTTTGCCTTATGTTTGCCTGCTGTCTTTGTTTTAAGTTTAGTGAGTAAAACCTGGTACTAGGAGCCAAGTTAGTCGATTTTATTGTCGCCATTTTCCCCAGCTCCATGGCAATCTTTGTATTGTAAAAAAATTCATATAACGCAACCTGAGTGGGCCTTTCGCCTCCGAGCAATCAAGTGTATACCGTGCTTAGTTTTTTTTTTTTTTTTTCAAATAGCAACGGCCAAATCTTAGCGGTTCGATCTTTATTCACTTGAAAAAAAAAAGAATGCTCTGAAATTGTATGCCCTGTCGCCTGAGCCTGGGGTTTAGGGAGCCTTCGGGTTTAAGCGATGTCTTCTCGAAAAGCTTTTTTTTACGTCTGCTTTCTCTTTCAAGCTAGCCGTTGTACGTCTGTCTTGTTCTATGTACAAGGAACCCGGCCTTGTAACGTAAAATGTCCCATTTGGGACCAGCGTAATTTTGAAGCAAACAAGTAATTCTATCCAGGTTACTACCTGAAAGTAATTCATTGCATTACTAAATCACCAGAATAGAAAAAAAACTTTTAATATGCATGGGCGTATAATTAAATCAATTGTCATAAATTCATTAAAGAAATGCCATTACTGCGCCTTTGCGTACCGATCCCAGGTAGCGCATAAATAGAGGCTCGGGTGGGTCCCACTTGTTTAAATTTCGCAATAAGGAAAGAAAAGAACTGTAGTAAAATAGATAAATGGGCTAGTTGGTACATCACTGAATGGAAAGCGCCGAATAAACAAGGACGAAGAAGGGGACAGAGACGAAGCGCACTCACAACTGAAGGTTTATTGAAACAAACATTGACTATTAATACCGTCTATCTGGGTGTTGGCTCAAAAAGAAAAACTCTTTATCTGTTAAGTGTAGTGACGGCGCACTAATGCACAGACTCTCCCCTTGCTCTCTTATGCGGAATGCCTCATGTATTTCTCGCGCTGTTTTGTTAGCGTATCTGCCCAGAACTGTTGTTTTTTCCAATTCCGGGCCACATGGGCACCTATCACAGTGCACCGCGAGATTGCCCGACGGGGACTGTTTCACTGACCAGGCATGTTCCCTAGCTCTTTCATTTATGCAACGCCCCGTTTGACCGACATACGATTTCCCGCAACTCATTGGTATGTTATATACCACTGACGTTGCACACTCCACGTATTGCTTAGCGTGCTTCTTTTGACACACTTTACCCTCTCCCTTTTCGTTGTTTATTTTTGAACATAGATGAGACAGCTTGTGTGGCGCTGAAAACACCACTGGGACTTCAAAATGGGCAGCCACTTTTTTTAGATTGTGCGATAGATTGTGAATGTATGGAATCACCGCCGGTCTTGTTAGTTTTCTGGAAGGAATATGATCGTCATCTTTTTCTTCATCTTGGAAACAAGGTTTTCCGCTACTTCCCCCAAGAAGCGATCGGGGTACCCTCCGCGTTTTAAACGATTCACCTGCGTGAGGAAGCTTTCATCCGCGACATGGGGGCATGATTTTTCCAGCGAGGCTCTCATTAGGCACGATGCTGTTCCCCTTTTAACAAGTTTGGATTGCGCAGAATTGAAGGGCAGAACCCCTTTCTTAGTTCGCGGCTCATATTTCCAACAAACATGGTCACCTTCAAAGTTGAGGCTCAAATCCAAAAACTGCAGCCTTCCCTTCGTCATTGTTTCATGAGTGAACGCCAATCCATGTGAATTCAAGTTAAAACAATCCAGCACATCGTTGATTAAGTCCATGCTAACAGTAACGGACTTCGGGGCAAGCACCAAGAAATCATCCACATACCGACAGACTGTGAATTCCCCCAATTTTTCGATATCCTTACGTATTCCCTTATCACATTCGGCCAAAAATATATCGCAGAGCACTGGCGCAACACGGGAGCCGATACATATGCCTCGTTTTTGAACGTAAACACCATCCCCAAAGGACATCACAGGTGCACTGCGAGATTGCACTCGACTATCCCTTTGGGGATGGTGTTTACGTTCAAAAACGAGGCATATGTATCAGCTCCGTGTTGCGCCAGTGCTCTGCGATATATTTTTGGCCGAATGTGATAAGGGAATACGTAAGGATATCGAAAAATTGGGGAATTCACAATCTGTCGGTATGTGGATGATTTCTTGGTGCTTGCCCCGAAGTCCGTTACTGTTAGCATGGACTTAATCAACGATGTGCTGGATTGTTTTAACTTGAATTCACATGGATTGGCGTTCACTCATGAAACAATGACGAAGGGAAGGCTGCAGTTTTTGGATTTGAGCCTCAACTTTGAAAGTGACCATGTTTGTTGGAAATATGAGCCGCGAACTAAGAAAGGGGTTCTGCCCTTCAATTCTGCGCAATCCAAACTTGTTAAAAGGGGAACAGCATCGTGCCTAATGAGAGCCTCGCTGGCAAAATCATGCCCCCACCTGTCGCGGATGAAAGCTTCCTCACGCAGGTGAATCGTTTAAAACGCGGAGGGTACCCCGATCGCTTCTTGGGGGAAGTAGCGGAAAACCTTGTTTCCAAGATGAAGAAAAAAGATGACGATCATATTCCTTCCAGAAAACTAACAAGACCGGCGGTGATTCCATACATTCACAATCTATCGCACAATCTAAAAAAAGTGGCTGCCCATTTTGAAGTCCCAGTGGTGTTTTCAGCGCCACACAAGCTGTCTCATCTATGTTCAAAAATAAACAACGAAAAGGGAGAGGGTAAAGTGTGTCAAAAGAAGCACGCTAAGCAATACGTGGAGTGTGCAACGTCAGTAGTATATAACATACCAATGAGTTGCGGGAAATCGTATGTCGGTCAAACGGGGCGTTGCATAAATGAAAGAGCTAGGGAACATGCCTGGTCAGTGAAACAGTCCCCGTCGGGCAATCTCGCGGTGCACTGTGATAGGTGCCCATGTGGCCCGGAATTGGAAAAAACAACAGTTCTGGGCAGATACGCTAACAAAACAGCGCGAGAAATACATGAGGCATTCCGCATAAGAGAGCAAGGGGAGAGTCTGTGCATTAGTGCGCCGTCACTACACTTAACAGATAAAGAGTTTTTCTTTTTGAGCCAACACCCAGATAGACGGTATTAATAGTCAATGTTTGTTTCAATAAACCTTCAGTTGTGAGTGCGCTTCGTCTCTGTCCCCTTCTTCGTCCTTGTTTATTCGGCGCTTTCCATTCAGTGATGTACCAACTAGCCCATTTATCTATTTTACTACAGTTCATTTCTTCTGCAACGGGCCCTTTTTTGTCTCCTAACAATAATCCGTCCTCGGGTGTCTCGTACGTCACCCTTATTGCGGCTTCCACTTGCCGGGCTCGACACTATTCCTACGCCATCCGCACGGGAAGCTATCCTCCGGACGTCCTGGCCCTCTTCGGTGGCGTTTTGCCCTCGGCCGGACATGCAAAAAGAATCTGCAAAATCCTGAGATCTGAAGTCTGGAAGCAAGTGGGCAGGTACCGAGACTGCTTAAGGATTTGGTGTTATCAATCAAGTCCCACTGCAAGGACAGCTGAGAAGGTGTACGGGGAACATCTGAGACTGGCGTCCCAAACCTTGGAGTTCATGTGGGAGAAGCTGTTGGTCTCTTTGCCAAGGAAGAAGAAAGCAAGTGCTCCGTCACCCAACGAAGTTCTTTTCCTTGGAGGAGCGCAGGCACCCAAGAAAATCACCGAGATCCTGGAACTTGGACCGAAGTTCAGCATCCAGCCCACTCCTAAGCCCATTGAGAAACTCTGCTTGGCGAGGACCCTTGCTGACCGAGTCATTCCGGAAGAAAGGGAGCGATGCATCTCAGAGGCCGTCGACGTCATCAGAAGAAAGCCGAACAACAGGAGAGAGACGATAAGGACACGCGATGTGGTGACCTACTTCAGGGAGAACCAACTCAAGCTTCTGACCGCGGACAAAGAGGGAGGTTTCGTGGTTCTACCGGAGGGGCTCTTCGGTGAAAAGTCCCTCATCGCCATCCTCAAGAACTTCAGGCAAGTGAACAAGATATCCCTCAGCAAAGTCAAGACGTCTGCCAAGGATCTGTGTGACAGGCTGCAGCTGAGCCAGCTTGCGAAGAAGATACAAGCCTCCAAAAAACTTAGTCTAGATGTGTTCTTTAGTGTCAAGACCCACAAAGTAAACTGTCCATTTAGAGCGATCGTAACGGAAAGGGATACGTGGCAAAAAGAAGTGGGGGCTTCCTTAGTAGGCAGTTGGCCGGCCTTGAATTGAGCGACCCATTCCTGGTGCGGAACTCGGAGGCTGTCATAGAATTTTTGGCGAAGGGCGACCAGTCCTACGGCGGAGGCTTTTCTATTGACGTGGAGGACCTTTTCTATTCCATCCCGCATGACAAGCTTTTCCCAGCGGTAAAAAAGTGCATTGAAGAAAATGATGAAATAAGCTTTAGAAATTCGAGCGGGGTAAGTGTGGAATCGTTTTTAGAGTTACTAGAATGCTACCTGAACTCAACCTTTGTGTCCTTTGGGGATGGTGTTTACGTTCAAAAACGAGGCATATGTATCGGCTCCCGTGTTGCGCCAGTGCTCTGCGATATATTTTTGGCCGAATGTGATAAGGGAATACGTAAGGATATCGAAAAATTGGGGGAATTCACAGTCTGTCGGTATGTGGATGATTTCTTGGTGCTTGCCCCGAAGTCCGTTACTGTTAGCATGGACTTAATCAACGATGTGCTGGATTGTTTTAACTTGAATTCACATGGATTGGCGTTCACTCATGAAACAATGACGAAGGGAAGGCTGCAGTTTTTGGATTTGAGCCTCAACTTTGAAGGTGACCATGTTTGTTGGAAATATGAGCCGCGAACTAAGAAAGGGGTTCTGCCCTTCAATTCTGCGCAATCCAAACTTGTTAAAAGGGGAACAGCATCGTGCCTAATGAGAGCCTCGCTGGAAAAATCATGCCCCCATGTCGCGGATGAAAGCTTCCTCACGCAGGTGAATCGTTTAAAACGCGGAGGGTACCCCGATCGCTTCTTGGGGGAAGTAGCGGAAAACCTTGTTTCCAAGATGAAGAAAAAAGATGACGATCATATTCCTTCCAGAAAACTAACAAGACCGGCGGTGATTCCATACATTCACAATCTATCGCACAATCTAAAAAAAGTGGCTGCCCATTTTGAAGTCCCAGTGGTGTTTTCAGCGCCACACAAGCTGTCTCATCTATGTTCAAAAATAAACAACGAAAAGGGAGAGGGTAAAGTGTGTCAAAAGAAGCACGCTAAGCAATACGTGGAGTGTGCAACGTCAGTAGTATATAACATACCAATGAGTTGCGGGAAATCGTATGTCGGTCAAACGGGGCGTTGCATAAATGAAAGAGCTAGGGAACATGCCTGGTCAGTGAAACAGTCCCCGTCGGGCAATCTCGCGGTGCACTGTGATAGGTGCCCATGTGGCCCGGAATTGGAAAAAACAACAGTTCTGGGCAGATACGCTAACAAAACAGCGCGAGAAATACATGAGGCATTCCGCATAAGAGAGCAAGGGGAGAGTCTGTGCATTAGTGCGCCGTCACTACACTTAACAGATAAAGAGTTTTTCTTTTTGAGCCAACACCCAGATAGACGGTATTAATAGTCAATGTTTGTTTCAATAAACCTTCAGTTGTGAGTGCGCTTCGTCTCTGTCCCCTTCTTCGTCCTTGTTTATTCGGCGCTTTCCATTCAGGAAAGAAAAGCAATAACCCCTTAGACCGATTTCGGTTATCAGAGGGTAAGCCCACTTGGGCTGCCCACGCATTGCCACCGCGGGGCCCACCTTAGTTCTTTTAGATCAGATGTAGCACGTCCACTTCTCCGAAAGGTTCCATTGCGCGGCTGCGGTTCCTTGAGAAAAATTGGATCCTCAGGCGAATGGAAAAAACGGGGCTCCAGTGTACGTCACATGCTTGCTTATTTTGCGGTCCTGTCATAGAGAAATATAGTACAACGTAAAGAGCGGACACTTCCATAGGCCCCAGTGGCCCAATTCAGTGTCAGCGAGCGCACCCAGCGGCCAGTATAGTCCCTAGTTGAGTGTTGAATGGATGGATACAAGCAGAAACCGCAAGTTAGATAAATGAATGGATTCAAGGCGAATTCTGGTGGTATTTTTGTATCGGGCAGTATCGTGCGCCCTCTAGTTTAATGAGTCAGTGTTATTGTAACTAGCATGGTTTTTGTTTAAAATATAATTGTTCTATAAGTATACCTTAATTTCACTGCAGAACAAAAGTCATCCAGCGCTACATATACTTCAAACTGACCTCACAACGAAAAAGATATCTTCACATTTGTGCTAACTCTCTTGAGGGGACGACATGGGACGACACCAGGCATTGACAAACAAAACTATTTATTTTTGTAACTACGACAAGCAAAACAAACATCAACTCTGAAGACAATGAGTAATGTATGTTATTCATACATTACAAAAATAAGAATACACATGCAAAATGTATGAATAACGCGTCAACAGTGCAACACTGAAAGAAAAGTACTGTATTACAGCGACAAATGTAATATGATGGAGGGCATTTAAAACAATTACAGTCCGTGTTCCATGAAAAGCGTTTGTTTGGACTAACACAGCAACAATAGAAAACATCTGGCCCAGTGGCTTCTAAATTCAGTGACCCAATGCAAATGTCCGTCAACAAAAAAACTAAAGTCACAATACTTCTTACGTTTACCGTATACCATGACCGCAACGGAAGAATGACTAAAAACCCGCACGGCACAACAAGCCGCGCAACCAACTCAACCCATACAACGAGGCAAGAGACACAGACCAAGCAGCCAAAGTAGGGCCGAAGTATCCGCCCCTCCGTCGAGTCCACGACTCCGAAGCCAACTGTCGCGCCGCAGCCGTAGCCACAGCTGTTGAAGTTGTTCTTGAAGGTTTTCAAAGTTCGTAATAATTTTAAAAGTTTACTCTATGCAGCAAAGTTATTTAATAATATTATATATTTGACTAATGCTCAGTATAAGTGGCACTGTTGCGCCTACTAACGGCCAGTAGAGTCCCTAACTCCTCGGCCGCTAAACGGCTGGAGTGGCCACTCTTTACGTGGTACTATATTTCTCTATGGTTCTGTTTCGCAGCGATAGCGTTGAGTGCACCCTTCGGCCTGGTTCCCACTTACAGCTAATCCGCTGCCGCCGAAGCGGAATCGGCCGCGGCAATGCACAGTGGACGCTGCGCCCGGCGGCCGAATTCTTGCAGATTCTCCCACCGATTCGCAAGCGTGAACCAGGCCTTGGGTCTGGTTCGGCGATGTTTGTACAGAAAAAGCCACGTTAGCGCGGGGTTTGCCAACAACTCCTACATACCAAACCTGCAGTTCTGATAGAGATGACGCAATCAGAGAAAGCCAATTCGGGGCAAATATTGGACGCGACAATTGCGTCAACGTACGGCTCAAACATGACACGAAGCCGAACACTGCAGCAGCCCTCGTTTCCAATCTGTGTCCTGCTTTGGACTTCGCCGGTTACGCAGAAATATCAGCAATATTGAGTTGTCTTCTTGGCTGTGCTATCACTCTTTCCGCATAGCAGTCGTCCGCCGCAAAAACACGTCATGTATGACAAAACGAGATGTTAGTCCTCCTTTTACAGATTTATTAAAGCACATTTTATATACTATTTTCTTGTGAGCAATTATCCTACCTCAAATATTCTAATGCACATCGACTAAAAACATACAACGTGAGGCAAATTATTCGAGAAGGAAACAGCTCTTCTCGCAATCGCAAAATACTTTGTGTGGACGTTTGCAGTTTTTTTTTATGGGTGTGACAGATGCGGTGCCGCGTAAATGCCACTTCAAAGAAATGTTAAAAAATCTTGAGAAGAGACGTGCCACCAATAAGCTACAACATTAGTTTCAGAGCGTAAACGAGAGAGCAGCACGGAGGTTCACGCGCAGCTGCCAAGAGCAGAGATCTTCATATATAACTGTGTGAATGGGCGTCGTTCTGTGGACATCAAGAAATTCGCTAAATGGGTTTTTCGTACCTCTTTTACTCTCAGATTTGCGAATCCATCATATTGATCCAGACTAGAGCAAACTGCAAACATAAAATTCAACGCCACACTGGGCAAAACATGAGTCTAAATGATTTGGCAGTTGATGGTGAAAATGCAATCAATCCTTCTTTTCGTTTTATATAGACATCTCCCTCTGATTCTGCAACGCTACAAAATGACCTTGACTCTATTAATAAAAGGTGTTGTAATTCGCAAATGTCCCTCAACGTTAACAAATGTAAACACATGCGCTTCTCTCGTTCCACCTTCCAAACTTCCTCTCCTTCCTCTACAACAAACTGGCACATACAAGTATATTGGTGTTCTTCCAACTAAACATCTCTTGGGACAGTCATATTAATTCAGTGGTGTCTGCTGCTAACCGAACTAACCGCAACTTCAGATCTGTCCCAATTAAGTAACGTAAAGCGACTCCTTTAGATTTCCTTAGTACGATCGAAATTAGAGTATGCATCCTCCATTTGGCACCCTCACCTTTCTTCACTAACAGACAGTATTGAGGCTGTCCAATACCATGCTGACCGGTTCATTCAATCTGACTACTCACGTTTTTCTAGTGTTACTCGAATAAAATCTGATCCTTCTCTTCCCTTACTTGCTACCCGACGGAAAATTTTTCGTCTGTGCCAATTGCATAAAGTCTATTATTCGCCCCCTACTACATCAGACTCTTCTCACTCCGCCAACCTATTCGTCTTCTAGACTATAGATCATCCTAAAAAAATAGCCCGTCCGCGATGTTTTTCCACGGCACATCAAAACGCCCTTCTCCCCTACGCAATTGTGGACTGGAATGGCCTTCCCGGTGGCATCGCAGCCATCAAGGACTCCAAACATTTCGCGAAGTGATTCAGCAATATTGTAATACCCACTCTCCTCTCTAACGCCTCACGGCCTTGAGGGTATTGTAAATAAATAAATAAATGAATAAATAAATAAACAGTTTCATGACCAAAGGACAAGTGATTATGTCAAAAGAGCAGGCCTGCATAAGTTCGGCACCAATAGCCCTGTCGGCGAAAAAGTTCGACCTTTAATTTGTGTCCCTAATTTACCTTCGTCCTTTTATGGTAAATATCGTCTCAGAGTTACCGTCATCATCTTCTTTTACGTGAAAATTTTAATGCCTCCGGAATTTTAGTCTAATCACTCTACTCATAGGAATAACTGATCAATAATATGTATCAGTTTTAAAATGAACAACACGTCAGAGGGTAAATATGTAGTTAGTTCGACATTCCTTTAATGGAAATTTTAAAATATGAAAGATGTTTACAATTATTTGTAACGCCGAATTAGAGCGCAGCCCTTGAGAAGGAGGAGAGGAGGATATGCCCCTTCTCCCCCTCAACTCCTCCTCTTCTGCTCCCCTCCCATTTAGCAGAAAATATTTTTCAGCTAAATTTTTTTTTCTGCTACATTCAGTGAAAAGATGTTTTCACTCAATTAAGCGGGGAGTGTTTTCCGCCAAATTTAGCAGGGAAATTTTCCCACTAAATTTAGCAGGGAAATTTTTTCTGCTAAATTTGGCGGAGAAATTTTCTCGCTAAATTTAGCGGGAAATTTTCTGCTAAATTTTGCGGAGAATTTTTTTCTAAGTTAGAGGGGACATTTTTTGCTAAATTTAGTGAGAATAATTTTGCTAAATTTAGCGGGAAAATGTTTCGCTAAATTCGGCGGGGAATGTTTTCCGCTAAATTTAGCAGGAATTTTTTCGCTAAATTTAGCGGGGAAATTGTTCTGCTGAATTTAGCGAGGAAATTTTCCCGCTCAATTTAGCAGAAAAATTTTTCTGCTAAATGTGGCGGAAAACTTTTTCCGCTAAATTTAGCGTGGAAATTGTTTCCTAAATTTAGAGGGGGAATTTTTCCGCTCAATTTATGGAGAATTTTTTTCCTAAATTTAGCGGGAAATTTTGTGCTAAATTTAGCGGGGAAAGTTTGTGCTAAATTTAGCGGTGAATCTTTTCCGCTAAATTTAACGGAAAATTCTTCCGACAAACTTAGCAGGGAAATGTTCCCGCTAAATTTATGCGCCGTGTGACGTCATGAGGGTGACGTCATTATGGAAACGTCTCATAATGCAACGCGCAGAGCTGCGCTCTAAAATACCCGTAACATTCAGCGCTTGTCCTGTCTACGGCTTTTACTTGTCCTTTGCGCTGCAGTGTGTATTATGTATAACCAATTCGCCCATTAGATCATTTTAGTTTGATAGGTTGGCCAGCAATCAAGTGCACCTCACAAAAAAGTGAACACAGACACTACCCTTTGTTTATTGGGGTTTCCTGTCTCTGGGGCTTGTTGGGGCGATTTTGATGCCTTGGGAACCTGTATGGATACACAAAAAGAAACACATAATGCAAATATTGCTAATTTGTATGCCATTGAAAAAAAAAAGAAGTCTAATATGTGTTTTAATTGTCTTGAGGTGAGTGCTTTGGTAGGTGTAAAAACTCGCGAAAGAATTACACATAGAGGGACGGACAGCACACTCACGAAAGCTCTGCTGTCTGTGTTCTGCCCGTCTATGCGTAAATCTTTCGTGAGTTTAAAAGTGTCTTTCGAAATTAAACAATTTTATATCCAGCTTTTTATTTATTTCGGAATAAAATAAAACATGGTAAACCAGTCGCAGGGCTGTCAAAGCATCTACACGAGATAAATTAATAAGAACGGGCAGGTATACTCTTATGAGAGTTGAACTCTGTGAAATATTATAAAACTGGCAGAACAACATTATGTATATATAAACGACAATTTGCTCGACGGGGATATACACCGTTGCACACGATTTGGACGAGAGGTAGAGGAGATGAGATTGCGCCAACGGATCATAAAATATTTGCAGGACGGCCTTCATCCACAGAACCACGTGCTAAAAACGCTCGCCGAAATGTGTGCAGCGCCATAAGATCACGGTGGCATTTTGTGAACTTCAAAAATTAAACGATAGATTCAATTACTTAAAAAAGTGCATAGCCTTCAAAAGGTGCTATTTGTGACTGGAAGATCAGCTTAGTAAAGGTTTCAATAGACCTGTTGCGAAACGTACCGCGCCACGACGGCAGGAAATTTCGGTAACCCTCGGTACAGATCACGCGCTTTCTCGTTGCGCCTCCACGACTGCGCGCGCGTCGCGGCAGCTACCGCCAGGACCGCCAGCAGCCGTCGCAGCCATCCGCCATCCCACCCATCCGCCGGAACGTCGCACGTCGTTGGCGGCGTACCGTATCTGTGCAAGCGTAAACGCATCGCGAAAGGTGATTTGAAATCATTATTGGTCGCAACTTACCTTCACGTCTTGCAGTGTCACAAAATCGACTTATTTGCACCGCGACCGTGGCAGGGTTCGACTAAGTTCGACAAAGCGTTGGCGCAGCAGACGGCAGAGGCGGTGCGGTACAAAGAAGAGGGATGAAAAAGGGGCAGACTCTCCCCCGTGCGCTCGTCGTCGCTCGTCCGGCGATCCGACTCGGCTACTCGGCTCTGGGGTGCTCGAACGTTGTTGCTATGGTAACCTGTGCCTGCTCCCGTATGCCACGTGGTAGCGGGAGGAAAGACGATGGGAGGGGCGTACCGAGTATACGCCCATTATTCGCCGCGCGGCGCGCGCGGGCTTTTTGCAAAGGGTCTATTGGGGTGGAAACTTCCAAACTTACCGCCGTCAGTTGAGATCCGAACAAACCGTCGCCATCGCCACGGTCCACCGGTTTCGGAGCGCGCAGAGTGCAGGCGCCAGACATATGTACGTAACGCGTTACGAGTAACGAGTTACTTCTACCTCGATCGTTACTATTTTCTGTAACGAGTAACGCATTTAGTTACTTTTAAGGCCAAGTAACGAGTAACGGTATCTCGTTGCTTTGATGAGTAACGTGTACAACACCGCTTAAATGGCCTTGTTTTTTTTCTAACCTGAGTATGCGTCTATTCCGAGAACGGTAGGTGGGCAACCCTAAAAACAACTAAACAGTGTGACAGTACAGCAACGTCTATCGCTGAACACGTCAGTCGAACAGTTCGACTGACGTCAGTGGCGGTCCTGAGGGGGGGGGCGAAGGGGCGACCGCCCCCCCCCCCAAATCGATCGCTTTTTATAATTTTTTCTTATTTTACAGCCAATATTTTTTTTATTTTACAGCCTATATTGCGAGCAAAGGTTTACATGTTGCGCATTTCCGACTTGCAAACAGTGGGACTAATAAAAAAAATATCTTTATTCACAAAAAAATTAAAGCCGTTTACAACTCCCTGTAACGCCGAATTAGAGCGCAGCTCTTGAGGAGGAGGGGAAGGCACGGGGGGGGGTCACGTGACCTCGGGGACGTGGGGTCACGTGGCCTGGGGGTCACGTGACTTCGAGGAGGAGGGGGAGGGAATTTTCCCCGCTAAATTTAGCGGGGAAAATTTTCCGCTAGATTTAGCGGGAAAATTTTCCGCTAGATTTAGCGGGGAAAATTTTCCACTAGATTTAGCGGGGAAAATTTTCCGCTAGATTTAGCGGGGAAAATTTTTCCGCTGGATTTAGCGGGGAAAATTTTCCGCTTGATTTAGCGGGGAAAATTTTCCGCTAGATTTAGCGGGAAAAATTTTCCGCTAAATTTAGCGGGAAAAATTTTCCGCTAAATTTAGCGGGATAAAATTTCCCGCTAGATTTAGTGGGGAAAATTTCCCGCTAGATTTAGCGTGGAAAATTTTCCGCTAGATTTAGCGGGGAAAATTTCCCGCTAGATTTAGCGGGGAAAATTTCCCGCTAGATTTGGCGGGGAAATTTTTCCGCTAAATTTAGCGGGGAAATTTACCCATCATGCACCGCGCGGTTACGCCGACGCCGACGGCGACGGCGACGCCGGTCAAGCCGGAAACGGGCGCCTAAGAGCTGCGCTCTAAAAAGTGTGATGTCTATTGTTTTGTTATTTAAGCAGCAATTTCGCCCCCCCCCCCCTAAAACCAATGTCTGGGACCGCCACCGACTGACGTGTCCAGCGATAAACGTTGCTGTACTGAACTCTACAGCTGGGAATGTCCTTCACCCAGCGAACGCAATAAGGTTCGTTAATTGAACCTTCTATAGTAGGTTACAAGTCAAGAAGGTAGCGGCAAATGCCCCTCAAAGGGAATCATATATCCCTCCGCCACCTCCCCATCCAATAGCGTCCCATCGTTTCCGTGACGTCGTGGCCAACGCGGGAGAGGGTTTTGCCTTGCTTTGAATATTTGCTTTATCTTTCGACCTTGACTTAGCGTTGTGGAAGCCACGAGAGGGAGATTAGAAGTCGTTTTGTTTCCGATGGAAACAAAAACGACTTTGGGGGATTAGCTTCCCCCTCCGATTGATACAAAGGCCACTTTCAGGGGCTCGGTTTCCTCTCCGATGAACACAAAGGAAGCTTTCTTAAAAAAAAAAGGGGGGGGGGGTTCGGAGACAAGTTGGTATCACTCTGTAGCCATTATCTATTCATTGAAGCGAAGAGGTGTTTCCAGGAAACAGGGAACTATTCTTTCGACTGCGGATGGATTTCAAATGGGCGCATCACGCTTATGGGAGGAGCTTCTCCTACCTTCTTGACTTGTAACCGACTATAGGACAGGGTACGGACCGGATCTAAACCCGGAGGTTGCCAACGCTGGAAGCGTGGAAGGCACATAACCCATTACCCACTGTCCTCAGTGAAGGCGCAGTTCCCGAAGATTCACCAGCCCTTCCTGAAGCACAACAATGCCGTTCCTTCGAGCGCGTTGGTAGAACAACTCTTCAGAGTCAATGGAGATGTATTCTCAATGAAGCGGGAAAACATAACTGATAAAAACTTCGAGAGGCAGCTACTGCTTAAGTGCACTCTACTTAAAAGAAAATAATAAACCATGTAACAAAAACAGTTGTGTATTTTGTCGTTAAAGAAACGGGAAAAGTAACTCGTTACTTTTGAGGTAACTCACGCGTTCCTTTTGAGAATCGGTAACAAGAAACGTATTTAGTAACTTTTTCTGCGAGTAACGAGTAACGGTATTTAGTTACTTTTTTGGGTAACGTGTACACAGTGTGTCTGCCCAACACCACCTAGACAGCAGGCCTCCACCAACGAGCTTGAGTAAACTTAGAGCGGTAAACCAGTGGCCAAAAATGGCACCCCCCGGTTGCCGCCATCTTGCCTGTTTGCCACATTAGTGATCACGTGACGTTAAGATGGCTGCGCCCAAAGGTGGGCCAGATCAGATTGGCCAGATCGCAGTCAGCAGATGGGCACTCTGAGGCTGCGTTCCAATCGTACTCGAATGGAGCCGAGTTAGTCCGGCGGATCAAGTCACGTGACAAGACAGATACAGCAATGCTGGACGCGGGTAGGTTTTCGAACGCATAGGGCACGATAACTTCACCCAGGAGTTAGATAGAAGCTGCGTTCGATTCACTTGCACCTCCTGCACCGGTGCAGAAAAGTGTGAGGCAGTCTACTTCCGGTATATGTATTGAGATACGACCGGAAGTACACCGCCTCACACTTTTCTGCACCGGTGCAGGAGGTGCAAGTAAATCGAACGCAGCTTCTATCTCACTCCTGGGTGAAGTTATCGTGCCCGTTGCGTTCGAAAACCTACCCGCGTCCAGCATTAGTGTATCTGTCTTGTCACGTGACTTGATCCGCCGGACTAACTCGGCTCCATTCGAGTAAGATTGGAACGCAGCCCCAGAGTGCTCATCTGCTGACCGCGATCTGGCCAATCTGATCTGGCCCACCTTTGGGCGCAGCCATCTTAACGTCACGTGATCACTAATGTGGCAAACAGGCAAGATGGCGGCAACCGGGGGTGCCATTTCCGTTGCAGGCAGTGGGTTCCGGTCAACGTTAGTTCCGGTTTACCGCTCTAAGGTAATAGCGAGTTCGTTTCACACGCACTGGCACCGTTCGAGTTCTCTCCCAGAATGCATCGCACTCGCAGGGTGTTGCACGGAGAACTGGACTCAAACGAACTCGCCAAACGCACCGAGTGCAGAAGACTGATGCTGCCGCCATCTATGTTGTAGAAAAGGTACCGACCGCGAACCGAAACTAGCGCCTTTCTGTTCGGAGTAATGGGTGGGAATGCGAGAGTGCAGTCGCTACCAACGTTTATCTACAAACGTTGGTCGCTGCAACCTGTAGTTTATGGTTGCGATGACTTCAAGCCAACTCGGCTGTCGTAGAGATAGTTACAGATGGCGTAAATTTCCGCAACCAGCTGTCTACAAAGCAGCTGGTTGCGATCTTTCAATTCTTATAACCGTTTACACTGAAGAAAACTGATGATGCTGTCCGAGCAGAAGCTTGATTCGTTTGAGCATGGTATTATGCGTGAACCACTGAAAGGGTACGGCTTAAAACTAGTCTGTTGGAATATCCAGCAAAACTTTTCGTCGGACTTTCGATTTCGATCGTCATTACAGGTGGATCAGATATTAGCCTTGGTGAGGTCGTCGAGAACGAGAGCTTTCTCGAACAAAATACGACGGGCCAAGTTAGCTGACGTAGGTAAATGTTAAACATGATGATGTTGCCCAAGCCTCGGGTAAAGTCACTGTTAGCTTTCTCTGATGCTTATTGGGCAGTCAGAGGTTTCTGTTCGGGGAGTTTTGTCGACAAATGTTCAATTTTTCACCCGCACACGGATGGTGATAAACATCTCGGGGGCCGCTGATGCGTTTGTTCTGTGCATTTCTTTACACACTGGTATATTTCAGCGTTTGTACGGCAACAGAGCGACTTAAAACCTCCAAATAAAGCACGGTTTGTGAATTGCTTCCTTCATGAAGGCAGACGCTCACAATTCAAGCTCGCGTTTGATTCCGTTGCCCGCGGGAAGCGATTTCTATCAGAAAATCTACTTGTTTTCCTTTCGGTTCCGCGACACATCGTAGCAGACGAATCTTTGTCGTCTGCTCCCGCTCCTCGCCGGCCTCGCCAGAGCGAGGCATGACGGGATTGCATTTCGGCGCACTCCCGATTTTCTCGGTGCAGCGAGTGCATGCACGCGTGGGGTGCCGCCGCTGAAACGAACTCGGAGAGTGCAATCACGCGTGGAGTGCCGGCCGAAACGAACTCGCTTTACGCCGCGAGTGGGCACGCGTGGACACGAGTGCCGTGAAACGAACTCGCTATTAGACCTCAAGCTCGTTGGCCTCTACATGGTTCCCTCTCCTTCTATGAAACGTCATCAGAGTCGGATCGAGTCCGGCAGGCGCGTCGTATGTGCACAGGTCGCGGTTTCGTTGTAGAAGCGCAAAAAAAACTGAAAAGACAACGCTCAGGAAATGCAATGTTGACACAAGCTTAAAAAAAAAAAAAAAAAAAACGAGCGCCGGTGTAGAAAGCCTCTTTAGACTTTGATGGTTGCGCCATCCGTGTTCGCGCCGCGCAACTCGCTTTTTGTCCGGAGATTCCCCTCACTTTAGCCAGATGTCGCAAGTAACCTTACAGTTCAGGGTGTAATAAACACTGAATATACATCCAGCGGTTTCCTCTTTCATACATTTAAATTTCATCGTGATCTTTTTATTTTCGCGCGCATAGTGCGCATAGCGCATAGTTCACAACTTTACGTGTTTGCCGGCGTGGTAGTAACAGCAGTAAAGTCAACGCGTTTGAACTCTCCAGTAACGTTCTGGGCGCGGTGTATGGTTACGCGCGAGCAATTTCGAGCAAGGCTGCGCGGCCGGGATTTGAGCATTCTCCCTTGCTTGCTGGTGCGGAAGGGTTCTTCTTGTGCGCACGATCATAGGGACGATCGTACCTCGGTTTAGATCCTCGCTGCATCGGTTCCGACGAGGGCAGGGAACACGATGCTGTCACTTCTCCGACCGTGCTCTTTGTCTCGCATCGTTGGCGTCTACGCAGCGTCCCGAAAGCTCTGCAGTGCCGAACCAACGCGCGCCGTACTCGAGAAGCACCGGACCCCGACGGAGGGACAGTGGCCCCGAGTGCTCTCCGTGCGCTTGCCGTGCTCGCTCCGGATCGGTCCCGTCGACGCGATGGACGCCGACGCCGTCAGCGTGTCGCTCGTCGGTTCGCCGGAGTCGCAGCTCAGGCCCACGCTCAAGCTCGGCCGTGAAGACGACTCGCTGACGCTTATCATGTCTGGAGCCGAAAGCAAGGATCTCGACGGCCTCTTGTGCTGCGTTCGCCTGCCAGCGATGCTGAGTACTGTTCTTACACACAGTAATTTATACACACGCCATCAAACACCTCCCCAGGTTGAGTCCTACCAACACCACCTACAAGGTGTATCCGAACGCTATTCGGGTGTAAAAAAAGAATTCGTATAAATAAACCGACGAACTGAGTGCAATGAGAGTTTGCACAAATGTGTCTACATGGTGCGTTTCTCATACTCAAATATTACAAGTTTAGGAATTAGAAGAAAAAAAAGTAAGCCTAAAAATAATTTTGTTTCCCTTCTCTTGTTCCCCTTCTCCAGGGGTTATTTTCGTCATTCTTGTCCAGCTTGCTTGCACCTTTGCATTTAATTGCATTATAATAAAATTGTTTCCTATGCAGATCGAGAAAAACGGTGAAAACTGGTTGACGCTGCTACTCAAAAGATGGCACAGCGTAGAAAAAAAATGTGAGCGCTTCTTTGAGGTGGACACCCGGAAGCATATCCAGGAGATCTGAGCGTGTCTGGTAGCATCCATGAGTAGCAGTGTCAACCATATGGTTCATTTTACAGTTTTCCTCCCCATGCATGGAATAACGAATAGAATTTGTTAATCTTCAATTTTTTCTTGAGACCTACACTCACGAATTTGAGTATGAAAAAACGCACCACCGAAAGACGTCTTTGCGAAAAGCTTTGTCCGTTGTTGTACGTATACAAATATTTTTACACCTGAATAGCGCTCGGAAACACCTTGCAGAATAATCAAAGCCTTGGCACTGGCATTTCGACGTCATCGCTGTAAGATTGAGCGCAGCAGCAGATTGCACTCCAGTGCTGGGGCAGCATTCGGCTGGTCCTCGCATTCGACCAACGTGTTGGGCGACGCTCAACTTTGAGCTTCTGGTGTGATGATATTCCATGGAGTGAGAGGGGGCTATTTACAGGCCTCGATTATTCTAGGCGGTGTTGGCCCTACACTTCGTCCCCTTAAGGATTTTGTGCACTAAGGTGTAAGGCATAGGTGCTAAAGCATAAGCTGGTGCACAGCTCTGCAAAGGGTGTTGCAGGAGTGCTTGTGCTGTTGGACCTTCTTTCTGTAACATCGAGCTATTGAACCAAATACTTACAAATGAGAAGAATAAACTACTAGATGTACACATCGCGACACTGTTAGCGCAAACACGACATTGGCGCATTTTACTTCTAAATAGTATTAGCGAGCACGAAATGTTATCGCTTACACTATAGAACTAGATGAGCTCTTTCCGTAGCAATAATAACTTGGATGACATCCCAATTGGTTTCAAAGAGAAAAACTGGAAAAACCAGAGATCGCTTGTTCGCGCCAACAGTGTCGCGCTCCGTACAGCGTGTTCGAAGAAACAAATTTACGGGGATTTTTTGCGCCGCAAAAATAAATGACGCATCGCCGAATGCTTGTTCTGTGCCAAAATGTAGTGCTAGCGGTCCAAACCAAATGCTAAAGTTTATAAACTGACCGTCATCTTCATAAGAAAGTGAATAATTTCTTGAAAATTTGAATGGGAAAATGGGGCTCGTTCTTGCTAACTGGCACTATTTAGCTCCATGTATGTGAGGGCTCCGTCGTTTAAATTTTGATGACATAACGGTGGCGCACCATCGCCTTTAATGCTGCTGCACGCTTTAAAACCCAAATTCATTCAATAAGAGAACGGTTAGTTCTGAAACTTTGGCATCTGGTTCGGACAACTACATTTGGGCAGAGAAAGAGCATTTTATGACACCTTGTACACGTGCCCATCGGGGCACAGTTGCTCGTGTGTTGATTGCAAAAAGCTTTGGGTTTGTCCCTTCCGACTGCACGTGTCTGAACACGAAACATTTTCCCGACAGGTGTGAAGGTGCACCTTTCTGGAAAGGCACAAGCGACTCTGGAGAATCTTGTTCTGGATCAGTGCACGGTGACCACCGAGGATGGAGACATTGCCTTGAGCTCCGTCAAGGTAACGTCGGCGCCTAATGTCCGATTGCTCTGACTGTGTGCCCACCAGCGGGGAAAACCAGGAACAAGTTTAATGGACCGAGATGATTTGAAGGATCCTGGTGCAGTGTGCAGAGTGTTGCCAAGCGCTCGGTCTCCACCCAAATATAGCGCAAGCAGTCCGTACCAGAGGCCAAAGTTTCATACTTAACTGTCATCTTATTTTCTGAACCTTCCAATGGGATGATTGGGCTCATTCCCAGTGCCTCACAGCGTTTAACTCCATGTATTCGTGGGCTTTGCCAGTCGCCATTTTCCCACTGAAAATTTTCGAAAATTGCTTATGCGGAGTGCAAGTTTGTCTGCTTCTTTGCAGGGGTTGCAATGATGTCAGAATGCCAAGCTCTTATTGACTGATTGAAAAAAATAGTGTGTAGACCTCAAGGTGTCTAGCATTGAGGTCTACCCAGTATCCTTTCAATCAAAACCAATCGGAGCTCGGCATCGTTCTAATGTCACTGCAACTCCTGTGCTAGAAACGGACGACTTTCTCTCCGCATAACCTTTTAACCAGATCACAGCAAGCTCCGACAGTTTAGCATCTCGTCCTAGCTAGTGCTACGTTTGGGCAGAGACAGCGTTCGGCACTGCATAGCCTATTTTTGCGGCGAAAGAAGCTATACATTTTTTTTCGGGGACACCCTGTACACTGTGTGACACTGTGAGTGCAAACATGTCATATCCACTTTTTTGCATTTTACTTTGAAATGAAATTGGCATACATCAGATTTTACCACTTAAATTAGTGCTCACACTACTAGTGTAGTGCTTCACACCACATTAGTAGCCTTGATGGCAGCCCTTTGAGTCTAAGAGAAAGGAAACCGAAAACCCAGTGATTCCCTGTTCATGCTAACAGTGTTGAGCTATGTACCTACCAAGTCAGAAAATAGTCCGAGTGGATCGGAGGAATTTGTAAAATATTAGTCGCTTAGGCACAGTTTTTCCGGCATGCAGCTGCAGAGGATATTAGTTACTTAATCAAGAAGTCTGCATGTGCTCCAAATTTCGAATTGGACTTCTTTTGGTATGCAAATGGTTGCGTAGCATCACAATAGTCACCAGTAATAGCTGTTCTTAAAAGATTTTACACTAGTGTTCACACCGTCAAACTAGTACAGTTGTCATGCTTTCTTACTTACTGTAACTAAAAAAGAAAATTAAGGAAGTGGAATATTTTCGGAAACTCAATTCTGTAGACACCAAGGTTGGACCAGCCTGAATGTCTACAGGCCAGAAACGAAAAATCCTCGAATCTAATATTCGAGCAACAAAAGACATACGACCTTGGAAAGACGGAAATTGGCTATTAAAGCTGAGTCGTTTTTTACAAAGTGTGGCGCTTCCTGGTTTGCTGCAGACCAACAAGGCGGAACTATGCACTCTGGATGGCTGGATCCGTTCTAAAAGCCTCCTTCAAGGACACCTGTCCCTTACTTCCAAGGGCTCTGGGGTATGTGATGCAACTTGTCTAACCCACAATTTATAGCTCCACACGTTAGACTCGGATTTGATTGTAAGAATCGGTTGGAAAGGTGCGACAAAATGGGTCAGAAAGTCGGCAGTAGCATATGCTTTCCGTTTTTTTTTTTTTTTTTTTATAAAATTTTAATTCTAGTTTTTGCTGTTGCATCATTTGTCTGCAGGGATTGGAGGCACAACGCCTGGTGGGAACTTCTCTCGAGGCAAGTCCGCTGCTCAACAGGTCTTTGCCTTTTGCTAGACGGCACGTTTGTAAGTGCCAAAAAGTTTCCGCTTCCCAAACGTGCACGCTACACGCGCTTTTAGGCAGCTCCACTCGATGCTGCCATAACTCGGAACCTAACGAAAATGAAAACATCGCTGGCTCTGTTCCAAAAATGCAATTGGTATAACATTCTGAGATCTGAATAACAAGCATGATAGCCCCTTCAAAATAAAGGAAGCCAAAAAAAAAAAAAAATACGGGTAAACTTAATTTGTTCAAGAACCTTGTAAAGTTACTGGTGTTCAACACCGCTTGCTTGTGAAATAATTGCGTTGCATGTACGTTTATACAGAGAGGAAGTTGGTCAGTTCCAATGGTCATCTGCTGTCTTCACTGTAGACGACAAATTTACCCAGTGTCTTACCACCGCCACCCCGGGGTCCTTAACGTGCACCGAGCAGCAGGGATGCACGACTACACGCCAGTACGATGCCGATCCAAATCGAAACGGGCAGGGGTGGGGATTGAGCCCAGGGCCCATGGATTCTGGAGCACCAGCTTTCGCTCTACGTGCTTGTAGCTGCAGAGTGTAGTGCACTCCGCCACCGATTCCCCTTTGCTTAAGAAAGCAGGTGCAGTAGAGCACACATGGCACTTGGTTGTATTACGACGCCTGGGATTGTATTACAGTGCACCTCTGGCCAGTGCGTTTAGAGTCCTGTTCTGCGCGTGCATCGAAAGTGGTTGCTATCCGGGCAGCTGAGCGTAATAGGTCTTTGAATAGATAGGAGTTGGTGTCCCAACTCCTATCGCGGATGGCAACGATGCAACACTTGTACAACGTCGCCCAGCTAAAATCAAGGGACCACCTCTTTTTCATGAGGTCGACGTGCCAGCGGGAAACGCATTCCAGTCACCGTAACTGTGTGTAGTACGGCTGCATGGAGGAACATGGTACCCTGGTCCGAGGCCATATGAAAATGCGACGTCGTTTCAGGTCAGCACGAGCTCCGGAGATCAGACTGTTGCCGCAGCATACGTGGAGCGAGCTACGATGGTTTCGATGGGGGGCAGCCTTCGCCTCGGCACCCTTCATAGCTGCAGTGCGGCACTCAAAACCTCATCCGGTTCCGTGAGCCTAGGTAAGGGTCGTCCTAGAGCCAAGAAATGAGCTACGCTTAAGCAGCAAGACGTACACTCCGTACATCTTGCTGCTTAAAGTTGTCGTTGCCGGTTATCGGAAGCTTTATTTGAAATCGTAGGAAACGGTTTTCGGTCCTCCAGAAATGTTAACACAGTCCACGACGGAGCAAAACGACATCCCCCGAGCTTCTCGACACCGTGTCTAAACCTCGGCGGATCACATTTTATAACCGTAACTATCGCCACTTGCACCTGCTCTGCACTAGGAAGCAAGATGGCGGCACCCACGGAACGGTCGTGAACTGAAGTGTCCCTACTCTAAGTGCAGCTCGTCTAGTGGCTCAAATTCATCTTTTTTTTTTTTTTGTTTGGCTGGCTTTGCATGTTGAGGCGGTAGCGGTGACTGCACCGAGTCAGATCGCGACGCCCTCTGCAGGGGGATTGGACGGGGACTGCTCGGTGTTGACAGACTCTGGCGACATCCACGTGGTGGTGGCGAGGACTCAGAACCTGGACGTGGACACCAACACAGGTGGGCACGGCCGCACTCTGGCCTAGTTACACGGGGCGAGACGGATGGACGGGTGAATGGGCATAAAAACAAAGATCCAGATCTGCCCTCTAGTTGTTCGGTGACACGTCGTCCCCAATTATAGACCAAGAAATCGGAACATGGGCGACGGTGAAAACGAATGGGAAATACAGACACAAATAGTCGAGTACCTTTGGGGGTCTGGTCACAACTAAGTTTTCCCACAGTCCTGTCCCTGAGCTGTGCCAGTTAGTTGTTTCTCTGCAGGTAGAGCTTGTTGAACGTTTGTCTGGTGGTACTCGGCGTTAAAAGCCACCAGATCGTTGCAGGGTTTGAACTGCATTCCTGGCTTGACTTGACTGGCTAACTCCACCTCGTTGGACGAGATGCCAGTTTATTGGGCCCTCTCTTCTCATCCAGGGGATGTCAGCATGCTGCTGTCTTCCCCTCACCAAGTGTCTGTGGATGCAGACAGTGTTTCCTCCAGCTTGGATGCCAGCATGACTCAAGGTAAGACCCCTGCCAATGCAAATCTTTGTACAAATCATGTTATAGGAAAAGCTGCGCATTCTTCTCGGGCTAGGTGTCGTACAGCTCGCGCAAAATTAATTCGCGCAACATATTTAACATTGTTCCCATGCTTTTGTCATTCCATTTTTTGTTATTGTTCAAAAAGGAGACTGCGGGCTCGCAGTCTGTCTATCTGCAGGCGTCATCGTTCTCGTTTCCAGAGCGTTGGGTGGATTTTGCCGATTTTGGTGGGATTCCCCAACAGTCTGGCAATGTTTCCCTTCACCCCTTCCACAACTAAGCGCATATAAACCACTGATCTCTGTGATGATTTGTTGGATTGCCGATTGCCCTCCGTAAATGCAGCCATCGGTCGGCCATCTTAAGGCTGGTTCACACATTTACGAAGACTGCGTTGCGTCATGCAACACAGCGCCTCCCCATTGGCTCGTCGTGTCGCCATAGTAACAGCTCAACGCAAGCAGTCTTAGCGAGACGAAAGTGGTTGCAGCCGCACTCGAATGCAACTGGGTGAATGAGGCTTTACGTCACCTGCTCTAGCACTGTCAAGCCTAGACAGTTACCATGGCTACCATCTGTAGGTCACGTGACAACAGACGGAAAGGTCACATGATCACGGCCTTGACAATGCTTCAACGGGCGACGTGAGATGGCCGACCGCCGGTTGCAATCGCGCAATGGGCTCGAAGCGGGGATACACGATCCAGCAAATTGTCATAGAGATCAGTGATACAAACTCTCGCCGCTGCAGGTTCAGTGTTGTCAGATTGGTAAGGAACGTCACCAAAACTGACATTGTTTCGCCAGCTTAGCAACATTCAGCGAGACACTGTAGGCCTCTAGACATTGTTCGATGCATATCGGCACATATCGACATTGGTTTATTTACCATCCGTTTTTCCTCCTCTCAGCCGAGCCATCGGGAGACGTCGGCCGCATCGCCATCCGCAGCCGCGTCGGCTCCGTGAGCCTAAGCAAGCAAGACTGGGTGACTTCCCTCAATTTGGGCGCCCGGGGTTCGAGCTGACAACGCATGCCGGACAAGCATCAGTCGTGGAAACAATTCTAGAGCACAGAGCACCTCCCACGTTAGAATCAAAGAAAAATAAAACGCCGGACGAGGCAATTCATAAACGCAGCTTCCTTATCGAGCCAAGTTCCATCCTGCAGAATTCGCTACTCTAACAAAAATCTCCGGGACAGCCCCATGAAGTCTGCATCTGCAGTGACGATCTTTGATGGTGCTGGGTGCTCGTAGCCACCAACCTTAATATCGGACGGGAACAGCAGGCTCAAAGCTGGTTCACAGACTTACGACTGGTGACGACCATGTGCCTAAAAGCATCTTAAAATCTATGACGGCGGGAGAACAGACTTCCATCGTGTAGCCGTGGGACACTTGGCATTTCTGTACATCATCTTTTTTTTTTTCACATAATTTCGTTTTTTTGGTTTGAAAACCTTTTGACAATGTCATAAATGCCCCTTTGGTCCGTATAATTGCTCTAGTCGAAATACAGTTCCAGGGTCACCCCATAGATGGCTCCAGCATGTTCTCACGTCTTAAGAGATTGCGAGAACTACCGTAAAATACTGGGGAAGCGCTTACCTCACTCTCAGTGCAAACTGGGTTAATCTAGACATGGGTGCTTGTTTGGCCAGGTCGGTAAAAACCAAGATGGTGGTCAACATAGAGCTTCGAAGGCAAGGAACACTAGTACCTATTCGTCATCACTAAACCCAGAAAACGACTCTTCCGAGCCGGTGCCAAATTTGTGGTCGATGCTCTCGTCGCGAGTAGTTTTTTTCTTTCCGTCGTGAGAAAGTAGAAATCCGGTCGTCACCGCCACGACGGGGGCGAATATTTTTGGCCGATGCGGCACTTTAGAAAAGTTGGACGCCCGACGTGTAATTTGCGTAATTCCAAAGTTTTGGAAATGTTAGTAGTGGGCACTCGTATGAAGTGGGCGCTTCCGCGGTATTTTACGCTAGGTCGCAAGTAAACGCGAGCGTGTGATAGGGCCTTCGGCACCGGCATAATATGTCGGTGCAACGGCTGTCCAGGAGACACTCTGTTGAACGGGCGTCCGGAGGTAGAACGCAACGATACTAGTAAAGGCCACCATGTAATATGCTTACCGTATATGTTCAAATATAGGTTGACATTTTTGTTTTCTTGGCACGGTGCTTTCAAATTGCCAGTCAACCTATAATAGCCAGCAAATTTCCGTGCCAACGCGGATACTCCCCCGTGTTGGTCACTGCTCCCTACACGCCCGTGCGAAGTGGTGAAGCTCGACACGAGCGTCGCAGGCGCTTTTGGCAGCGACTCGTCGTAGCAGCTGGCATCTCACCATTTTGCGAAGCATTTCCTTTGTGGCTTTCTAGCTCGTTTGTCTCGACACACTAAAGTCACGGGAAAGACAGTAATGGTGGCTCTAACCTGGCGCACGCTTACACTGCAGACACCGGGGGCATGGTGTTGGATGTCACCGATATTGCCACCAGCGAAGCTACACTGTGCGACACGAACATTAGTTGGCAATAGGGGCTTCCCTCATCATTCTTCAACAGGTTTCAGCGATGCAAGAGGCTCACTTTTTTGTACAGCAGTACCAGTGCCGCCTCTACACTACTGCACACCTATTTGTGTGGAGGGGCGCACCACAGACATATACCAGCTGCTGAAATAGGAAGCACTGGCTAGGTTTCACAAGCTGCCGTTCCATTCAAACGTTGAGCTATATTCATCGATCCGTCCATGTTCCGCCGCAGCTTGAAAGGTCGAAGTGCACTCCGTAAAGAGGAAGGGCACAATCCACACGGCGCACTGGACAGAAGCAGCCGCCCCCAAGCAAACGTTATTTCCACAGTGAGAGGTCCACCTGCTTTGAAGATTTGGCACGACCATCTCTGACTTTGATACCTGCAATGCTACGTCGTAGCAGTAAGGAATTTCGAAGGGCAGGGCATTGAATAAATAATGTTGCGCAACTTTATTGCACATCACAAATCCCAAACCGGACTCCATGCTGCGGTACCTTCATGCAGCAGAATGAGGTAGAAGCACTCGACAGATTGCAAAACTTGACACTTTGCCTTTCACCGGGTTGCACAGACTGTTTTGGTACGAAACATGGACATGCCGATAAAGGAGGGCCCTCCACCTCTAGTTGCACCCAGATGAATTATAGATTTAATTAGCCTTCTGCCATAAAACCAAAAATAAAAACCATTCCATTGCTCGCAATAAGAAGCGGACCAGCGCGCAATCAAAATAATTCAGCACCGCGACACCCGCCACTTCGACAAGCTTCGAAAGCACACACCGCAGTAAACACAATTTTACCATTTTAACTAGCCGAGTCCACTATACTTCAGTTCACTTCATTTCTATGCAAAAAGAAAGACAACATTTCCGTGGTTCAAAAGACGACTCTCTATATAAACTTGATCGCATGACCGAATCGTCTCGAACGCTACATGAGCAAGGACCAATCGGTCGCTACGAAACACCAGCCTCCAAAGTGATGGGGTCTAAGTGCACCCGGCGATTGAGGCTCCTCGTGGTTGAAAGCAACGCCTAGGAGCAGCCATAAGGCTGAATGCTAGGCATTGCCTAAAAAAAAAAAAAAAGTGACGCAGATTGGGCAGGAGTGATGCGTTCGACTGGGAGTTGTACTTTTTACCGATCCGTCTCTGTAGAATGCCGATGCAGCACAATCTGTGTCCCACATTGGCCTTGGTTAGATTGGAACTCGGCACTATGGCCCCGTTACATAGAGGTGTTGTGAAAACCAGCGCTTTTCTCCTGCGCTTCTACAGGCCTGTTCGCACATAGAGCGCAGTGCTATTAGTTAGCGCTGGAAATGGCACTGACCTTTTTGATGCAGCACTAACTTTGCACTATAATAGTGATCCAGCGCTTCATCGATGCTAAGCTATGTTCAGGTGAGCACCGTTTCAAGTGTTGGCTTAGCACTGCGCCGTACGTCTAAACTGGCCCCAAGATCGAAGGAGGCATCGGGAAGAAAGGAGGTCACGCGCATTTCGGGCCTTTCGAACGCCGTACTGCTCGGTGCCTGCGCGCAAAAGGTGCAGAATCTCAAACCGATCGTACATGCATTTATAAATGGACGCGTCGGACTTCGCAAAGATAAATCCACGAGCGTTAAAGTGTTACTAATTTCTTTGGTTTGCTTCCTCTACAATCCGTCTCAACATAAATTGGCAAGCGGCGAATGCTGCGGCTCTTGTCGGCCAACCGACGAGGGAGCGATGCACACGACAGCCCTCTGCAGGAGTGCACTCAGACTCGTCACGTGCCCCGCTCCGGTGCTCCGATTGGCTCCCCAGGGCCGTAGCTTTTGTTGTTTACCAAGCTACGACGAAACGGAGTATGAGGTGCAATACGTAATATGCACAAGACACTGACGGAATGAAATCGGCAGGGCGTTCTCTTTAAAGGAGCTGTGCAACAATTTCAGGGCTTTGCTTAAATAATTGTGGAAGTTGATGCCTGACACTTCTGAAGTGAACAACAGAAAACAGATTTTGCCTGGATACCCTAGTTTTTATTTTAAAAAATTAAAAAATCCATGTTTTTGCCACCTCTCAACTCGTACATCGTCTTCCGGGTCACGTGCGCAGTGACGTCGATGGGGTAGGCGCGGGGTTCCGGTAAAGTTCTCTCTCTAGAGCCATCAGTGAGCAGCGAGAACTCATCCGCTCGCGAACCGCGTCACCACGTGCTGGGCAGCGCAAACAATATGGTGAAAGGAGGAAAGTCTCATCCGGGTCCGGCCATACCCGTCCAGCCCTGTCCCCCTCCCCTTCCGGCTTCTAGCAGCTGTTCGCGGTAGCAGATAGAGCTGACGGTTTTGTGGACCTAGGATAGATGGCGCCACTAAAACTCCGTATAATGAAAGTTTTGCCGATGATACCAGGGTTTTGACGCATTCATATTTATGTTGGAACGACAAGATTTATAGAAAAGTGACTTTTTATCGAGCAGGTATTCGCACAACTTGCCATCTTTCTACAAGACCCCCATTGAGGTCATGCCGCGTGTTTCTCATGGCCGCCGCTCGCGGCTGCAGGTCGGGGAATATTCTAATTTTTGCCTAGCGATTACAGCGGCGGAATCGCAACATTTCGAAGAAAGGAGGTGTGTTTTCTGTCATTTGTGACAAGGTGAACAATGTGACAATTCTTTTAACGTTAAAATCGTTGCACAGCTTCTTTAAGTTCCTAACCTCCAGGACGCACTTTATGCCTTCCACAGTGCTTTGGCTACTTGCTCGTGCGCTCAAGGTGCGCAAGAGCGTTGTCAAAGGTAGGGAAAAAAAGCTTGTGCTGGGGGGGGGAGGGCAACTGAAGTTTCTTCTTTCCGTTCTCAGCGACTATAAAAGCACCCGGAATCGGGCGGATTTAGAGGGGGAGTCCGGATGTCCTGACCCCTCTCTTGATTTCTGCATGTGTGAAATTTAGGGCGTGAAACGAGGGGAGAGGGGGTTCCTAAACAAATGGTACGCTGACCAACACCTGACCTGACCCCCCCCCGCTCAGGAAATTCCTGCATCCGCCCCTGCCTGGAATATCCTGGTAAGTGGCGGCAAGCCGTCGGCGATTATCACTCCGCCAAACTAAACTTTAAATTCAAACCAAACAAATCTAAAAAAAGACTTTTGGACGACAGCATGTTTTAAACGGACCTGTAGATCACAACTGCCAGGTTGGAGAGGTGGAAAATCCACGTAACAATGAAGCCGCTTTTTCTCCCGGTGCTAGCCAATCCGTCGCAACTTTCCCTTTTTTTCTTTTGGACCGAAGAGGATGAGTGCCAGACCCGACCCGTCGGCACTTCTGGCAAAGCCGAAGAAATTAAGTTGCTGCGAGTCAGATGGGGGAGATTTACGTGCCAAACCAACAAGGGGCATCTGCCTCGCCCCAGCTGGGGATTGATTTCGACCGCCCGGGGATTGAAGTGCAACCCAACTCTCAATCACACACCGCCCTCTTCGCAGCGAGCCTCCGTCAGATTGTGAGCATCCACCACCTGGAGAACCGTAGGCCGGCGCTTTGCTTCCGAGTCACAGATTTATGTTACTACCCGACAGAAAAAGGCCCAAGTATGGCCCAACGCAAATGGTCCCACCATCCCTTTACGCTGCCTCTTTTGATTGGTCCATTACCGCCAGTTTTTCTTTTTCGAACACAATTGAAACAAGTGCCCCACCCCAAAATGCAACCTCTGTTCCACGCTTTGGGAGGGACTGCAGGAGCAAGCTTTGGGTTTTCGACATCCTTTCCGAGGACACGGGCTCGTGCAGTGAAAGCCTCGCTCACCCCAGGCTTCCGAGCCCACCTAGCTTAGTCGAGATGCTGCCTCTTGTCAGCCACTTCTCAAAGCGCACCGGTGGAAAGCGGTGAAGCCGTCCCTATCGTGTGCCCCTTCTGAGTTTTTGCTTTTGGACCCAACAAGTGCCCATCCCCCCGTTTTTCGAGATTATCCACCAATTTTCAGTGTCCGCTTGCTCGGTATATTAGAAGAGCTACAGTTTCGCTCTTACTTAAAACGAAACAATGTATACAGGGCGTTTCCGAGCGCTATTCGGGTGCAAACATTATTTTTTATAGATAAACCAACGAATAAAGTGCATCGTAACTTTTTTCAAAAGACTGTTCTTAGGTGGTGCATTTATTGTACTCAAATTTCATGAGTGTAGGTCTTCAGAAAAAGAAATCTAAGCCTAAAACTCCCGTTTGTTTTCCTATGTACAGAGGGGGAAATTATATAAACCGTTCGGTTCACGCTGCTACGTACCCCACACATTCAAACCTGCTGAATCTGCTTTCAAATTTCAAGAAAGCTTTCACATTTTTTTTTTTTTATTTCCGCCATCTGCAAGTTGCATCATCAACCAGACGTTTTTTATTGTTTTCCTCCTTGTATATAGAAAACTCTCAGCCTTTCCACTTCGGTAAAGAAGGAAGAGCAGCGGAGCTGTACTATGTGCCACCATCTATGAGCGACGGCGGCAACCAGACAATAAGCAAGCCGGTTGTCTGGTTTTCGCCGTCGCTCATAGATGGCGGTAGCAGTCCAGAGGGTTGTGTCGAGATTTATTTGTCCATGGACACGAAACTGAGGAAACAAACTCTTAAAAACTCCGCTGTACAAAAAACAAGAAAAACGGGACTTTTTAGGCTTAAATTTGTTTCTGAAAGCCTACGCTAGTGAAATACGAGTGTGATAACTGCATTGCCTAAATACACCTTCGTAAAAGGTTTAATTGGAATCGATCCGTTAATTTATTTCTAAGGTTTCTTCATTTTTTTTTTTTAATGACCGAACGGCGCTCGGAAATGCTTTGCAGACGGCTTTCTCGGAGCTCCACTTCACGTTTTCGTGGAGGACTTAGCGCAAGAACCACCCAGTTTCGAAGGAGCCAACCGCGACGTTGTGGGCACGCTTCCTCTCGCGCCGCCACGCTTCCGGGGACGCAAGCTGGACCGAGTGATTCAGATAGACGCAAGCTGGACCGAGTGTGTCCTGAGGTGGACGGTGACGTGGTCCTTGCGCTTGAAGGTGGCCTCGCAGAGCGGGCACCCGAAGGGCCGCTCCCCGGTGTGGGTGCGCAGGTGCCTGGTCAGGTGGCCGCCGTCCACAAAGGCCTTGCTGCAGAAGTGGCAGCGGAAGGGGCGCTCGCCCGTGTGCATGCGCATGTGGCGCATCAGCGTGGCCTTGGTGGTGAAGGCTGTGCGGCACAGGGAGCACCGGAAGGTCCGCCTGCCAGCCGCGTGGCACCGCTGGTGCAGGCGCAGCTTGCCCTCCACGTTGGTCGTGAAGTCGCACTGGCCGCACGCCAGCGGCCCGGGACGCTTGCGGGGCATGTCCGCCGGCCTCCAGCCTGCGCGCAACCAGACTGGGGCGTCACGTGACAAAACCAAGCAACTTGCGCACGTGTGGCCCAATCTATGGACATCGTACGACTTCCCACGCTTTCGAAAATTCACTCTTTTAGAAAATAATTTTTTTAAAAAAAATTTAGGAATTTTCTTTTTAAAATATAATTTTTTCTTGTAAATATAGGGAGAATCTCTTTTCTTAAAAATGGGGGTGAATTCTCTTTTTTATAAATATAAAGAAAATCTCCTCTTAAAAGTTTAAGAAATTCCTTTTCTAAATAGTGTCAAAAATTCCCTTTTAAAAAATCTAGTGAGACAGAGAATAAATGAAGGTAGCGGATGAGAATTTTCTCGTATTTAAAATTATGAGAATTTACTCTTAAAAACAGGAAGAATGGTTCAAAAACATCGGGAAGTCTCCACCCTCCATCCATTTAGGAATGCAATGTTAGAAGAAAAAAAAAACTGGTTACTTGGGGACAGGGACGGGGCAGGAAATCTTGGTGCTTGGGGAACCAAACTCTGGGGAACCCAGTTTGAGGACTTAGACTCCAGCACATTAATGCGGTTGAGAGCATTCTAACTGCTTACAAAAAGAAGGGATGCACGACAAATGTTCTCTTACTTTCTTTTTTAATCTCGACTGGAAATAATTGTATCTCAACTTTAATGCATTAATAATGGCATATCTTGGTAGCATATTCAAGAAATTAGATTGCCATAATGTGAGTGCTCTTTCCTCGTGGCAGATGAACTGAAATTCAACTTGAACGGTGACTGCTACACAGCTTTCTTTGGTACGATAGTCATCTCAAAGCAGAGTTAGTTATGCATACATGCAATAGTGGAACTTGTAGCAAGCTAAGAATGTGGTTAATTAAGAAGGAAGCAGTCCAAAAATAGCTGCTGAAAAAAGGTAACAAGCACCAGATCAAGGATTCACTTACAAGTTAAAGCACCTAAGGAGTAACTGACGGCTTGTGACATTCAAGAGTTCTAGATGCCAAGCCCACAAAGCCCACATTTTCTGGCTAGCCCATCTGCAGATGCATTCTGTCAAACAGTACAACACTATTAAAGAGTGGGTCTCAGAAAGAAAAAAATGGGATGTCACTGGAGCTTCAAGGCAGCGGTAGTATGATGTTCAACTGAAAGAAAAAAGGAAAGGTTTGTTTGACGAGCGAAAAATTAAACCATTTGAAGTCTCAGCAGACAGGAACAGGCATTTGCAAGCCGACATTCGCTTTTTGCCATACATACAGGTTGTCCCCCCATAAAAGCATACACGGTTTCTTTCACCGCAAAAATAAAATATGCATTGCTGAACACTCATTCTCTACTAAAATGTAGCGCTAGCAGTTTTAACCAGATGCCAAAGTTTCAGAACCGTTATCTTTTTCAAAAGTTATAGGCAATTTTCTTGAATTTCCAATGGGAAAATGGCGTCCGACGTACCCCTCAAATACATGGAGCTGAATGGTGCCAGTTGCGGAAAACGGGCCCCATTTTCCCATTAAATTTTTAGCAAATCATTTAGAGCTATCAACTGAGGTAACAGTTAGTTCTGAAACTTTAACATACGGTTTGGACAGTTAGCACTACCTTTGAGTGGAGAACGAGCGTTGGGCAATGCTTAGTTAATTTTTGCGGAGCAAAAACCCTCAATTTTTAGAAAAAACACTCTATACATCAGGTTAGAGAAAAATAAAATTGTGTACTGTAAGGAAGAAAATATATTACACAATTACGTATTGAGGCAGACACTGGATTTCAAAAAAGAGGCGTCTCTACAAGGAACTTTTAAGTAATATCAGCTGTTGCCTGCGATACTTGTTTATGTCTTCTGAAGAAACAAATGAAAAGCAAGCCATACAACCCAAGCTGCAAATAATGTTGTATATTATTAGCAGCAATGCAATCCTGCATGATGAATACAAGAAAATCCGAGAGCAAAAAAGGAATGCGCTTAGAAAACCCCTTGTTTGATTTCTTCAATGACATTTTTACACTTTTATACACAATTTATAAACATTGACCGCCGCTGTCAGGCCGCATCACTCCGGCCATCCTTGGCTCGTGGGTGGCACTGTCAGGCACCGCCGAAGAAACAACGTCGTCGCTATGTTCTACTAGACGGTGTCGGAGGCGAATTTCCAGTGCGAGCTTGACATCGGAATGTCAGGGAAACTGGAGGCACAGGCCATTCGACTGTCATCTTGATTCACTCGGGCCGCTTCTGCCGCTACCGTCTCGACGGCAACGACACGGGAACTTATTAACCGAAAACAATGCGATCAGACGAAGGTTTAAAACTATAGAACTGAGCCATTAACGAATGCGACACACATCCGAAACAGCTTAACCAACGGTACATAACGCAGGGGATCAACGCGATCAGAAAGATCAGAAACCTTCGAGGCGACATGCAAAAATCAAAACAAAAATAGCAGTGTTGCCGACAGACTTTCAGTGGCTGTTCATTAGCCGATAAAAGTAGAAAAACAACACAAAATAAGAGAAAAACTTAAACAAACTCAAAACAAACGTGTAATTATTAATTTGCGCGTTTAAGTCGTTATGTAATTAGTTATGCATTTTGATAAAAGTATAAGTTAAAACACACTCAACAAAATGTACGGACAAAACTAAGAAGTTTAGAGGTACGTTACACAATTTATAAAATATTAAACTTATATGTTTGCTAAAATAAGTTGTTATACAATTAAAACATTACATAACTCATAAGGTATAAAAAAAGTTATCTTACTAGCGCCGCAGTGCGAGTCCTTTGTCATTTCTATCGCGTAACGGCCAGTTCTTGAGAAGAAACAGGAGCCGTCAATTTTAGCTTTAAAATTGGTGCCGTTTTCCACAATGGAAAATTTGTTGACACGGATGAATTTTGAGTTTAACGACTAATATTGCGCGCATTTCCTGATTCCAAGCTCTCGAGGACAACCCGTTCCGGCTGAGAATAGCTTTTTCGCCGCTGCGACCGTAAGTGAAGTTCCCGCACGCGACGACAGTCGCTGGCGCCGACTCCCCGTCCCTTGTTTGTTGCGCGTCGCGTCGCGCGCTCTTGCCCGCGTTTTTCTGGCCTATCCTTTTCGGCCGATCCCAGGCGATCAGCAACACGCGCACACAGACCGATTTTGAACCTCTTTGCACGAAAGTACCTCGTTCGCACCGCCCATGTTCCCCATTCACCGTGTGTACGGTTAAGGGTGCACCTTACCTGGCGGTGGCGCCGTCGTTTGGATAACGTATGCGCTGCAAGCCTCACCAGAGCCGTAGCGCTAACGGCGCTGCCACTTCGACCGCGCCAAACGGCGCCTTGCAGTATCGCTACCCTGCATATTCCGTATGAACCCGAAAGAGCGTGTGCGGGAAGCCGCGAGAGGTGTGCCCGGCTTCTGACAGTCTGTCCGCGGTCATTGTTTCGCAGGGATCCCGAAAATGGAGACGGCATCGCGGGACGACGACCACGCCGAGCCTACGTTCACGACTGAGGTAATGTCGCGGCAAGGGAGTCGCAGAGGGACGCGTCGGTGTCGACGCAGCGGCCTTGCCCGTGTTGGCAGGCGACGGTAATGCGGCAGTCTGCCAGCACCCTACAAGGTTGAGCGCCGACACTGACGCGTGCCTGCGCGTGTGTCCAGTCCGAACCTTTGGTTGGTGACCCAGGCCACTAACACGGGGTTAGTCTTCCCAGAAGGACAGTCCTGCCATGTTTGATGACCCGAACCTGCCCCTGGATGGTACCGGAAGGTGACACAACGCCAGGCTGGCCGCTCGGCTGGAAAGTTTGACGTCTACATCTTCAGGTGGGCAGCTTACTTCGCTTCGATTCTGCCGTACACTATCAAGACGGCCGAAGCAGTTTGGTAGATGACCCGTCTCACGGTTTGGTGGAGTTCCTTAGTAGGGTGCCTAGAACGAGTCTCCAACTGGTGAGATTAGTGTCCTATCCCGCCCTTAAATCAAAAGGGGTCCCAAGTGGCAACAAAATGACCTTGCAAAACCCAGAGTGTCATGCTGTCGGATGTTACTATCCTGGCGGTGGGTCGTGGAAATGCTGGCTCAAAGTATGAGTGGATGCAAGTGTTGCTGTTGTTGCGGCGTCCCAACTCCTAGCTGCCAAAGCATTCGTGGACTGTCAAGCTAAAGATCCGCCAGCTGCGGAACAAGTGTGGTGACGTCACACTTGTGACATCACCAAGCGGAAATCCAGGTACCACTTTTTGGGACGAGGTAAACATACCAGTCGGAGATGCATTTCAGGTACCATAGTAACAAACTGCCTCGTTAACTTACCCAAAAACTAAATGTTTGTTTCTCGCGGGGTACCGCATTCCTCTAAGATTGTCCTCGAAGGTGCTGCTGTTAAGATTGCATCGCAAAAAACCCAAAACTAAATGTTTGTTTCTCGCGGGGTACCGCATTCCTCTAAGATTGTCCTCGAAGGTGCTGCTGTTAAGATTGCATCGCAAAAAAACCCAAAAATTTGATTTCTTGGTGTCGTATGCACCTACATATGTGGTCTGTGTCTCGGGAAGTGTCAGTGAAGCCATTGATAAAATGACATGTTTATTGGTGTTTCCTAACGTGCTTCAATGTATTATCGTTCCTCGCATTTATGAACGGACCGTTATTCTTGAAGCGTTTCCTAGCCGCGTCGATAGCTGGTACTGGTTCCCAGATGGCAGGTTCGAATCCCAGCCAAGGTGCCCGCAGTTCTGCCAAAGGCTTATTGCGGAGAAAGCTCCGCGTAACCGAGATTTCGGCTGCATGTCAAAAGAATGCCCAGACGGTTAAAATGAATCCTCGGTCTTCCACTGGGGCATGTCAATGCCTTCGACAAAATGACGAAGCTCATATTGGCCGGACAGTGGCCCATGTAATGGCTGGGAACTAGTCGTTGAGAAATGTTCCGTAAGAGCCATCTGATTCTGAGGGAACATCCGAGGCCGGTATTAGTCAAAGCGTGTGCCTGACGCGAGGTTTCAAACTGTCTCTTGCAGCCCCGAGGGAAAGAAGTTCCGGTCGCGCAACGAGCTGCAGGCCCACCTGGAGAAGGTCGGCAGCCCACTACCCCTGTCGGACTTTGACTTCACTGTTAAGGGGCTGACCAAGGGGCAAATATCTGCCCCGGTCACCCCAAAGGCTACCCCCAAAACCACCCCGGCTACCAAAAAACAGGCGACGGCCAAAAAGGATGTCACTGCCAAGAGGGACACCATGGCCAAAAAGGACACCACGGCCAAAAAGGACACAACTGCCAAAAAGGACACGACTGCCAAAAAGGATGCAGCGGCCAGAAAGGAGACCACGGGTAAGAAGGATGTCAAGCGGCCGTCTACCGTCAAGAAGGCTGCGGCGGCGGTCCCCAAGACACCGTCCGGTCAGCGTCATGGTCGTAAGTTGGTTGTGCGTCTCAACTTCACTTCTCCGAAAAAGCGCATTCTCAAAAACTATTCGGAGAACAAAAGCGAGAGGGAAGGGGACAAGGCGGCTTTGCCGCGGAGCGATGGGGAGGAGGAGCCAGAAAAGGTGACCGTCGAAGCCCCCAAGGTGGAGGTGCCTAAGAGCAAGGAGAAAGAGAATGCAGCCACCAAGAAGGAGGCTGCGGCCGCCGAGAAGGAGGAGCTTCCCAGCAAAAAGGAGGCGGCGGCCAAGGCAGAAGGGGGCGGAGCCGGAAACGCAAGTTGGTCGAGGTGGAGGACCTTCTCTTCAAAGAGTTTGACCGGTTGGAACGGAAGCCGGCGGGCAAGGGGAAAGTGGGCGGAGCCGAAAAGAAGGCGACGCCCAAGGAGGAGGTGGAGCAAAAGGAAAAGGCGGACTCAAAGAAGGCACATCAGAAAGAGAAAGCAGAGCAGAAGAAAGCGGAGCAGAAGGAGGCCGAGCAGAAGAAGGCCGAGAAAAAGAAGAAAGTGGAGCAAAACAAGGCGGTACAAAAGGAAAGGGTGGACCAGAAGAAGGCGGAGCAAAAGCAGAAGGCAGAGCAGAGGAAAGAGAAGGCGGAGCCAAAAGGGACAGGGCAAAAGGAGAAGGTGAGGAATAAGAAAAAGAAGGTGGAGCCTAAAGACGACGCGGAGCCGCAGTCTAAAGAGGAGGTCGAACCTCCCGAACAATCGGGGACGGTCTCGAGCCAACGAGCGGAAATGGCGGTCGATGCCGAACTTGTGGATGCCCCGCCCGCCCCCGAGGCAACGGACGCAAAGAAGGACAAGACCAAGATCGCCGCGGAAAAAGGCACGGCACAGAAGGTCGTAAGGGAAAAAAGTAAAAGGCAGGCAATCAGAAAGGCTAAGGAGGAAGAGAGGCTTTTGCAAGCCTCCGCCGCCGAAATGGAGGAGGCCGCCGCCACCGCAAGAATGCCGGAAGTGCCTGGCGAGGCGTCGCCGACTGAGCCCTCCCAGGCAGAGGAGGAGGATCCAGCACGCGGCGAGAACCAGGTGGTGGACGAAGAAGCACCCGCGGAAGACCCCGTTGCAGCAAAGGAAGCCACCGCAGAAGCGGCGTTCGAGGAAGACAGGTTGCCGACGCCCCCGCCGGAGCAGCCGCGACCCCACAGCACACTCTACGAACTCTTTCCGCACATGATCGAACACAGCTACACCAAGAACCCCGAAGAAGAAGAGATTGACCTGTCGCGGAGACGACAGCAGCTTCAACAGCAGCAGCCTCAGCACGGAGGCGCCCAGACGCGGAAGCGCAGCCGCTCCGCGGCACACGACGCCGACGCGGGTGGCACCACAAGCCCCGAGCCCCCCGCGCAGAGGCGCCGACGGAGAACCAGTCGCCCGAGTGAGAACTGTGACTCTGCGGAGGATGGTCTGTTAGCGGCTGCAACCAGCTGAGCGCGCCGACGGTTGGAGCGTTTTGTCCCGTTGTCGTATTTTGCTGGTTTGCACGTGCAGCGCTGTCGCCGCGCATGGGCCCTCTCGTTCCCTTTTTGGCACGCAGGGTTTGCTTTTTTCTTGCGTTTTTAACGAAAACTGCAACTGGAATGTGACCTTATCCCGATCTCTGTTGTTCATGGCGACGGTTTTTTGCGTTTCTGCAGTGGCGGCGGCCAGTTCATTCGCTACTAACTAGGGTTGCTAACGGGAACGACAGCCTGCCGAAGTAATCGTGACGATTCCCTCCAACTCTGCGAGTGTGGTGCACCGGTCTTGGCACGAAGCTTTCAGTACGACGCGTTGCATTTAAAGGCTGACTTAAACGAGTTTCAGCTCCTGTAGGTGAATCCAATAGGATTGAAGACTGATTGTTAGAATATGTGCTAGGATTTCGAGCGGTGCAAGTATTGAAAGCACACTAAAGGGACTTCTTACTTTGTCTTTTTATGGCTCCAGCATAATCTACAGATGGGAATACTTTGTGAATTTTTAGATTGAGGGGTAGTTAGACCATGTGAGAGCCATAAAGAGACGAAGTTGTAATCCGCTTTAGTAAACCTTTAGGCCCCCTCCCTTCCCTCCCAGGTAAAAAAAATGTCCCTTCAAAGGTGTCCTGTTCGAAAACTGCAAATTTCTTAAGTTTTGTTGGAAAGATCCTTGGCACATAACGTGAGCGGCCTGAGTCGGAGCTCACGCGATCGTCCGTTCACATTTTACGATTAAAGGCATAGTTTTCCACATGACCAGCAATGTCTCAAAAAAATGAGTGCGAGGTCAGTCTGTCGAAGAGGTGCTGGCAATGCTTTTTCTATTTCCGGTCCACAGTCGGGACTGGTTGCACTTGAGTTGTTTTGAAGATGCTGCAGATGTGCGATCCATTGCTCCAGCTTGAATCGTACATTGCACACTTGATTGCTTAGAATGTCTAATGTGCTGTCTGGGTGGAACAATTAGCCACTTGACGCAGCAGCACCGGTTACATTTTCGAACTGGTTTTGTCCAGCTATATTTTTACAGTAGGCAGCCTCCAGTTGGATATTGAGCAAGCACCACGTCTGGCTCATTAATCCGACATCTTTGTGTTGCTCATACTGTCGGAGGAACAGATTTTAGAAGCTTCACGGTTTATGCGAAGGTTGCGCAGCCAATCTTGTTTAACCGGTGCTGAATATCAGAATAAGCCGAAATCGTGCGGAGTTGGCTTTTACCCGAGTCAAGCGAGACGTGCCCTCGGAAGGTTCCAAACCTTCGGTGTGCCTCTGACCCTTCATTTTTTAATAAAGTGCTCGTTTTTATAAGTTGATGCCCGAATCCAAAGGCCTTTGATGATGGGTACGCCGGAAAGTCGTGCGCATGTCTGCAAAAACTATTAAAAAAATGGTGGAAGACGCCGCTGTACAAAAGTGTACATAGCATAACCATCGAGCATGTGCTGCGTGCATAGTCGCCATTGCCCGCCCCTTCATCTCACTGGTTGTATAATAGCGCTCGCAGTTAGTTGCACCTTCCGAGAATTGCGCTCTTCTCGAATCAAGACTGCAGTGTACAAAGCTGTCGTGCATGTTCGCTTCTTTTTTTTAACCCATCTCTAAAGCGTGTCGACGGCATCTATCCGGGACACGCGGAAGAGCGGATAGATTTTTTGTTTGGTTCCTGTTCCACTTTGCTCGAGTTTCGGACGAGCCCGTTTGCTATCCTGTCGTCACTCTCCGCCCTCTCTATTTGCCTGTCCCACATGTATACCTCACCATCATCCTTCGACAATAAAGCTCGCCATTATCACAGACTGGGTCCATTCTTTCTGCGTTCCGAAACTGCAGGCCGTGCTGTCTGAAGTTTGGGTTCTGCATTCTAAAAGCTCTACGAACTGTGTGCAAACTTGCATACGCTGTGTGCTCGTACGTACGATCAGTCGCGGAGGTGACGGTCGTTCGTGCAATTCGGCGTCGACGCAAAGTGCGGTGCAAGCTTCCAGCGAGGACAAACACGGGAGGGACCCTGTCGCCTTGATTGTCGAAGGTAGGTGGCACGAATTTCTCCGTTCACATTTCGACAACGGGAATTCTTTCCACATCTCCGTGGATATACAACTTGGAACCCGCGAAAAAAAACCAAGCAATGCGTTGTGTGTTGCTGACGAGCCGCAAGTTTGACGGGATCTGCTCGTAGAATGCACCAAAACCTTTGAGGTTGGCTGCATCAATCCGAGCTCAGTAACTTGGCATGTCCGCTTTCATGAACATGCCTGCTAATGCGTTAATAAAAGGTGGGGACATGGATTGTTTAGACCAAGGCTTAACAAACCCTGGCACAAGGATGCATTGTTCTGGCGAAAACAAATGGTACCAAAAGGATGCCACACGATGCTAACTTTTGGGCCCACTACGGAAGGATCAACCGGCATGGATGCTGTGTCGGTGGCCCAGTGACTGCTTCGTCTTTAGCTGCCAAGGTCGAAATTGGGTTACTGATCCCGATAGGGAGGTCATTCGCTGCTTTGTTGAGGTCCACAGCTCGTAAACGTTCACCTACCTAACGAAGCCGGACTCTGCACAACATGGTGGGGCGCATCCCAACTTGGTTTCTCCGTGCAAGGTTGTAGTTTCAGTCTTGGCAAGTCGTTGCTCAGCAGGATCGCTGCACCACATTCTTTAGGAGTTTTGATCGGTGAAGTGTTTCTAACGCAATGTATTGCACACTTAGTTCGTACAAAATGAACAGAAGGGCGTCAAAAAACCTGTCGCACGAACAACAATCCGCTATAGTCCCTTGCAAAATTTACTGAACAGTTGCCACGCGAGGTCATAAGGGTGTTGGTGCTCACATTTTTAGCATAGCATGGTCACGTAATATCATTGGGGCGACGCATTCACTTGAAGTCGTCTCGTGACATGACGTCAGCTGATCACGGGCACTATCACTCGCCTCACTCCCATTCGCTGTTTAAGCGATCGTGTAACAATAGCGACAACCAACCCAGCACAGCTCAAAGCACGCTTTGTCTCTCCTACCTTATCCATAGAATTAAGATGCATTTATTCTTTTCCTTTGCTTTGCAGCAAACCGTCTCGAAGAAGCGAGCCAGTCTGTGGGGGAGCCTCCGAGCACGAGAGCCGTGACGCGCCTGAGGGGGCGCCTGAAACGGGGTTCTTCAGACGGTGTTCCGATTGTCCCCAGGAGGGGGAAGAAGAGTCCCTATTTTGGCTCAAGGGGACTGCAGCCACCGAAGCTCTCTGGGCAGCCCTGGGTGCCTCCCAAGTCGCCCTATGGACTTGTGCAGGAGAGCCTCTACCATGACCCCTGGAAACTTCTGGTGGCCACCATCTTCCTCAACCGAACCACTGGTAGGCTCAGCCCCCCTACCCCTGCCCCCCCACCCCCGAATGAATTTTTTTTTTCCGTTTTGAAATTTGCAAATTTTTTTTTAATGCAGATGTTATTTTTGAAGGAAGTTCGACGCAACAATACAAAATACTATTGCATCTCAAAAAGATGTTGCACGCCTGCCAAATTATGCAGACTAATTTCCCGCTAAATTTAGCAGACGGTGTTCACGGAAACTTATCAGCGCGACAATCATGACGTGACAGCATGATGCGATGCCGTAGCGTCGCATCGTGTAACATCACATTGCATGTAACATCCGGGGCACCATGACGTCACATTGCACCTAATGCATCATGACTCATGTCACATGTAATATCATGTGACAGGATCACATGGTTGGTTGTGGTGTCACATTGCACCATAATGTCGCACGACACTGTGTCACGTTCACTCAGCTCTGCTCAAAACACGCTGCACATTTTGTCTCTCAACTGTATTTGTAGGATTAAAATACATTATTTGTTTTATGGTGACTATGTAGGCACATGCAAGCTTACCAGCTTCTTTAGGTGGTAAGTGCAACATCTTCATTTGACCCAAAACCATGTGATTTCTGCTTGGATTTTTTTTTTTTTTTTGTGAATAGTACTGGGTGATTGCTATGGTTGTATCGAATTAAAGGGACACTGACAGGCTACTTATGCTTGCCGAGGTTTTTATTTGAGCTTAACTTATAAGAGTCCAACTACCCGGAACACGGTTTACGGCTCAAAATTTGTTCTCTTTCCGTCCGAAAGCAGCTGGTTAAGAATTGGCTGGTTTCAATCGCGCTCATTCTATTTTCTATGATCACGTAGCATTCAAATTATGTGTACCAAATATATTTCAAGTTGTGGGTCATCTAAGGCACACAGTCAATATTAAAAATAGAAAAAAATATAAACCCCATCGTTGATCGAAAAAAAAAAAAATGGTGCACAGATCGCAGAAAGCACATGTATACGTCATTCTCAAATTGGCAACGTACCGCAGGCTAGACGACGCAATGGCGGCACACGACGGACCGACGTTGCGATTCTGTACTGTCGTTCGTGGCCAATCAATCTTCAAGCGCAGAACATCGAGCGGAAGGGATATAAGTAAGAAACAGACAAACGGTGCAGGCAAATTCCTTGTCGTCGTCGTCGTCTGCTTTACACACCGGAGAAGCGGAGAAAAAGAAAATGCAGTTGGGTGTAGTCACGCGACTTCCAACCACGAGCCTCCGTGCTCGTGTTTCGGCTTCGAACAGTTGAGTTTTTTGGCTTTATTAAACATATACCTACGTGACTCTGAAGCAAAATATTTATTGGGTACTCAGTCTCCTGACACCATATTAAATCGCCTGGCACAAAATAAAAAAAAAAACATTTTTTGGGGGTGTCAGTGTCTCTTTAACAAATTGTACTTTTTATTGTAATGTTATCACTCGGAGCCTGCGAATGCCGTATTATAGAGTCAAATTTTGAGCACTAAGTGATTGGCCTAAGATGAAAAAAATATAGCTCGCTAGCTCTGCCTTATCGCCCAATCTGCATACCTTCTTCGGATTTTGAAAATTGAATTCGGCAGTGTTGTATTGCAAGAAAAATAATGAAATATGTTACTCGTCACTTGCAAATAAATGGAATGCGTTACCGGCCTATGTTTTCTAATATAATGTGTCACCGTTACCAACGAAAAGTAATGCACATTACTTTTTATTTACGAATTAAAATGTTTTACTGTTTTGACAGGGTTTTTCTAAAGTGGGACTGTACGCATGGGGAAGAGAGGCAAAATTTTGAAGGTATGTGGAATAGATGAAGAATTCATAAATCTTTGCGCCTAAAAACACGAAAAACATTGTTAGGATGTATGTGGAATGGAAGAAGATGTAACGTAACTATGTGACCCGTTACTGTTACCCATTGTCTGTTATTGTTGAAAATGCAACAAGTATGATAATACGTTACCACAAAAAGTAACGCATCACCAGTAACACCATTACTCGCAACGCGTTACCACCAACATCGATTCGGCATACTCGTAGCATTATTTTTCGGTTGAAACCGAACCCACAGGTCACCCTCCTCCCAAGGTGTGTTCACCAATATCACCACGGTCCCTTCACCACATTGCACAGCTGTACTGCAGAGAAGCCGAAGCAAATGAGTTCAAACATTTTTAATGGATGCCTTTCTTTACAGAGATGCTCATTTTTGTTGATGGAAGACTCATGCAAATGCTGGATTGGTCTGGCAGAATCAAAGCAGTTGGCAGCAAAGCGAGAGTTAAACATTTTAATGGACATCTTTCGAAAGATGTTTGTGCAAGTTCCTTCTCCACACATCATTCCCAATGTTTTACTTGCATCTTGCATTGATGGCGCTTTGGTCTCTCTTAATTTTGTTCCTATTTTAATCTATCTCAATTATCTAATTCTGTTCTAATCAGTGATAGTTTTCCCATATAATAACCTGTAATGTTTAGTATGGCAAAGAAACAAGGGCAGGAGCTTGCAAGTTCTGCTACTTGCATCTGTGATTCAGAATGTGCACCAGTATCAAACCCTCGCTTTACTTACGATGTCGTTGGAGTGCAGGTAAAGCGGCAGTGCCGCTGATCTGGAAGTTCTTGGGCTTGTACCCAACCGCTGAATCGGTCCTCCAAGCCCCCGTCCAAGACATTGCAGAGCTGCTTCAGCCGCTGGGACTCCACAACAAGAGGGCAGCTATCATACGCCGCTTTTCAGGTACGTCGCCGCGTCGGGAGAACTAGCACCGCTCACTGGAAGTGCCGAATCATGCAGCTTGATACGCGGCTGGCACCGACGTCCCCGTCGGCGGCCATCCTGCTGACCTTGCAGCCGAGCGCGTGCTTTTGCAGCCTACGTTTCGCACCTTCAAATATGTCTTTTCTCACCAAGAACTGAATAGGAATAACTGCCAACAAGCCCCAATGACGTCATGTAGAGAGTCAAGTGTAAAGCCCATGATTGCAGTGCACCGGGAGGTGCAAGAGGCTCTGCCGGCGGAACACAGCGAAGAAATCAAACTGCACCGAGTGCATAAAGCACTCAAGTGCAGAGTGTATGGAAGTGGCAGAGACGGCAGGAGTCAGGACGGACAGATGCTGCGCTCCATTTCATAGTGTACAACGCTGTCAAAACTGCTGGCACGAGCATGGGGCATGGTCCTGCGTTTGATCTGCACGTGCTTTTGTACTAATGAGAAGCCACGTGGAACCAGACGCTTGCACCAGTAGCTTTGATAGTATTGTATGCTGGGTAGGACATGGAGCCTATATAACAATGAACAGGGTGACCCCAGAAAAAAATTTACAGGTTTTTTTTTCACCTCAAAAAGAAACTGAGCGTCACCGAGCACTTATTCACCGTCCAAAGGTGGCACTAGAGGTCCAAACCAGATGCCAATGTTTCAGCACAAACCAATATTTTATTCGACAGTTACAAGTGATTTTCTGACAATTTCAATGGGAAAATGGTGGCCGACGGAGTTTTGGAATACATGGGGCTCTATAGCGCCAGAAACCGAACACGGGCGAAAATGGGCCCCATTTTTCGTTTAAATTTTCAGAAAATCACTTCTGAATAAAATATTGGTTCATGCTGAAACTTTGGCACCTGGTTCGGACCTCTCACGTTACCTTTGGGTGGAAATGAGTGTTCGACGATGCCTAGTTTATTTTTGCGGTGAAAAACCCTGTACATTTTTTTTCAGACACCCTGTATATGTCAACGTCCCAAGACTTAGTCGCTACTCTGCTTAGCACTATAGTGACTTTAGCTGAAGCATGTTTCACTTTGGCTTAGGCCCTTGCAATATGCCGCTCAGATGCTTTCCTGCAATCTCGCTTCTTTTAAAAGCTTCGGATTAAATGCCGGTTTAATGCCACCTTTTTATCGCAAATATTTCTCAGAAGTGAGGAAAGCTACCGTGCATCTTCGGAAAGGGACTAATAAAAGAAGCTGGAAGTGCTCTAACCAACTGTGTTTAAATAGTCCGACGTTTGGCAGCCTGTGCGGTCCCTTGTTCACGTGTGACTTATTTGGCTGGGTGTTCGTCTCTCTCTTCTCCTTGTCACTGCCGTCAAAATCGTCTTCTTCTTTTTGTGACTCCTCGAAGCCCGTGAATATAACTGCTCGGGAGGGTAGCGATTGACCGGTTCAGGTTGTTCTTTGTAAGCTGAATATGCATGACTCTAAATAGAGTTGTTTTTTTCCAGTTTCTTTCAGTGTCCAGGACGAAACTGCTGTCAAAGTCGACGACATGGTTCTTTTCTGCATGTTCCGCTAAAGCGTTTCCTTGTATGTCCTTTTTACATCATATTTGTGTCTGCGTAAACGTTGGGGCAAGTTCATGGTTTCCCCACATATGAGGTGTTGCAGTCAGCGTAAGGAATACGATAAACAAGGCCTTGGGCTTTTTCTTTGGAAGAGGAAGATGATGGCCAATGGTCGAGACGTTCTTGTGTGTCACGTCACTTGTCACTGCTATGCCGTGTGGTTTGAGAGCACAAGTGAGAACTTCGCTCGTGCCTCTGAGGTGACGGGTTTACTCAGCTGCTGATGGGTGACAAAGTTTCCTGTAGATATTGTTGACGAATTTGTTGGATATGCGTTTTTTCGAAGGTACCGTTTAATAATATCAACTTCCTCTTTAAGTGCCCTATCTGTGGAACACTCCGTGATGGCACGTCGAAATAGTGTTGACAAAACCCATCACTCCAGCTGCATGTGCGTCCCGTACCTCTGAGGCATGAGCTAAGTTCTCACCTGTGCTCCCAAACCATACGGCATAACAGTGACACACAAGCCCGTCTCGACCATTGGCCATCATCTCCCTCTTCCAAAAGATTGTCATCCAAAAGAAAAAGCCCAAGGCCTTGTGTATCGTATTCCTTGTGCCGACTGCAATGCCTCATTTATGGGGGAAACCAAGAATCTCCCCGAACGTCTATGCAGATCCAACAATGATGTAACAAAAGAAGGATATACAGGCAAACACTCAAGCAGAACATGCAGAAAAGAACAACCATGTCATCAACTTCGACAGCAGTTTTGTACTGGACACCGAAAGAAACTGGGAAAAACGACTCTATTTAGAGGCATGGCACATTCAGCATATAAAGAACAAGCTGAACCGGTCAATCAGTACCCTCCCAAGCAGTTATATTCACGGACTTCGAGGAGTCACAAAAAGAAGAAGACGATTTTAATGACAGCGACAAGGAGAAGGGAAAGACAAACACCCAGCCAAATGAGTCGCCCATGAACAAGCGACCGAGCAGGCCGTGAAACGTCGGGCTAGTTAAACACGGTCGGTCAGAGTACCTCCAGCTTTTTTTTATTAATACTCACCTAACCAGGCGATTTAGGGGATGTCATTTCCTCACAAAGGCCTCAAAACATTGTGGTGACAGAGCCTTGCTTGGCTGAGTTCTGCAGAGTGCCTAATGTTCTGTTTAGGATGATTCCACCTTATAAGTTCCTACGACGGCATGGGCAAAGAAATAGCTGGAAACAAAATGCAGCGGTAGCACAGTGTATGCCGAGAGTTAGTGCCGGGAGACATTCTTTTATGTGCTCCAGAGCAAAAAAAAAGGAAAAGAAGTGCCTCGTCTGATGTCACCATTCTAAGCAAAGTGCACATGAAGGCACCCTAAACTGCACCATGCCCAGTAGCACTACAGTGCCTGGAATGCATCCATAGTAGCCCTTTGCTCTCAGGCAACAGTGTTGATTCCAACGAGAATGGCAGTGTTCCATTAACACGAGGACTCTGATCACCCTAAGTCACTCTAGTAACTAATTCGTCTGAGCACGGTTGCCTTACGAGGTTCCTATATGAAGCGGGTAGAGACCTACGTTGCAGCTATAGTCGGTGACAGGTCAAGAACGAAGTGGAAGCTCCTCCCACCTCTCTCCATTTTAAAAGAGCGAACGGTGGAGAGGAGGCGAACTCCTCTCCACCGTTTCGCTCCGCTGAAGTGGAATGGGGTGGGAGGAGCTTCCACTTCGTTCCTGGCTTGTCACCGACTATAGGTTCTTAAGTGACCTACGAATGCAGAGGAGTACCTGACACGGGACTGGAGGTACCCTAGCGAGTTGCACGGCATCGGCAAGTACGGCAATGACTCCTACCGAATCTTCTACGTCAAGGAGTGGGCCAAGGTGGGTTCTTGGCAAGAGCAGTCGTGTTGTCAGAAAGGACCTTTGGGTCAAGCTTAAACAAGGTAGAAAACTGGGGAAGAACACTTAAGGTTGTTTTTCTTTCTTTTTAGCCGATTGGTAGTAGAACCATGCAAGATAAAACTGTATGAACTAACAAGAAAAAAATAGTGAATTTTATGGCCCAGCTTTGGATACGCCACATTTGGGGGAATGCAGGGCAGCCCGTTTTAAACTACAAGGAGGGCCAAAAGGATCTTATTCACTTTAAACAAACCTCAAATATCAGTTCCTCATGCACCGGCACTGTAAATTACCATGGAGATCAGGATTAAGTATTGCTTGTTTGTCTGCTGCATATACCGAGTCAGGCACGTATCCAGAAGGGGGCCCCATGGGGCCCGCCCGCCCCCGCCCGCCCCCCCCCCCGAAATCTTCCATTTTGCTGGGACCTCTCTCCCCCTCCCCCTCATACAGTATTTTGTCATGGGCGCGGCCCCCCCCGAAAACAAATCCTGGCTACGTGCCTGTACCGAGTCAGGGTTGAAAATGGCAGTGGCTTAAAGGGCAACTCCGCTTCATTTTTGGTTTTGAAAAAAACAATCCAGTCCTCTTCAGTATTGCCTAGGGAGACCACACGTCAAATATTACAACGCAGTTCTGTCTGAATGTTTCTTAAACGGTCCGGCAAACTTTGCAACTCGCCAGGTTGCCGAAATCGGCTGACTCGAGCGAGCAAAACCAACAGCGCGGTCAAGGCTACGGCATGGGCGCAGCCAACATTGAGCTAAACGTCATCACCATTGTCCCCTTTTACTTGCTTTTACTTCCCGGGTAAGCGTAGGGGATGATGTCAGCAACGTTTCCTCTCGGCGCTCAGCGGTGTCCACGTGATTGGCGCCTGCGCAGCGCGCTTCTTGGGAGTTGTCCGGCCACCCTGCCGTGTTCTCGCCTTTACCACCGTCTCCCGTGTCGCGACCACTGTCGTCGTCTCACCGTTTGTGATTATTGTCTCTCGCAGTTTCGTCCACACTACAGACACCACGTGCACAGACTTATGCCGCAGTTGTGCTGACGTCGTGAATGTCGTAGACTCCAAAACGCGGCGAAGAGTGCGATGCAGACAACACTTGCACCTGGCACACGCCCGCCCCAATCCCACCCGTCGTTGAGTCGAGGATCACGTGACATCTCGTACCACGTGATGGCCATGTTGTTGGCGGCCCGAGGCCAATGTTGCCGGACGGAGCCGAAGTTTCGGTTTCGATTTCCGCTCATGTTTAAAATTAGATGTAAAAATATATTATCCCATTTTTCGTGAAGCGAACGAGGTAGTGTCTTTTACTAGGACTTTTTAATGCGAAATCACTCATTATCCCGAAATCTTCGGAACTGAGCGGAGTTGCCCTTTAACTCCTGCGTGTTTAAAAGGAAAATTACAGCGAGCTCCATCTTTTTATCCATTTTAAATTCTGTACTTTGTCTCGCACACGCATGATGCCGTCCGATTTCCTGTCCTTCAACAGGTGACCCCAGACGACCACATGCTCAACAAATATCACGCTTGGCTCAAGGCACAAGGCTGCAGCTGACCAGAAACTCCCCGGATATCTGGGAGATCTGTTTTAACTACCTTATTTTGATTTCCAAGTCTTAGTTCCCTTTGGGACAGTAAAAGGGGGCGATATTTTTAGCTTTTAATGCAAACTTTGTCTTTCAAGTCCTCTTCATGCATTGCAAGCTTAGTCTTGCCAATCTTTTACATCCATTAAATCTGTCTTTCGTGAGCCGCACTCTCAGGAGTCCCTTTGCATGGACAAAATGTTTATGTTGGCAGGCAGGTACTCTTGTCTGAACTCATTACTTACTCACAGAATGAGAATGTCAGTTTTCCCACCTCCAGCACGAGGTTCCTACCAAGCGCTTGGGTGTCCAGCGAGCGTTGAGTGTGCGCGTGCAGCTAAAGCACGGCAAAAGGCAACGAGCACGTGCTGGAGGTCAGATGTTCATAAAAAATGCCATGTTGTTCTCATTCTGTCAGTGAGAGACTATAGTAAACATTAAGCTTTGTTGGTAAGTTTCTTCTAAACACGTGCCGATTGGTGAATCCCAGCCTAGAGCGAGGCATTACGTTTTACATGAATCATACACTGATCATACCCAAGCATTCTTGCAATACCTTTACATTGAATGCTGTTCAATGGCTCTTCACTCCTAAAATTTCGGCATGAGGAACAGGTTGTATTCCTGCTTCCTCAGCTGGCCTAACAAATTTAAGGACAATCCTCCTCACCGCTGAGCCTCAGCAGTACTTGAGTGAAGGACTTTGTGTTGCATTTCTGGACTTCCCCCGGTGAAAGTTTGTTGGAGTTTAGCTCCCTCATAGCAGGCGCTCAGAAAACTTTGTCGAAATGCCCATTTAAGTTCCCATGGTCCCCACCACTGTACCAGTGTCTTAAAGGAGTACGGAAACGAAAATTGAAATATTCAAATTTCGTTCGGAAATGAGTCAAGCATGACGGAAAAACCGTAAATGATAATTGCACGTTTGTATTTTGAACGACTGGCTATATTTTCGTTCCAAACGGTGCACTCGAGCAAGCGCTCGAAGAGAAGCGAACGGAGAGCGCGATGCGTCATGGGATATCCGGCACAAACAAAAACAGAAAGAAAAGATTTCCCGCGTTCGTGAAGTAGCAAGGCTGGCGTGATTATGAGCTTTGCCCTTGGTGGCGTTGTCAGCGTATTGGTGGTGTCAATAGTGTCAACGCGTTACAACCAAGGTGCTCGAAGTACCCGTGGGGTGACAAGCGTGTGGCTGGCCCAAGGTGCACGTAGCTTCCACAGCACTGTCAGCTTAGGGGTGAACGGGGAGGGAAAAGCAACTTTTGTCCGAATTTTGAGCGACGGGCTAATCTTCTAGGGGGAGAATGGCTGTGTCCGGGTACACAAATGAGTGTCTGTCTTCTTGAATCTGTTTGGTACAATGCGCGGTTTGTGGGTTGAGGAGGAAAGCTATGAAGGAAAAGGTTGAATTCCAAAGAGCGGCGCAGCTCCGATGGAACTTGCTACGTCATGACTACGTAGCAAGTTCCCCAACGTTGCTAGATTACCTCCCAAATAGGCTCTACATGCATCCACTAGGTGCACATTGAAAAATTGTTTAATTAGCTTTAAAATGAGTTTTCTTGTCTTTCAACGAAAGACTGGTATTTTGAGGTTATGCTGCAACATGCAACACATTAAAGCTAAAAAAAAATGAGCCCTGGAATTTCATTTCTGCACCCCTTTAAGATAATTTAATTGAAGACAGTTTTCTGTGTTACTGCAGTGCAAGAAGTTCCAAAGAAAAGAGGGTAACAAAAAGCATTACCGCAGTAAGCAGATGCTGCAAAGTACCATTCCAGTTCTCTTCTCCACTATCCTGTCCTTTCAAACATGTGCCTCTTGGCTGCTTCTATACCGCTTTTCACATGTAGCACACAACACTATCGAGGCTACCGGCTTTATCTCGTGAGTTCGTTTAGTGTCTCATTTGCACATACTCTCGTGCGAACGAGACACTGAACATATAGTCAGACGCTCGCTCCAGTAGCCGCGACTACTACATCGTATACCACGTACGAAACAAGGCAAAGGGTCCCAACCTTCCCGAATGGTCATTAATGAAGTCCGTCGTGTCGGAGCAGCGTGCTGCACTCTCATTCATCACCAGGGCACGCGAGCCCGTGCACACAACGAGAGCGAGCGGGCCGCCCCTTGTCACCAGCAGGGAGACGAGGCTGTGGTTTGAGACCTTTATAGTGCACACATCTCTAGAAAGTTACATGAGACTGGGCAACTCTCGAGAAACATTCTGCTCGGCCGTGAGAAGAGTTCTGGGCCCGGAAGCAAAGGCTAGCAACAAGCGCAACTCAGGAACGGCCCGGGCAACCGTGCGCCCACACGCAGTGCCGCCGCCTCTCCCCTCTCGTTAAGGCAGAGCAAGGAAACGCGCGAGCCGGCGTTCCATATCAAAACAGGGAACCGAGGCGAGGCCTATGTACAATGTGTGCCCGGGCGGCAGTGCCCGCCGCAGAGGGCGCCCAACCGGCAGAGACGCCCCTTATTTGCTTGTGAAACCATCTCTCTTGTTCCCCGGGAGGGGGCACACACTTGCATGCAACCACGAAACGCGCAAAATGAGGGGCCAACAACGCGGACGGGGGGACTGCAAGGCTCGTGGGCTCCGTGGCGGCCGTTCCCGGAGGAAATTTTGGCAAGGAAGCAACAATCCTGAGCTGCTGGAAGAGGTGTGCCATTTTTTATTTTGTCTAGGAGGTTTTACACCAAAAACGCAAGAACAAAATGTGAGAGGCAACACGGGACAACGCCTTGTCCCGTGTTGCCTCTCACTTTTTGTCCTTGTGTTTTTGGTGTAAAAGCTCAGTATGCATCAGAACCAACTAGCCCAACTTGCAGCCTTATTTTGTTACGACGCATTTGATCGACTTTGTTACGTTAGAGAGCTACCTCCGTCAGAAGCGTCTTTCAAAATGTGGGCGCTCACAATGCCACCTCATTGTGGCCAATGTTGCAATCATCTTCTAACAAAACAGTTGTTGTTGAAACATACTTGATTACTCCACATGCCTGGCTGACCTAATGGCTTATCAGTCATGTGCTGGATTAATTTTTACTCCGAGGCGGTTCGAATAAACCGAAAAAATATGCGACTCTTTTTCCCTCGCATTGTGTTAGACTTATCTGACGTAATCTCGAGCTTAGCTCTGTGTTAGGGAACGAGTTAAAGGAAATGGCACCTGCAGTTGTCCGCTAACTGTGCATCGGCGTCGAGCTGGTGCTACAGCGTCGAGCTCTTGCCGTCCCCCCGCACGAACTCCCCGCGGCTTCCCGCAACGCGCCGGAGAGATGCACCACAACATTGCGTTGGAGCTTTACGCCGCAACGCTCAACCGCAATACCGTGTCGCAACAGCCCCCACCCATCTTGGAAAGTAGCTCGCCCGGTCGTACGTTGCGGAGCCTCGGGGAGAAACAAAGTGAGACGCGGCGCGAAGTTAACGAAGACGTGTCAAACAGTGTGCTCCACGTCGGTGCAATGGAACGCAGGACGATGCACACCCAACGTCGGTGAGAAGACGACGACGAGGGAAAGGGGGCAGCGAGCCCCTCCTGTTTAAGCACAGAGGAGAGAGAGACGCCAAGCGGCGCGGCCGCTCTCTCGCGCCCTAGACACGGATAGTATCGTAAAATATGCAATATCTACCTTATGCATACGTATTGAAGGAGAGGTGAGGGGTGGGGGGGAGGGACGACATACCATTCGACCTGGGAAAAAAACGAAAAACACACTGCCGCTGCTCTACTATGAAACGTTGAAACGAGTAAAGAACGTTCGTTGTTTGGATTTCGTTTTTTTTTTCTCTTTCCCTTCGTAATATACAGATATAGTATATGTATAAGGACTGCATTTACGAGTGTGTCTCCTGCGAGCCCACCGAGAGCAAGCTGCGACGACGCAGCCGCGGAGAGAGAGGCCCGGCCGAAGCCGCGCCCAGCTGACCTGAGCCGATCCGACGCTGGTCGGCTGCCGCCTTGCATAGGTTTGTGCTTGCTGCAGGTCAGTCTCTCGCGGGTGCCGCTAGGCTAGGGTGGCCACGGGTGTGCTAGGGGTGCCAAAATCCCTTCGAGGTGGGGGGCGGCCCCTCTAGGGTGTCCCTAAGTGGGGCAGAGGCTTCCGGAGGGGAGATTCGGGGTGTGTGGGGGTTCCTCTGGCAAGCTTGCCCGGTTGAGGCGTTCGCAAGCATTAGCCGATGACATCGGCAAACGAACAGGACGCCAGCCGGCTAGAGCTTGCCTCCGCGCCAACGCCGCTACCTTCGCTCGACGGGTGCCAGCGGGGGTGGAAGGCATGCGCTAATGTGAGCAAACGTCGTCTGCAGACTGTCAATGACAGGCGCGAGGTCTGCGGTAGTCGGAAGTTAGCGGAGGGGGAGGGGAAGTACGGTTGGTTAGAGGGAGGGAGGGGAGGGGGGGACAGCTCAGAAGTTGAGGAATCCGCCCGAAAACTTGTTGGCGAAGCCTCCGACACCGCGTGCCAGCGTCGAGATGCGTCCTGTGACGTTCTGGGTGACGTTCTGGATGCGAGTGACGTAGCCCTCGGCGCCGTCCCCGCTGTCGTGCAGAGCGGCAGCAATCTTGTGCCGGGCGTCGCTCTCAACGCCCGTCTCCGGGTAGTCCCTGCAACGGGTTCAAACACGTGTCATCCTGGGTGCTCAGAGCCTGTGCACACGTTACCGAAACGACTTCCCTTCGTTTCAACCCAGTGCATTTATGGTGCTGTTTCTGTGCGTGCTGTATGGACACTGGTTTGTATGAGTAAACGAAAGGTCTGTCTAACATAAGAGAAGCGACATCAGTCGATTCTTTATGTCGGGCAGACTGGCCGTTGTGTTAAAGGACACATGCAAAAAAAAAACTTTTTTTTAAACAGCAGGGTTTGGAAAAGGAAATCATAAAACGAATTTACAATGAAAAATAAAATTTTTTGGAACTATATTTACGGCGCTATACGAATTTGTAGTTGGCGTCCACGGGCGCCGCGGAAAAGTGGCCCATATTTATCACGTGACTGGCCCCTATTTGTCACATGGTACTTGCGCTCTTTGGAAGCTTCCTATGGTCTCGAAAACTTACTTATTCATCTTCGTTTGAAGTGCAACAAAAAACAAAGATTAATAAGTAACTTTTAGAGCCCAAATGAAGCTTCTGAAAAAGCGCAAGCAGACGTGATAGACCTGTGCGCCGGTCAGATGACGGCGGCGGCGCCCCGAAGCAGACGAACTTGTGCGGCGGCGACGGCGGCGTGAAGAAACGCGTTGAAGCGGCGGCGCAAAACGCTCAGCGTGCGGCGGCGGCAACGCACAGGTCTACCACGTGACCAGCGGCGGCTCCCGCGGGCGCCAACTACAAATTCGTTTTGCGCCGTAAATATAGCTCTAAAAATTTTCTTTCTTCTTTGTAAATTCGTTTTATAACATTCTTTTTCCATCTAGGCTATTTAAAAAAAATGTTTTTTTTTTCTTTGCATGTGTCCTTTAATGAAAGGTTCCTAGAGCACAAAAGGGCAATGCTATCAAAGTAGCCCAACCCCGAAATAGTGAAGCATCTAGACGAGTGCAACAATTGTTTTCCCAAGAATTGACAGAGATAGTTTGCAAAGAATTGGATCCGTTTAAACGTGTTTTGAAGGCCGTTGAAGTCAGCGTGCTTCTTATTGAGCACTGGTGCACTGTGGTCAAGCAACACCCGCGAAGCTCGCTTCCACGAGTGTTGCTTCTCTCCAGTGCACCGATGCGCGGCAAGAAGCTCACTCGACGGGGCTAAAACACCGAGATTAACACTTTGAAAAGTACAAATATTGCATCAGCGTGCTTAGGAGGAAAGCACGCTTTCAAAGCGCGCAATTGGTGTATTTAAAAAGACATGTCAACTTTGTGAATGTTGATATCTACATTTCAATCAAATTTTCAAAATTAAACTGGCTAGTATGCCCTGACTCTATTTTAAGCGAAAATACCCTGACAACCTGCATTAATCATACCTGACTAGAGGAAAAGTATTTGTATATAGCAAAACTATTTATAAATCCCCTCAATTAGGTATAGCAGTGCATCTCATAAGTTTAATTTTATGTCAAATGTGTTGTTTACTTGCCAACCCAATGTAGGCATTGAACTTTCTGAAGCCACAGTCGATAAATGTAGTAAGATTTAAAATAATTTAGCTTAGAAATGGACAAGTGAAAGCTTGGGAACAAACTTCACAGGTTCAGCTGGGTTTTTGTTTAAGCATGGTGCAGCAGTACAAGGCTTTGAGAAACTATTTGATTAGAAAATATTAGACCTAAACCACTATTTGCTTTCAATTTGCTTCAAACTCAAAATCCACTATTTGTACACAACTGATTTTTAGTATGTAAAATGTTTTTTGTGTGTGAATTTACATGCACTCCCCTTCCGTATTACCCTATGGACCCCAAGGGTATTAAAACAAGTAAATAGTATACAAATAACCCTCGTCCAGTTGTGACTAAAGCAAAGCAGATACTGCCACCTTTTGTCTTGCACGTTAGCCACCAATTTGGTAGCAGTAACCATGTTCCACAAACATTTCTTGCATCATAAAACGAGGCTGAGAAACCAGCAACCATAGAAGGTTCCTCAAAAGTGTACTTTATTGCTCAGTTACATCTACCAAAATTTCAAATCTCAACCCTGTCTGTGAGAAAACTAGAATTCACCTGCCACTTCCAAATGGAAGAGTTTACCATTCATAGTGAGAAGATGACAAAGAAGAGAGATACACTGGACAAGCGCTGACTAGCAACTGAAATCTTATTAGAACAGAAACACGCAAAAAAATACACACTTATGCTCGCACAGGCACTGGCAAGACGTGATATTTAAACACTTCTTGCTTTACTTCAAGTGCTAACCCAAATCCGAAAAATTCAATTCGCTGTTCGTAAGGGTCGGTGATGACTGGCTTATGCACACGGATTTGTGTTTTGTTATATAATAGGTTTCAATTATCTCCCGGCACAATTCGTCGTTGTGTTGGTACAACAATGTTATGTCTGTGAAACGTGGTTCGCACTCGCAGTCTCGGCAATGCGTCGCTAAATGCAAGTATGCTCTTCCTTTCAAAGGTTCGACTGAGTTTTAATCGAACCTTTGAAAGGAACCTTTCCTACGGTTTGCTTGAGTTTTATTGTGTATGCGTTTGTTCACAGCGGAGGCAAAGAAACTTAATTGAACCTTATTTGTTGTAACGTAAAACATGGTATAAAGTTTGTATCCTGCTTAAAAGGAGCGGTCTACAAGATCCCGTTCTCCTGTGATCGTTCATATATACGGCAGACCGGGCAATGCATGGACATTCGACTTTGAGAACACCACAGCTCTTTGAAAGGAAGAGCGTACTCACATTTAGTGACGCATTGCCGAGATTGCAGGTGCAAACCACCTTTCACAGACACGACAATGTTGGTCCAACGCAAGAACCAATTGTCCTAGGAGATAAGTGAAACCTACCACATAACGAAAAACAAATCCATGTGCGTAAGCCAGGCATCATTGACCCCTACAAGGAGCAAATGGAATTTTTTAGATTTAGGTGAGCACTTGAGGTGTTTGAAGATCACGTTGTACCAGTGCCCGCACAAGCATCTGCGTGAATTTCGTGTTTTGTTCTAATAAGATGTTCGGAGAGAAGCGTTTTAAGATCACGTCGTACTACTGCCTGACAGAGCATCAGTGTCAATTCCGTGTTTCTGTTCTATTAAGATTTCAGTTGCTAGTCAGCGCTTGTCCAGTGTATCTCTCTTCTTTGTCCTCGTCCCAGTCATGCTGTTTTTCACTATGAACTCCTACCAACTCGCCCAAATGTCCATTTTAATAGCTTACCATCAAAAAACTTTGAGAGTTTCTTTAGTTATCTAGGGTTAGGTTTCAAAGTTTCACAGTGTAAGTCGAACCACTAAAATGTGGCTCTGGGGAAGGTTTCAGTTCACTATAATCACTGGCAGAGTAAGAACAGCAGGATGTGCCTTTCAAACGCTAGGACTCCCGCACGCGCTTCGTCCCTTTCGCCGTGCTGCATGCGTGCACTCGAGGTGCACGAGACGCCGAAGCGTTGTCGAACTTAGGAACCCCATGTCGGAGGCGGGACAACTGAAGCTGTACTGCTTCAGTTGTCCTGCTGTACTCACCTTGCCAGTGATTACAGCTCAGTGACACCACCAATCAAGAAAAATTATTCGATGGCATACGGGTAAGAGGCGATTTCACCCTACGAGGAGGGTTGTTTCTTGTGGCTCCTCGACACTCGTCACGCTTCATTTATCGCAGCCAAGTTGAGCCAACGTGCGAGGCAAAAGGCGGTCGTGCACTCCGGCTCTCTTTGTCCACAACCGTACGTCCCGCATTCCTAGGCCCCCGGTGCCACCGCCACCGCCCACCACCACCGGTGCCAACCCAGCCGAGCATGGCAGCTGTTACTTACGGACATGGCATTGCTAAAGCGCAGACTCCTGCCCCGTTTCACTCTGGAAGCAAGCACAGCGGCCCCATCAACGCAGAGCCCCACGGCAGGGCGCAGCAGTCGCCTCTTTGCTCTCCCCACAGCCATCAACTGAGCAAGTGTCGTCTGCTGCACCGTTTTTCGACAGCAAGCTAACCGGGAGCCAGCTGCTGCACTGCCTTGCAGCTGGCTCCAGGGTTAGAGCATACCGTATTTATTCGAACATGGGTCAGCATCATTTTTCTCGTCCCTGCTCTTTGAAATTATGGCCAACTTACAATCGTAATCGAAGGAAGTGCGCTTATAAGAGTAATAGTGAGCAAAGTTTTCCGATCGAATTGAGCTAGATAACGGAAATGCTCAACCGCTTCTCCGAGCCTGTTGTTGCAAAAGCGGTGAAGCTCAACGCCAGTGGTGCAGCGCGAGCTCTACGGCACAGCACCACTCGCACATTAACATGTCTATTTCTCAATATTTTTATTTTTCTTAGCGAGAGTACAGGAGTTGGCTGACATTATTGTCACGAATGACAATTGATGAGGCGACAAAAACTGAAGCAAACTAAACGTTTAATGGGGCGAACTTGTGCCCAAAACAAAATAGCAAAAAGGTTAGCGTCGTCGATGGCGGCGAAACAGCAGGGTCGAGACGCTGGGCGCGAGACTGACTCCGGCTCGCGTGTGTTTCTGGAATATTTGGTGTATAACGTTCGGCGCGTAGAACATTCATACCTCGATCAGACGACAAGGTTCTCGAACGTACGAGGACGTTAAATTGAAAGAATTAATAAAAGATTTGTCGCTCCGAGAAATTGAACCCGGGGCCTCTGCAAGAACGCCAAGCACGGTAACCACTCGACCACGCATGCGCTCGCTCGGCGACACGCGTGGCAATATTTCGAGTAAATACGGCATGCGACTCCTAGACATATTTAGCCGTCTAATCAATCTCCGTCAAGTCAGGAACCGCTTAGAAGGTCATGTGGTACAGTAACCAGACATCGACACAAGCTCTCTCAAAACCTACCAGAAGCATTTTCCATTAAACATTACATGCCCTCTTTCACAAATGTTGCCATTACCAAACACTATCATAAACCCATAAAAATTAAATATTGGAGGCTCTTTCTCCTCTAAATTACCTCAATTTCTCATTGCTTCGTATTTCTTTCCTAAAGCGTTTTTACTGAAATGGTGAACTTCCAGCAGAATCGAGGCACAAATGAAACTAAATTTACGTGCCACACCGATGAACTGCGTCTCGCATGTCCCAGAGGAAAACCGTGGGTCGAGAGGACACGCAAGCCAGAAACATCTAGTTTCCACGACAGACTTCTACTACTTTGCGCAAAGCCAGGGCCATAAAGTGCCGACTCACTCCGAGTCGTCCTTTTCCCGGCTGCTGTCCGAGACCGAGGCGGCAGCCTCTTCGAGCTGAAGCCGGCTGCAGACCGTCTGGTAAACCTTGGAGTTGAGCTTCTCCTCTTCAATGCCTTGCAGCTCAAAGTCCGAGTACAGCTTCTGCAGCCCAGAATGGAGAACCGGCACTTAGAGCCATCCCACAGCCCAATCATATCATCATCTGTTTGTCGTTGTATCCCTAACATTTGGGTTCTCGATGAACAGAAAGTTAGGGCACAGTTGGGCTGGCAATGGTTAAACATAATAGACTAAAACCCTGTGTCGTTCCTCGTTCTTCTCTAGTCTCAAAGTCTGTTATATTGGGTTCTCAAACTGGGTTCCTAGGACCCCATGGTGTTCCCCAAGCCCCGATATTTTCTCGGCCCTCCCTGACCCTAAATTAAGTGTTCCTTCAGTTTAGGTGCTGCGTTAGAGTACCCGAGCCACTCACTGATGCATAACTATGCGGAACGCACTACCTAGTATGCGCATAAATGTTTACAAGGTCTGTAGGCTTCTGTACTGCTTTACTAGATCAATGCCGAGATCAAGGGGGCATCCTCGACTATCATCAAGGATGATGTGTGTTCCTCGAAATAAAAAGGTTTGAGAACCGTTGCACAGGTGGTCACCACACTGTCTCACCTTTAGATGGAACAAAGCAAACGCTATGAGCCATCCTAACCAATCCGCTGCTTTGAGCACATAACGTGACTTTGCACCCTGTGCGTTACAGCACCCTTTCGGAAGGGCACACGACACTCACGTGGCACTGGGCTGGCTCCGACGGTTGTAGCATCTGCCACAGTCTGTCGTAAGGTGAAGCAGAGCATAGTCTTACCTGCTAAATTAGGGTCTTACACATAAATGCATCATTATCTATAAGTAAGTCGTGTGCAGGTTCCCACTCATTCTTGCCTGAGCTGCCACTGGTCCAGACCTATGATAGCAGTTAGTTTCAGTTCCTCGAGGAACTTCCGAGGACATAGCATTGAGATAGACATCATCTTTATTAAGCGTGCCTTTTGGCGTCTTGCATGACTTTCTGGAAAAAATCGGGCCTGCATAAAAAACAAAAAAATTGGAGCACAAAAAAAAAGAAAGAGATGTTGAGGGGCGTTTTCTGACCCGAGCAATGTGCAGCAACGCTGACAACTGGAACGAGTGCAGTCCATGGTCCAATCGCTCGGAGAGCCAGGAACACAGCAGGCTCATCTGGGCCGCATACCATTGCTGCAACAGGAGGAGTGCTTCAAGGATCGCTTTGAGGCCAGAGGGCCACATTTGCAAAATGAGCTGCAGCCTGCAAAGAGTCAAAAGCGTTCACCGTCCGCAAACGTGTCCGCCTCTCCACCCAGTTTCCTCGCCACGCTGGCCATGAGACAACAAAATTCAGGCGCACTTGAGCCCATCTGCCCAGGAGGCGTTTTGTAATAAATTGGAGTTGCTCCCTCTCTGAAATTAGGTTTTTTCGATCGTCTCCGTCGGTATATCATACCGTAGGTATGTTGTCGCTAGCGCTCCAGACGCTTCTGTTGGTGGCAAGCAACGACGGCTTCTTCGAAAGCGATGCGGAAAAGCCACTTCCCAGGTAAGGAACGGGGAGCAGACGATGCAGAGGCTGTCGCCGACAGCCTTTGCAGCACGTCTGCGGCCCATTCTGGGTGGCTGCTTTGCTGAGGCAGCAAAGTGTGGTGGTCTGCGACTCAATCAACTTTCAGAAGTTAATTTTTTTTTTTAATTATCAGAACATTTTTTTAGCTATATCTGCGGGAGCTGCTCAATCTCCTTCGCTAAAGACAGACACAAACACATTGAAAAAAGTGAAAACAGGAATGAGAAATCGTGATCGCCTTCGCTATAGCCGATATTTCGATATAACCGACTTCGTTATAAACGGTTGCGACAGTAATGTGAACTTTATAAACGTCCCTTGGATGTGACGGTATGCAAAGGTATCTGATGGCATGCGGTGTGTGATGGTATTTGGTAGTATGCGATGATACACAAAGGTGGATGATGATATGCAATGGTATGTGATGTTATGTGATGGATGTAATGAATTTGACGCTAGAAGCGAGCAGGGAGCGTCGCCCACCTCGAAGAGCGCGAGCACCCAGAGCTCGTCGCTGACTTTCTGCCGAAGCTGCTCCATGCTGTTGCGGACAAAGTTGACGTAGGTGTGGCCCACCTCCTTGCCGGAGCTGGACATGCCCTGCCGATACTGGAGACAATGGAGCATTATGTGTAAGACGTCCAGCACGCCACTCTGAAGCAGCTCTGCACCACGACTAGAGCATCATTTCGGAACAGAGTTGATATGGCTTTCATGGTCTGAACCAGATGCCAAAGTTTCAGTACTAACTGTTGACTTATTAAAAGTTAAAAGGCAACTCCGCTTCATTTTTGTTTTTGAAAAAAACAATGCAGTCCTCTTCAGTATCACCTAGGAAGATCAGACGTGAAATATTGACCTAGTTCTGTCTAAATGTTTCTTAAACGGTCCAGCAAACTTTGGAACGCACCAAGCTGCCGAAATTGGCTGGCTTTAGCAGGCGAATTGAGGCGCCATCAACAGTGCAGTAAAGGCTACGGTGTTGGTGTTGCCAACATTCAGCTGAACGCCACCAACATTGCTACTTTTTGTTTGTTTTTACTTCTCCGGGCAAGCGTAACGGATGACGTCAGAAGCATCTCCTCTTGGCACTCGGTGGTGTCCACGTGATTCGACTAATGCGCCTCCAGAACGCTTTTCTCAGCCTCGGGAGCCATCCGGCTGTCCTGCCGTTACCACCGTCTCCCGCATCACAACCGCCGTCGTCATCTCGCCGTTCGTGGTTATCGTCTCTCAGAATTTCGTCCACCCTACGTGCACAGACTGATGCCGCAGTTGTGCAGACCTTGTCGGATATCGTAGACACCAAAACGTGGCAAAGACTGCGGTGAAGACGACACCTGCGCCTTGCACAGGCCCGCCCCAATCCCGCCCGCTGCCACGTAGAGGGTCACGTGACCGCTCGTACCACGTAGTAGCCGTGTTTTTGGTGGCCCGAGGCCAATCTTGCCCGACGGAGCTGAAGTTTCGGTTTCTGCTGATGGTTATAGTAATATTTCCCAAAATATATCCCATTTCTCGCGAAGCGAATGGCATAGTGCCTTTATTAGTGCTTTTGATTGTGAAATCACTCATAATGCCAAAATTTTCGTAATTCAGCGGACTTGCCCTTTAAGTGATTCTCTGAAATTTTAAATAAGAAAATGGCAGCTGACGGAGCCCTCCAATACATGAAGCTGAATGGCGCCAGTTACAAAAACTGGACCCGTTTTCCCATTAAAATTATCAAAAAAATCACAACTTTCAATTACAATAACGGTTCTGAAACTTCGGCATCTTGTTCAAACTCGCTAGCGCTACGTTTTGGGTGGAGGCTGAGCATTCTGCAATGCATTGTTTACTTTGGCACTAAAAGAAACCCATAACGTTTCTGGGGAATGTGCTGTATTATAACTGGCATGGGCACAGTACTAGCACATTAAAAGATTTTTCAGTTGATTCGTGTTTGTGAAATTAATAAAAATTAAGGCCTTACCGAAATTGCCTTAGAACACTCGGTGTACTTCAGCTAATTGAGAAATGTAATGCTGTGCGAATAGAAATTTTGAATAGTAGTTTAAAATAATACACTATTCAATATCCGCTTTCGGATGAACTGCAATATTTGTATTCTTCTAGGTGTTGATCGCGGCAAGTTGGCTCCATTGAGCACGCTTCTTACCGAGGACGGGTGCACTGCCGAAAGCAACACCCGCGGAAGCGAGCTCCGCGGATGTTGCTTCTCTGCAGTGCACCAGTGCTCGGTAAGAAGCATACTCAACGGGGCAACCCGCCTTGATTAACACTCCAAAAGTATGAATGTCGCAATTGCGTGCTTGGGAGAAAAGCACTTTCAAAGCGGGATGGTACACGTGTGCGCCTGGAATATTCAAAAAGAAATGGTAACTTTGTGAATGTTAATATGAAAAACAAATTTTCCAAATTAAAGTGTGGCTGTTATACAAGACCATGCGCTAGGCAAAGGTGCTCTAACAACCTGCGTTTATCATTTGTGATTCTTTTTTTAAATTCGGGATTGAAGGAAGAATATTTTTATATTGCAAGATTTGTAAATCCACTCAATTAGGTATAGCCGCGCGTCTTTATAGGTTTTGCTTTTATGTCACATTCGTCATTTATTTACCATTACAAGGCATCGGACTTTCTGAGGTAACAGTCTATAAATATAGTTAGATTAAGATTAGCTCATAAATAGACAAGCGAAAGCTTGGGAGCAACCTTCACGAGTTTAGCTGACTTTTCGTTTAAGCATGGTGCAACAGTAGTGAAAGGCTTAGAAAAAATATTCTCTATTCAATTAAAAAAAATCAGCAGAACCCATCCTTTGGGAATGATAATCTACGTTAATGCGAATAGCATCAAACGGTGCGGAGTTTTGCGCGTTCGTCAGGTGGCCGGCACACTCTAGATACGCCAGCCCACTCTTGAGGCGATTCTAAATTTGTTGACACTTTCACAGCCCTGCGCACGATCTCCGCAGCCCAGCACGTGCGTTTGTGTCACTTAGGAAGGCGAGCAAAGCACGCGCCATACGCACAAACACTCAAAATGGTACCGACCAGACTTTCTGGCGTCTCAGCTAGTCTCAACCAACGGTACTCTAAAACGGTTGTTTATATCTTTACCATAGGACGCGCTTACAGCGCTGTCACAGCTACCGGTGCGCGCGCGTTCCATGCACGAGGGGCTCATTCCGCTCTCGTGAGGCTGAGCTAGAGGTCTCCCGAGCGCAGGAGAGGGTGAGCTAGAGGGAGAGGGTGAGCGCGGGAGAGGGTGAGCTAGCCCTCGTGCATGGAACGCGCGCGCACCGGTAGCTGTGACAGCGCTGCAAAGCGCGTCCTATGGTAAAGATATAAACAAATGTTTAGAGTGCGGTGAATGACTGCCTTCATAGCTCTGTGGTTAGCGCGTCTGCCTGCTGACCAAAGGGTCAACGGTTCGAATCCCAGCCGGCGCCGGTCTTTTTTATTTATTTATCGACCCGCGGCGTAAGAGGTTAGATAGCCAGATAGATATATAGATAGATAGATAGATAGATAGATACATAGACGAAAAGTGCGTGAAGTATCCAAAGAATGCTATTCGCATTAATATTTGGCCAAAACCATTATTTGCTTTGAACTCAAAATCTATTATTTGCACATGACTAGAAATGTGTTACAAAAAAAACAAGGTGGACTGACTGTGAGTGATAAGATTGGAGCCAGAAGGCTTCCTTCATCGTAGCGTGACAGCTTGCCCAATGTTGCTTCCAGGATGCTCGTCAGCTGAAAAACAAAAACAAAAAAACTTTTGCACTGGGAAGGCTTTTAGACACTCGCTTTCAAGCAGGCCTCTGCCCTTCCTTTAGAGACAAATACTTAGTCACTATAGCACACCCATTTTATGCAGGTGCCTCAAATAAATTTGCACATGTACTATGTACGATATATACTGTGGCTCGAACATTTAGACCTCGCACATAAAATAGACTCAAGAAATTACCGCTTGTGTACCTAGCAGGAACAAAATGTTTACCGAGGAACATTTTAGTCGTCGGTATCACACAGTGAAAGTTCCAAGCATAGTTGAAACAAGATCCCCCAAAATTTCAATGGTTATTTCACTAAATTTTTTAACTTGTATGAAAATGGCTACACCATCTTTATAAAACCTTAACTTGTTACACCCAAGGCAGGTTGATGCACTGCCAGGGTCCTCACCTTCCCAATGAGTCCAGCCTGCATCTCTTGCAGGGTACCATCCACCAGGCTATCAATCCTGCTGTGGCACTGGTGCTGCAGCAGAACACCGGCATTGCATTAGACTGTGGAACAATGCCACGCTCTCCAGCACGAGTCAGGCATGGAAACAAATTCTTGGCATCAACTCTCTTCAGTCAAGCTTCAAAGTGCCTTTCTTGACATCCAGTCAACTGTTTAGAAGTGCAGACGTTCAAGCAGCACTGCAGAAGGCTCAATCACTAACTTCAAGGTTCTTTGTACTCCGTTGAAGAGAATGAGTAAATTAGTTTTGCACTTGTGGTTATCAAAATGCATCTAAATTCAGCTGTCACAGATGAAATCAAATAGATTTTTTTTTTGTACCGCCGAATTATGGCTTGTAGAATATCTTTCCACTGCTACAAACTTGCACGCACCTTGGATTACCTAAAAAAGATTTTATGAGTAAACCAGCTCTCATTTCTTGTTGGACATAAATTACACTTCCACATTTCCCATTTCTTTAAATATAATGAATGTCTTAAATATGAGCAAATAAGCGTACATCAAATACCTCTTTGGAATGCCCCTTTGCAGGTGGTCCTACCAAAGCATGGCCAAGCTCTCGAATGACAGCTTCGACAAGCAGCCGTTTCCTCAAGTCAGTACATCGTCTTCGTTAGTTTTCTTGGGCAATTAGTCCTTCAATATATTAGTACTATCGAAACCGTCATAAGTGGGAATTAATTGGGCATATTTTATTTTTATGAGTATGCATACGATTATCCTACGTGGATACTTTACAGGGCACCCAGCATTCCACACAACAGCTCAGGTTTAATTAAATACTTTCTGGGATCATCTGGCCATGAGAATGCCGTGCATCGTGTCAGTTTGGAGATAACTGGGAGGTTCAAAGAACCCAGCGGTTTCCCGGGCAGATAGCGCCCCGAGAAGAGGTACTGTCCAGCCAGATTAAACATCATCAGCATTATTATTGTAAAAGCATGAAATGCTTTCTGAATGATACCCTGCAATCCCTAAGGTTTGTCCGTTTATGCACCTTTGCACCATGTGAGTTTGCCGGCTAAATTTAGCGGGGAAACTGATAAAAATATAGGTTCTTCTTCACTCCCCGAAAATACTCTCTAATGTCTTCTAAACCAATTTAAACAATCATTCCCCAAACACTGCGTTTCATGCATTGTAGGACTTAAAAGGTCGCCATCGATCGTTCTCCTTACCAGGTCTGCGCCGTCGACGGTACAGAGCTTGAGGGATTGGGTGCGTGCCTCGAGGGCGACGTTGATCATGGCGCACATCTCAGAGGGCACAATGTAGTCTGTGCTGGTCCACTTGCTCCCCCGCCTCTGCCATTGCTGGAACGCCTGCAGTGTCCTGCACGTGGGTGCACACACACGTGCGAGCAAGATGACGCTGCCGGACACGCAAAACGTGTTCCTCGACCAAGAACGAGCACTCTCAAAAAAAGAGAAACCCAAAATTGAAAAAGAACTTTGGGAGAAGGACGACGCGAACAGTTCACCCACTTGCGACTGCTTGCGACCGTGTGCCTTAAAACCTCTTAAAATCTCTTATAATGACAGAATACAGAGCCCTCTATTGGGTACACTTGCAGTGTCCATATAGGACCCAATTATATCGAACACAGGTATATCGAATTATTTCCTATAATCAAACCCTCAAAGAATTGTGATAAAATTCCACGCATTTAAAACGACATGTTGCAAGCGGTGTGCCCAGTCCCGCAGACGCCAAGGACTTGTACCGCTTTCGAGCTGCCGTGGCTCCGCTACACCGCTACTGCAGTGCCATTGAGGGCAGCGGACTTGCGCTCGTCTGCTGTTTAGATAGCGTGGAGCAGGTCGCTACCGGGTACGCGTTCCAAGAAGGCTACGCTTACACAGTACCCAAATAAATGATTTTTTCAAAAAGTGTTCTGATCAGTGAAGCGCAGGCTGGTAAGAGTTAGCTTCTGGCTGCGTCGGCTGCATTGCGTACGTTTTTTTGCTTCATTTTGTCCCAAATTTTCTCTATGTCAATCTTTATTACGATCTTCGTGCTGTTCAATATAAGTGGGCTTGACTGTATTTCCTTTTTTTGCATGTCATTCTTTCTTGGCTTAAAACAAATTTTGACAATGTTGTAAACAATCATTTTTCGTAGATAGTAGGTGTGTTTGATCTTGCAAATATTATAAAACCTTCGCTCTAGTGAAATGCAGATCCAGGGTCACGTCATAGATGGCGTCAGCATGCCAGTGTTCTTCCGTTGTAAGAGATTGCAAGAACTCGATTCTTAGCAAATGCAAGTGCGTGAACGGGCTTTTAGAGATTTGCGTGCCCGTTAATCTGTTAACTGTTCTACCAATTGGTACCTTAACTGTTCCTAAATTTTTATTGATTGGGTTTTTACCAAACATTTCACAAACATTCGGAATATCCCTTTTTTGCCAAATTCAGAGCCTGGCAAGTTTGCAGCATTTAATGATTTAAGACGCGCTGCAGAGAGGTATCAATAGCCCGGACAAGCATGAAAAAGCCAAAATGGCAACGAGTCGGTAAAGACATCCGCAAACGATGGCAACTCTAGTACGGAAAAGTTAAAGACACTCGCAAAAGCCAGAAAGGCAGAGGTCTCATAATTGTTTTGACTCCAGATATTTCAAGACGGGAAAATTAAACGCACAACGAGATCCCAACGACTGGTGAAAACGAACCCTATCCAAAGCGTGTGTGGGTGTACCAAAATAGCTGCAGGCAGACGCACCTACTGATACATATGTCGATGTCTTCACAAGCCATGATCTTGAGCCTCTGCTCTAGGTGCTTGGCAAACTCCTCGTCCGGCCAGTGCAAGTCTCGGATAAAAGACTGCAAGGCGTCCAGCTTCCAGAACAGCTCCTCCGACGACGGGCATCCATTGCTGCGCAATGCCCATGGCCCGTCCTTTTCAGAGACAGCCATTTCTACAACATGCTTAGACGCCACAGCCTCTGGGCACTGCCATCTTGCTTTTGGTGTGTGTACAGGGTGTTTCTAAGCGCTACTCGGGCATAAAAAATTATGTATAAATAAACTGACAAACGGAGTGCATTGAAACTTTTCACAGAGGTGCCTTTAGGTGGTGCATTTATCACACTCAAATTTTATGAGTGTAAGTTTCAGGAAAATAATTTACGCCTGAAAAAACCTGCTTTTGTTCTATGCAAGGGGAGGAAAACGGCAAAAACCGTCTGGTTGACGCTGCTACTTACAGATGGCCACATACGCTCAGATCTGTCGAATCTGCTTTTGGGTTTTCATTTCAAAGAAACTATCACGTTTTTGCTGTATGTCTTGCCATCTGTGAGTAGTTGCGTAAACCGAGCAGTTTTTGCCGCTTTCCTCCCGCATAGAGAAAAGCAGGTTACTTTAGGCTCAAATTTTTTCTCTAAAACCTACACTCATAAAGTTTGAGTTTGATAAAAGCACCGCCTAAACATACCTGTGCGAAGAGTTTCATTGCACTCAGCTCATGGGTTTATTTATATGAATCTTTTTACGCTTGAACAGCGCTCGTAAACACCCTGAAAATCGTGTGATAGCGAAGCCTTGCTAAGGTAAGCCTCCGGTTGGCAGACTGGTGCGCCTACCAAACCATGGGACAAGACTAGCTTTTGAAGCATGGCTGCTTGCACACTTGTATGATACGTCTGCAAGCAGCCATGCTTTAAAATTTAGTCTGGCCATTGTGGGTGTTAAAAGCTTTATTGGGGTGCAACAGGCACAACCATGGACAGGCCTGATTATAAGAAAATTCACACACACCAAAAGTATGACGGGGGCACACAGACATCAAACTTGCAAGTGTGTAAAAGCGATTTGGTCATAAAGTAGACCCACCTACAGTCAAAGACCAGAACGTTTACAACATAAAAGAAAGACATTTCGACACTGTACAACAACTCACAATCTTTCTCGATGGTAAACCAAATTATTAAAAACCGAGCGTGTTGGTAAGTTACATTTATACGCACGAAAGAACAAACACATAGGACGAAGCACAGAATGAAACATCTTTCAAAATGTTGTGTGAAAGATGTCGTGTTCTGTGTTTATCCTTTTGTGTGTAAAAGTATAACCCAAAGTTGCACTAAGGTCCTACAGTTGCCAATACAGGCATTTGAAGCATTGACATGCTAGTAAAAGTAGTGACGTAATTACGATTGTGTCTTAGAAAGTGACTTTCCTATGGGGAAGTAGTACAGTCATATACCTAGTCACACTTCAATTATGGACATATTTTCACCTGAAATAGGTCCCCCTGCAGTATAGTAGTCTTGACACATCCAGTTGTTCAGTCAGTGTAACATCACACTGGTTTGATGGGATTTCACAATGAGGAGGATAGCCAACTCCTAAACTGCTATGGGCTTGCGGCAGCCATCTCGACTAACCTGTATACTAAAAAGCTTTGTGTAGGATTGTGTACACAGGTGATAAAATTTTACTTTGTGAACAACTCAAGAAAAACACATTTGTGTAGCTAGGGAAATAAAACTGGAAATCAAAGTTGTATTGTAAACTTCCCCCACTTCCCTTTTACTGCTTCAATGAGAATTAGTCTGTGCATAGTTGCAATAGTAATACAGAACAAATTACTAATTTTACCTTTTTACAGATATTTACACTCAAAAACAAAACAGGCTTCGACAAAAATATGGTGGAATTTTGAAAGTAGACTACACTTAAAAAGGACAAGGTAACTACAGGTAGTATATACCGTATTTACTCGCACAATGAACGCACTCGCGTAATGAACGCACCTCCCAAATCGGCTCTCAAAATTTCGACTTTTTTTTTCACTCGCGTAATAAACGCACCTCCAATACGGATGTCAAAATTTTGACTCCCTCCCTCCACGCGCGCGAAATGAACGCACTTTTTTTATCCTGGTGCAGCGAGGTCGCGAATGCATGGGCAGCGTGTGCGAACAAAACGCCTTGTAAAAGGCGTTAAAAAAAAAAAAGATCCAACAGAAACAAAAAAAAAGCAAAAAAGAATTTTTTTTTTTCCACAGCGCAGTCTGGATTTTGGTTTGCGCGTCGCGCGCAAGGAGTTAAGAAAGAGAAGCGGAGAAGCCCTCGCCTCAGCAAAGCGAAACAAAACAGCTTGCGAAAGGCAACAAAAAAAAATCCACAGAACCAAAAAAAAAAAAGCTTTTTTTTTTTTTTTTTACAGCGCAGTTTGGTTTTGTGTGTCGCGCGCCGCGCGCAAGAAGATAGGAAAGAGAAGCGGAACACGGAAGCAAAAACACGGAAGCAAGAAAAAGAAAACATGGAGAGGGGCCTTTTTTTGCGCATCGCAGTTTGGCTTTGGAGTCGCCGCGCCGCGCGCAAAGAGATAAGAAGTTACGTCGATTTTTGCGGGATAAAAGGTCCGTTCATTATGCGAGTAAATAGGGACGCAAAAATTTTACCTCGCGTAATGAACGCACGCCCCAACTCTGCCTCGATTTTTCGGGAAAAAAGTGCGTTCATTCTGCGAGTAAATACGGTACTGACAGCAATATAAAATGAATTAAAATAAACCTGCAGAGGCTACAAACTGAGTTGCAACCCTTTTTGCTGACTCTTTGAATGGATACGTTTCCGAAGTGTGTTTCGAATTTGCTTCCTTAATGTCTTCCTCTATTGAATGAATCCTATTTTAGTACACTTTCTGTAATATTCGAACTATTCATAGAATTATTTCTATACTCATGTCATATCAATGTACCAAAGTTGTATAATGTCCCCAGGCCCTTAAGCTATTGTAAATAAATAAATAAAGTACACAACAGTTCACGTGAATGTTTGCTATTAAGATACGGTGGTATTAAATTTGGCACTCCCATATAATCCACCCCTAACTCGTCATGCACCATGCAGCCTGAAACCATTATGCCCGGAAAGTCGACATCACAGGGGAGGGGTAAACTCAATATTACTCCCTTTTAAAGGTTACTTACGAGTCTGTTTCATCGGTTGTCTGAATCTCTGTTGAATTATCGCTACAAAAACAAAGAGCACAGATATCTTAGTACAGTTGTGTTTCATCGATGTAACCACAGAAAATTTGGTATTTATGCCTGCAAATTAAAATCACTAACACTGAACCATTTCTTACCTACAAACATAAATGCAATGTTGGAATATTCACTGTCCATTCCTCGTTATGTGGTGCCAAGCAATTAGTACCAGCCGCCGTGCAAGTGATCGTTGGTTGCTGGACCGTGACAAGTGTATATTGTGTGGCCGCGGGATGGCAAATGGATTTCAAAGAGAACATTACCTCATTAAATATGAACCATGATAAATGGTCTTAATTAATTTAATTTTATATTAGGTGTTTAGTGTAAAAAATAGAAAATATTATCTGAGGTTCACCTTCATTAGGGTTGCTTTAACCCATTACAATTTTTACACTCATCTTTTATACTACAGAGTTTGAGCGAAAAAAGAATGAAACCCACTTTTTGGGTCGCTGAAATAAACTACACATCGCAGAAAGCTAGAATTTCAGTATGAATGTGACGCTAGCAGTGGTAATAGAATGTGGAAGTTTCAAAACATGACGTTGCCTGGATCAAAAGATGAAACCGAAAAAAATTAATTTCTTCATGAATCGATGTCGACTTAATAATTCATCAAAACAAGAAATAGCATTGAGGGCAGTAAGAAGACTTTTTTCTTTTGTTGCCGACAAGTGTTTTCAGTAAAAAGAAATATCACGGGCACCCACAATGTCATTTCTTGTTTTGACAAATACAGGCCTAAGTGGATGTCGGCTCATAGATAATTATGCTTTTGGTTTTATGTTCTGATCCAGGGGACGTCATGATCTCAAGAAATCCAGCATTCTATCGCAACCGCTAGCGGCCCAGTCACACAAAGTCTCACCTTCCAGTGATGTGTACTTCGCTTACGCAAGCCAAAAACCGAGCTTTCTTTCCTCTCTAACCCCGCAGTTTCATACTAATGATACACCTCCTTGGGACCTCCATTATGGCTGCTTTGCTACTTATATACAATTTAACCATCGCACTCATATAAACAACATAATCCTCGTTATCTGAAGTTTATGGTAGCTGTATTCATTAATACAGCAATTGCCTGTTGCAGGTAAAGAACAGCCGGGCAAGCTTTTCCCACAAAGCCTTCTGCCCTTTCCACTCCAGTAGAGCAAAAGCTGGAGAGGAGGCAAATGGAGAGGAGGAAATCACCCAACATAGCATGCACAGAACTTTGTGGGAGAGGCCTGTCTTGCTTTCCTTAACCCACAGCACACTAGGGTGCAGGTTTACTTGTCAGCGTCTGCGTAGTAAGGCAGCGCTGGAGCTCCACAAACGACATGCGGTCTCTGCGCTACCAACCCCTTGAGTTCCCAGCGCTCTTTCTCCAGGCCTTTGAGGAGCGACTGATGAATGGAAGACTCCATGAGGTCCACGTAGCGAACCACTTGTGGCGCAAACTTGTCACGAAGGTGTTGGTGGAACCGGCCGCCGCAAAGGTTCTCTGAAAAGTGAGAAGCGCTCGGCCACTGCTACACAACTTCCTGCTGCGTCAGTCGCCTTTGCAATTTCTTTTAAATTCCCGTTTCTCTCGGGAATGTTTCCATTCGGCCTGATGAACGATGCGTGGCATTCACGTAACTTTTTCTTACTGCTAGCTATTACTGTCAAGTCACTGTTAATAAGCCCCATTCAATCATTTGTTCTAAAAGAGGATGATGATGACAGGCTAAAATAAATAAACAGTAGCGAGGATAAAAAATCTGACGAGATAACCCACAAACATTGAACCCTCAATTAAAGGGCAACTCCGCTTCATTTTTGTTTTTGAAAAAAACAATGCAGTCCTCTTCAGTGTCGCCTAGGAAGACGACACAGCAAATATTATGACCTAGTTCTGTCCAAGTGTTTATTAAACGGTTCGGCAAACTTTGCAATGTGCCAAGTTGCCAAAATCGGCTCACTCTAGCGGGCGAATTGAGGCGCAACTATGCCGCAGTCAAGGCCACAGCACGGGCGTAGCCTACATTGAGCTAAACTTCATCACCGTTGCCCCTTTTTGCTTGTTTTTACTTCTCCGGGCAAGCGTAGCGGGTGACGTCAGCGACGCTTCCTCTCGGCACTCAGCGGTGCCCACGTGATTGGCCTAACACGCCTGCGCAGCGTGCTTCTTGGCGGCCATCTGCGTCACGACCGCCATCGTCGTCTCATTGTTTGCGATTATTGTCTTCAGAGTTTCGTTCACACTATGTGTGCAGGCCGATGACACAGTTGTGCAGACATCATCCAAAATCATAGACACCAAAACGTAATAAACAGTGCGGTGCAGACGACATTTGCGCCTGGCACAAGCCTGTTCCAACGGTGGCTTGCCGGCCTGCTTCAATCCCGCCCGTCGTTGCGTAGAGGATCACGTGACATCTCATACTATGTGATAGCTCTGTTTTTGGTGGCCTGAGGCCAGCGTTGCTAGATGGCGCCGAAGTTTCGATTTTGATTTATGCTGATATTAAAAGTAAGATTTAACAATATATATCCCATTTTTCGCAGAGCAATTGACGTAGTGCCTTTTATTAGTGCTTTTTAATGTGAAATCAGCTATTATCCCGAAATTTTCGAAATTGAGTGGAGTTGCCCTTTAACTAGTACTTCTACGACCGCCATCAAAGTTTGACCGTTGTTTCTTTTCCTAAGGAAGTCTGGCCAGCAAATTCAGTTTGCAAGGATGTATGACATTGAGGGGTATCTCCAGGATTTTCCAGCATGCTCCGCCTTCAGAATGCGCCCGTGCTTCCGATGCGGCCCCTGAGGGCACTGCGTCCTCACCGTCGATGCGCAGGTAATCGTTGAGCACTTGCAGCAGAGGGAAGCTGTCCCAGGTGTCGGGCGGCTGTCCGTCGAGAACGGAGTCCATGTCGACTGCAAACAGGGACCAGAAGATCTCCGCATGCTCCACTAGGAGGTCGCTGAACCACGCAAACGCCTGCGTCAGAAAAGGATGGTGCCCCGCCCACGTCAGCACTTCCGTGCGGCGAGCGTGGGATGTCGGCCAGCCCCTAACAGGATACGCTGGTTCCGTGGACATCCCCGAGATGTCATAGCGTCCCACATACGTCCTAGGGACAGCTGCTGAATCATACCATACCCAAAGACTCGGATCATCCTAGTGGCAAGAAAGGAAAGAGCGTGAATAATTATACCATTCATATATTTCCTTTGAGCTTTTTTACTTGATGTGCCCTGAATGGCATCTCGCATATAAACGGTGTGGCAAAACAAAATCAACACTCGCTATTTTTTTTTTCCCGGACGAAAGGTGGAGACAATTTTGTGGAATCTATTTTTAGGCAAGAATTTACGGCTTCACATGGCATCGATAAATGTGCGACGGTGCGATCTTTACTTTTCGGAGCAAAAAGAAAGCCACAACTTCTTCAAAATGCGTGTCTATGAACCCGCCTGGAATCACATTTTTACGGGCGATGCAACTTCGGAAAACTGCTGGGGGGACACAGCTGCCATGGGAGTCTTCACCACAGTGCATTCGTGCCGCAGGGAAGTGTGGTAACGAAGATAAAATAATCTAACATAGAAACGGTTCGGAAATTTCTAAAAATATCCCAAGTTTTATGATACTCATAGTCGGTGATAGGCCAAGAACGAAGTGGAAGCTCCTCCCACCCTTTTCCACTTCAGCGGAGCGAACGGTTCAGAGGAGGCGACCTCTTCTCCACCGTTCGCTCCGCTGAAGTGGAAAGGGTGGAGGAGCTTCCACTTCATTCTTGACCTGTCACCGCCTATAGCTTCAGATGCCGAATACAATACACCAAGGTTCAAGGTGATATTAGAAATTTAGGAATATTGCCATATGTCCGGCCCAGGGATACAGTGATACCCGTTTACAACAAACCCACATACAGCGAATTATTGTCTATATCGAACTCACGGAAAATTTAAATAAAAATGCATGTAAAAGGTACTTTTTATAACGAACAACATATTGGCTATATCAAACTTTTCCCCCGGGAAGGCTTCCAAAAACGCGCAAACAGTCGTCTTCTAGCCTCTCCCTTCTCCCCCCAAAAAAGTGGGAAAGAAAGATATTTCCAAAAGCTTAAGTTGCAAGCCAAATTGAGCGAAAAGAGGCGATTTAGAAAGGGAGAAAGCTAAAAAAATACCCTCTGCATGCACGCACAGAAAAAAAACTTTTAATCCCAAAATGGTTGCCCACGAAGAGAAGCTATTCAAAAGGGAAGATAAGCTAAAAAGAAAAAAGAAAAAAAAAAGATTTTTAGCGCGTTGTTACAAGGCAGAAGCGAAGAGATGAGAAAGAAAGAGAAGCTCGCGCCGTACAACGAACCCATCGTGGAAGTTTGTGGTAAATGGTTTTTGCTATATCGAATTACTTGCTATATCGAACTGATCGTAGCGTTTCCTTCTGTTCGTTATAAACGGGTTTGACTGTAGTGTGCCAAGACCTGAAATTTCTCTGCTGGAGATCACTGAAAGTGGATCATCGTTCCTGTGAATTGCACTTTTCGTTCAGCATTCGGTAAGCTGTAGATGTTTTACTAGCAATGTCTGAGAAGCTATGCATTTAGAATATGACACAACTCCCACCTTCCTTCTAAGCAAATTCCAAACTATTTTCCATCTCGTCGAAATGCAACAAGGTTTCCCGATACTTTAGAATATTAGTTAAAAACCTCGCCTGGGAATAAATAATATTAGGACGTCCCCTTTTCCCATCTGTCTTAGATTTAGGTATCAACCACTATGATTTGTCAGTGCTCTAGCCATCTTGATACACTGCAAATAACCACAATCATAGTTGGGACAAAACTGTCATTCTATGCTTGCTCAAGGTAGGTTTATGCATACTGTATACGCCGCGGACCAATCATAGAACAAATGTATTATTTAATCATTTTAGATCGCTCATTCAAACCGTTCGAGAATGCATTCGAAGTGTGAGCATTCAGTAGGTTGGCTTTCTGCAGTGCACAGGTGGTAATACGACAAAGCCGGTACAGTGGGACAGCTTCGTGGCATTTTCGCAGTTCTTCCTCCGCTGGACAATGGACAGTTTTAGTGGACCGTTTTGATGACTCTGATAACGATACCCGATACTCCGCTGCCGCCTTTGCACATGCATTGTATCGTTATCAGGGGTGTCGGAGGTATTGAAACGATCTACTAAAACTCTCTAATGTCTAGGCATAACCCAGTCTTTACGAAACACCAGCAAAATGAAAAAACATTACCTCTCTCAACTTTTTCAGTCTAGCCTGCTATATTATGGTGTTCCAGGTGTGTTTGCGTGAGGGGGGGGATAATCAGTCTAAGCACTCAATTGCTTCTGAAGTGTCCTTGTGTCCGAAATATGAGTCTCCTTATCAGCACACATAGAAGAGGCAAGGGCAGCGCAAGTCAGGCTCCCGCAGTCCGCAGCAAACCAAACTGCGTCGATACCACCTAGACGACCAGGCCTCCGCCTTTCCTCCTCTAACGTCGTCGCTAGCAAATCCATGCAGCACCACCTAGCTCGCGTTTGCATCACCACGAGTGCATCTTGCAGCAACTTGCAACCGGCGCGATGCTAGTGTGCTGCGATAGCGAGACACGCACGTCTGCCACTTAGCCGCGTACATTCATAGAGCTTCGGCGTATCTGTCGCTCGGGGCGGGTCAGAGACTCACTAACGACGGCATAAAGGCTGCTTCGCACACTCGCGACTGCTTACGAGCGTGGTCCTTAAAACCTCTTAATATCTCTCGCAACGAGAGAACACACTGGCAACATCGATCAGGCAGCTGTGGAACACTCGGCATTTCCCTATACTGTCGAGACCGGTTATAACGAAGTCGGTTATGGTTATAACGAAGTCGGTTATAACGAAATAGCGGCTACAACGAAGCGATCACGGTTTCCCATTCCCCTTTGCACCTTGTTAACCAAGCTCGGTTATAACGAAATAGAGGATATAGCGAAGTGATTTCCGATCCCCGTTGACTTCGTTATGACCGGTCTTGACAGTATGTCCTATTTTTTCGCGCATCATTCTTTCTTTTTGGCTCGAAAAACGTTTCACAATGTTGTAACCAACTGTTTCTTACAGACGGTACATACACTTGAACTCGCAACTAAGGCCTGCAAAACCTTCGCTCTAGCGAAATGCAGCTCCAGAGCCAGCCCATAGATGGCGCCAACCTGCCGGTGTGTTCCCTCGTTGTAAGAGATTGCGAGAACTTGGTCGTAAGCAAATGCGAGTATGGTGCCTGGAACGCATCTTTGACCGGTGTGTTTACCGCGCCAAAAAGTGTGTCCCGCTCGACGGCGTCCTAAAAGTGTCGCGCCGTCGTGGTGCCGCAGCGGCGGTGTTGGATGTGGCAGATGCCTGTTCCACTGCGGGTCGCTCTCCGGGCCGACAGTTCACAGAAGCTTCGGCAGCCGTGAGTAGGGACACCGCGGCGACGGCAACACCCGCGTTTGCTTCGTGCTTTTTGCTGCAACTTCTACGACCGACCAGTGAGATCGCGACATCCGACGGCGTGACACTCCGGCTTTTGCAGCATTATTTGTTGCCCCTTCAGGATCCACTTTCGATGCACGGTCGAAACAGGACGCTAAACACACCGGTTGGAGACGCGCTCCAGACACCGTAACACAAGCGTGTGAACGGGTTTTTATGCACGGGCCCCGTCTTCTAGGCGGTACGGGCTGCGTCGGAGCGACCACTCACCCGATCCTGAGTCGTCGGCGATCGGCGTGAGGGTGGAGAAGCGGTCACCACCACACGTCACCAGCACAGACACGCACAAGGCACACAGGGGGGCACGAGGAGCAAGGAAGAACACCGAAAGAGAGAGAGAGAGGGAGAGAGAAACCGGGAGAGAAAGAGAGAGAGAGAGAGAAACACCCACGTCAGTTGGCCTCCTCCACGCCGGGCGTGCGGGACCAACTCAGTACGGCTTCCCCTTCCCAAATTTTTCCCATAGGCATGTGGTGTTGTCGATCAAGTGTCCTGAGCCTGGCATAGAAGCCAACGAAAAGGCCTTTCAATGACCACCGCTGTCTCCTTGGCTTCTTCGCTATTTATGCTAAAGCAGCATTTTCTGCTAAAGGCAGCACCGTACGTTTCCGAGGAAATTATTAATAGCATTAAGGGTATACGGGTATAATCTGAGGGAGAGCAGGAAACGAGGGCGCGCAGGGACGTCGGAGCACTGAGCTCTGGTTGGAATGATTAGTGGGTAGACCTTAAGTCAGCTGTCTTTGTCTCCACTGCACTCGTTGAACGCATTTGAAAGCAAAAGCTAAACGCCGGTGTTCAGGAGTTCTAACGCGTTCAACGAGTGCATTGGAGACAAAGGCAGCCAGCTTTAGGTCTACCTCTAATCATACCAACCAGAGCTCAATGCTCTAAAGTCCCAAAGTGCTCTCGTCTCCTCCTTTGCCTCAGTTTCAACCCATATCAGATCGCTGATCCTTCCAATTAATGCAATTAATAAGAGCTTCCATTTTTAAGAGAGGTTTTGCCCGGAGACTTCTACTTAAAGTGCAAAAGGTAAAGTGCATGGACCCAACACGCAGCTTGACAATGCACAGATTCAAGATTTAGCAAAGTTAACATGACTGAAGCTGAGACACAAAAGGAAGAAGACACATAAGGACACACACACCATCTCCAAACACAAACTTGTTTGGAGATGGTGTGCGTGTGTCATTCTTTTTATGTGTCTCGGGTTTAGACATGTTAAGTATTCGCCAGCTCGCCCACGTGCTTACTCTTTTTCCAGACTAAGCAACTTATTTCCGTTCGCCTTGATAATTCAATAAGCAGAAGCAAGATATGCGTAAGGGGCGGTGCAATATCACTACTTCTCACCTTTAGCTACCCAGTGACTATATTGGCTGAAGGGATACGAGTCTATGACCTTGCATCATCTTAAAGGGACCACAAATTGTGGAAGGTGATGCTTTCCCATGATGCATCTAATGCTATAGTGGCTACTGGATGCAGGGCCTCTTCCTTTTTCCAATTCTTCTACTTCCAAGGCTGTATGGCCCCAACGTATGTTACACCTTTGGTGAACTTGATTGAAAAAATTACCATATCCATCACAAAGGTAATTTTGCTTTCTTGCTGTCTAAAACAAGTGTTTGCAATGAAATTTGATGCATCACTTAATTATGACATGTCAGAAAAAAGCAGTTGAAAGAAATGTGTCCACTATATAATTGAAGTTTCCCTTTTTTTTTAATGTAAAACTAAATTGATATTAAAGAAACAAAAAGTTAGGGCGCAAACAAGCTGGTGAAGGTTTAACATTTTAAACAAAACCCAGAGACGGGGGAAAACAAGGACAACACAACACAACGTCTCAAAAATTAATTGAGACTGTGAATTGTGTTGTCCTTATTTCCCCAGTCTCGGGGTTTTGTCTTAAATGTTAAATTGATATTTTTTCACCCTTCCATACTTTAGGAATACTTAGAAGTTAATTCTGAACACTGGCTAGCCAAAGTGAACTAGCTGTTTTGTGGCCCGTTTTGATGAATAAAGACTTCTCTTTCTTATGCACATAAATCATGACATCACGCAAGACAGTGAGCTTAGACTCCTTAAATGGTTGTTTCTGAGGTGTCTAAGAATAAGAGCTTATGCAAGTAGACAAAAAGAGCTCTACCAAATTGCCTTGGCCTACAACTGTAGGCCCAGCCCAAACTTTAAAGCTTTACTTCACCTGCTTTGCTTTTATTTTCTTACTTTTTTTATACACTTTTAGAATATGCAGACAGCATGTGCAGGGTGTCACAAAAGAAAATTTACACGTTCTTTTTACCGCAGAAATAAACTAGGCATCGCCGAACACTCATTCTCCGCCCAAAGGTAGAGCTAGAGGTCACAACCAGATGCCAAAGTTTCAGCCCGATCCGATAACTTAAATAAAGTTATAAGTGATTTTCTTAAAATTTCAATGGCAAAATGGAGCCCATTTTTTCCCGTTTTCGGTTTCTGGTGCCATAGAGCCCCACGTGTTTGTAAACTCCATCGGCCGCCATTTTGCCATTGAAATTTTCAGAAAATCACTTAGAACTTTTGGTTAAGTTGTCGGATCGGGCTGAAACTTGGCATCTGGTTGTGACCTCTAGCTCTACCATTGGGCGGAGAATGAGCGTTCAGCGATGCCTAGTTTATTTTCTGTGATAAAGACCGTGTAAATTTTCTTTGTGACACCCTGTACTTCAATGGCTAAGATTGTGCACGAAACAGCGAAAGCGTCGATTAAAAGTGGAAGCTTCTTGCCACTATCACCAAGCTACAGTTAGCAGTGCGCTTCAAAGCAGCTTGGTTTGAAACTTATTTCTTCAGCCTCGTTATCTGGTCCCACTGAGCTTTAGGCGACTACTATGACGAATTGTCTGCACTCAAAAGCAGAGGGCTAGCGTCCCTCCACGTGTGGCTTCAGAGAAAGTTGGGCTAACGACAAAAAGAGAGAAAGAGAGAGAGAGAGAGAGCATGAAGTAAGCAGCAGCATGCACGTCAGCAATCGACACAGCCAAAGCAGAGCACAGTCCGCCCCACTCACCGCTCGAAAGCCCTGTCAAGGTTTCAGGGGAAGAGGAGGTTGCACCAAGGCAGGGCGCACAGGACGGAGGAGAGAGGGGAAGAGAGAAAAGAAAGAGAGAGAGACAGTTACACACACAAGCTCTGCACCACCCATCCTGCAAGTGGTCAGTGCAACACAACACAAGGTTTGGGGATACACACAACGACGACAACAACGACAATGGCAACATCTTGACAGGATCATGCAGCAAGCGCGGGGCAGCGTTTGCACAACGTGGCAGTGCATGCTCGAGGGACACGGTCGTGACGGGGGTGTGACAGAGCGTGACGGTGGGGAGGGGCACGTCCGACGCCGCGTTCACGCTCGGACCACAGGACTGTTCCACTCACCTTGAAGTGGTTCGGATCTCGACACAAGTGCGAAAGGAGGTAGGTTTGTTTTGTGCTGGACATGACATTAGGGAGAGGTCGCTCCCCGTGTGATAGTTCGCAAACTCTCTACGGACTTCGGCAAAAAAGTTGCGGTTCCGTCGGGCAGGCTTGCGGGCCAAGATTGTCTCGAGCGTTGCAACGCAAGTGACTGCGTGTGTCCAGTCTTTGCAGGAGTTCCTTGACTGTCGTGTACATAGCGACACCCGAAGAGGTGTCACGTTACTCTCCCTAGTGCGTGAGTTTGACACATACTTACGATGCAGGCAAAGATGGCCGCTTCACCGACACGTTTGTAGTGAAGAAAACGAGAAGGATGTTTTCGGCTAGATCTATTATCTCGACTCATGCAGAGGCATGACAAAAAATAATGTCTCCCTCGCGCAGGCCTATCCCCCTGGTTATGCGAGTTTGCAACAATGCCACAGCCATTAGCGCAAGAAAGCACCCACAAAGGGGCGCTGTGCAGCGTGCAAACCAAATGCAGCGCAGAGAGCGCGTCGAAGTGCCAGGCAGCTGCTCTGACACTTTGCAGCAGCCCATCTCTCAGAGCTATATGCAGCAAGGCTGGGAAGACCAACACTCTCCATATTCCCCGCGGCAATTGTTTAAAACGCTGCATGGCCACTTAGCGACTTCATCTAGCTCATCGGTCGGAACAACCACCAGGCGCAACCCAAGTTCAGGTCCTTGCTCAGCGTACGCAACTACCATTGTCGACTTCGTGTTTTTCTGGGACCAGTGTTTCAAGGTCATAGTGCAGCTCAAAGAGTCGAAATTACGAAGACAGATCTCAAACATCACACTTAATGGCCAGCATGACTGCAACTATATACCGTAAAATACCAGGCAAGCGCCCACTCAAACTTTGGAGATAATCGGAAAAAACTGGGGATGGGCGCTTGTCCGGTCATCAATTTTACATATAAATATACTGCGCATATTTTCAGATCTTACAAATTTGCTAATGGGCGCTTGATGTGGAATGAGCGGATGCCGGTATTCTACGGTAGTACTTGGACATCTCTGGTCTGGAGACTCCTCTGATTTCAAAGTGGTAACCTTCTTCTGTACAGGCTGTTGCTCCCATGACTGGTGGCCATGAGCAATTGTCTGTTTATTTCGAGACTTTTTCTGACACCACAAACCTATATTACTCGTGCATTTGGACAGTAAGCGTTTCGGTACTACAACTATAGCTTCAGGTTTCTCCAATGAATGACACCCTCAGTCTTTCATTTTTGCTTTTGGCATCTGCTTGCACGAATTGTGAAGCATTTGCCTTCGTGCAGCAGTATCTGGCCCTGTCTTCTCAAACACGTCGCCAGCTGTTTCTAGCAACACTTCAATAAGTGCCAGCTATCAGTGCCGTCTCTTGTAACGTCAGAAGAGCTGCAAAGTCTTTTTGAATGTTCTACGAGAATATGAAGTGAGTATGGACATCTCTACCACTCCTAGTAGGCATTTCGCCTGATACAACTGGTTTCCCACTAGCGCCAAAAACGTGCCTCTGGTGGTTTAGTTTGTCCCTAGGGAAAGCTCTTCATAGTGTGATGAACAGTTTTGAGATGAGAGCACCAATTAGGACCATGCCAGAATGCTGTTATACATTTCCTTTAACCTGATTCAGTAGCAAAATCAACTCGCAAGCCAATAGAAGTTTAACTTTCCCCACCGGGTCGATCCTTGTCTTGCAAAACCTGCACCCTCAGTGAACACGATACAAGACTATACCAAGCAGTCAGGTTAAAGGGACAGAAATAAGGTGCTTCAAGCACATTACACGTATATATGTGAGGCCCCCACCCCCAGTGGACCATATACAGATGTCTTTATATGCATCCAAGGCCCACCTTATGTGATGCAACAACCTCTTTGTCTACAATTCAAGGTTTCTTTGCAAACTCTAGATAAGTAAATGCCTAGAAGCAATGCATGTGATTATGTTTTTGCAAGCTCTCCAGAAGCATTGTCTTTAGTCAGTCAAATTAAATATCATAGATACACTGAAACCACTAAGGCAGCCGAAAAAATTTGAAAAATAAAATAGTACCAAACAATAAGCTGGTCTTTGATAGATAAGCACTAGTACTGTACAAACAATGTGTCAATTGGCATCACAATCTGTATCAAGAGAACTTCTCAAAACCTCGACAAAAAGAATTAATTGTTTTCAGAAACATCAACAAAAAGAATTGTTCCATTTGTCCTAAAGCTGATAGAAGCAATTAATTGCTTTCAGAAACAACAACTAAAAGAATTGTTCCATTTGTCCTAAAGCTCTACAGAAGCAAACGCTACCATAAACAAAATAGGAGACCCACAAGTGTCTAAAAAAATGATGGTGCTGTGCAAATGCTCATAAAAGTCAATCACCAAATGTATTCAATGTCTCTAGGTAATTTCCTAAGTGATTTACCTCGAAACATATTAGAGGGTGGAATGTGGAAGGGCTTCCACCAACTATAATTGCACATCACAGTAGATGTTACATTTGAGTGGCTAAAGCAGCATTAAGTATGCCTGATGATCCAACAGACTTGAGGATATCATGATCCTATGACATATGTAACTGTTGAATACCTGCCTAGCTGTTTACTGACTACATACTAACTCAACTTTGTTTTGCTGTGTCGTGCAATGTTTATTTTTGCCCATCTCCCACAACACCCCTAGTCAGAGAATTAAGTAATGTTTAACAAATAAACAAAAATGGACAAAGAGGTTGCTGCAAAACGGAAGTGGAACTTGAACCGAACTGGGTGCATTGGGTCTTGTGTGCATGCACACCAACTGTGCGTTCCCCGGATGAACAGACTTGTTTCACCAGTGCCTGGACACATGAACGGTGTGGGAAAAGTGCTCCGACGTGCACAGAGCAGAGGCTGACCTCGGAGTAGTGCTCATTGTTCTGCTGCAGCAGGTCCACGCAGAGTTCTGCCAGGTGGATCAACTCCTCCAGCCTTTTGCCCGGCGACGTCTGGATGTCCAGGCTCCGAATCTGCGATGGCAATGTTACACAGTCACGCTCTGCAATGTTATCAACTCACATTTTGTGCAATGGGTTGAAACCACACCGTTTGTACTGGGAGAGTTTAGCAACCTTTTGAAGATGCCGATCTAGCAACCACAGCTGGGAGTCTGGCAACCGGGAAAGGGTTCCCTCCATCATGTTGTGTTGTTGATAAATAAGAAAACCATGATCATTCCTCGAAAGAGATATACTACATGTCATATAAAGTGTTATCACGAAGTTGGCTTGCTCCAACCATTGGGTTATTATAATGTACTCTAGAGGTTCAACTGGCACTAGTGAGCTGTCGCGAATTGAAGCACACAGAAATCAGCCGAAAATTGACTTTCGGTAATGCATTTCTGTGGGAAAAAGAGTGCATTTTTTCCCCAGCGCTCTATTGTAAGAGAAAAAATCTCGAATAATTGGTACATACTAGGCTTGGAACATTTTTCAGTCAGGCAGACGAAATAATTGGTCAGTTACGGTGTTTTACAGCGAAGCTGTTTATGGCTAGGCTTCTGAGGATTTTTCATGTGCATCAACATAAATTCGCACCGCCCTCTCTTTGTCATCGTTCCAAGTGCTTGCGTGCCTACTTTCCTTATGCACTCCCAAAGTGGCGGTCCCGTCGTGCATGTCTACTTTCCCCGGGTGGTGGTCCCCACGCGCGTGTCTAGTTTCCTCTGGCTCCTCGGGGCGGCGATAGTCGTCCATGCGGATGTATATAAAAGACGTCCAAAAAGACAAGTTGCCATTCTCCATTTTCAATTTCCCTTCTTTTCTCTCGTCGTAATGGGGAGGCTGCGTATAGTCCGGACTCCCGAAGAGCAACGCACCTACCAAGAGCAACGGCGGAAACGGCACCGAGAATGTCAGCGGCGGCGGCTGGCGGCAAACACCACCGATGAAGATTGTGCACAAAACACCAAGCACTTGCAGCAAACCAGACAAGACGACAAACGTCGCGGGGCAGAGAACGCATCAAAAATATGCAGGTACCGTGCTGCTAAATTGGACAACTTTAATGGGGCATACGCTAAATTCAAGAGGGTCTTCCTGGGCAGACAGTTTGGGTGTACAGTTGGGTGTGTGATCGGCTGTGGTTCCACAACGACTTTACCAACACCGGCAATGTGCGAGATACTGCAAATCGGACTCATGCACTGCAAGTGTTGTCGGTGACCACTTGCACTCGATCGATGACCACCGATCAAGACAATAAATGTGTTCATACTTTCATTCAAATTCATTCTGTGTCACGTCTGTGTCGTGTGCTAAACAGCTTCACTGGTCATCCACGTTCGCAGAGTGAAATGGCTCACTCTGTGAGCCATTCCATTTCAGGCCTAAACACAGGTTTGGGCCTGACATATAGCAAAGATAAACATTGTTCACTGATGAAGAAAAATGCACTAACTATAGGGCAATTACACTTTTACAATGTTAATAAAGGCACATACTATTCGATACAACCCAAATAACAAAAGTGTTCCATGTTACTATCAGGCAAAAAGACAAAATGCACACGCGTTTTCCCGTAGGAATGCACAGGAGCACCGCAAAAGTAGACTGGTTGCTGTCTGCTTCAATCTGCGTCCCAGAAGTCGCATAGACACTAGCGCCAGTTGAACCTCTAGCGTACATTATAATAACTCTATGGTTCCAACGGATTACAGGCTCTGCCCATTGGCCAAACTCTCGCTTAGTATAAACAGCTCTAGGTCAAGGTACCTAACTGATAAGAATGTAAATGTAATGAAGTCGGTAAGCAATACAACATATGAAAGGAGGTGGAGGGAAATCATGGTAGGGGACAATAGGGAACAACAGTTGCCGCTAGCATGAATTAGCACAAATTAAGTCAGCAAAGTCAGTAAGGTCTTGAGGCAGGGGACAGCTAATTGACGACAGAGCGGTGACAAAGTCCTCGATGGCAGCTAGGAGCACACTACATAAACAGTCAACGTGGCCGACTTACGGTATTCCTGGTCTGCGAGCAGAGCAGCAGAGAAAAAAGAAATCAGTTGACATGATGTTTGCTTCTTCAAAAGTGTTACCAAATGGACCAAGAAGAGCCACAACAAATTGGTATTTGCTTCTCTCAAAAAGAGTGCATGCTCAACCGAGAAAAATAGGAGTAAACCCTGAGACCACTCGAATTCTCACCAAAGTCTAACAGAGATTAACAGCATAGACTTTGGTGTTCAGAAGTACCCACCAGTTTCATGCTGCACTTTGATCATATTCCTCAAAGAATATAAATGAGAAGTGCACAGCAGTTCATCCTATTTTGGCAGCCCCTACCTTAACTCGCAATATATAGCATTTTATAATATGAAATAACTCATTTGCAAGTTTTCACCACCAAAGAAAAAAGAATGTATTCAGGCACATAGTCAAAACTAAACAAAAGAATACCCCATGCATAGAAGTTTAACTAACGAATATCACTACAAGACCATTAAGACTAGCTAGAATGTTTATTTTCCCAATAGTATGCTAATTAAACGAGATGCTAAGAACTGTTGCTCTGAAGGTATGTTTTCATTATAGTACCCGCATGCCCAAAGCTTGCCAATGCAGCATAAAGATGGGTTTTCTCTTTACACAATTATGTAGGAGCATGCGGACAGTAACTTTCAGAAAAACAGCGCACCTTGAAGTTCTTGTGAAGCTTGATCTCCTGCATTGCCCAGGAAAAAGAGAGTGAAGCCTCAGTCTCAAACTGAAAGCAGCCATGCTTTCATTGAAATGGGCTACAGACTGATCTAAACAATGCCCATCTTCACGACTTTAGACCAGGTCGCAAAGAATGATCTGGGATTGTGCCCAGGTAGGAGTGCCGATGTCTTATAGCAAGTCACATACTGCAAGTTCTCAAACCAGTATGTACCTTAGTATGAATGTGCATTTCTGATAAATCTTTCACTTGTAACGTTTGTCTGGTTAGCTTCAACCATCTGGGAGCGCATGCTGACAAAGCAAGCTCTAGTTAGGTCACCTTTCCTCCAATGCTTCTGAGAGATGCAGCACAGATGGCTAGCTCAAAAAATACATTGAAAACATAGTGACAACCAAAATTTTGAAATTTGTTTGAATTAACCACAAGTATGAAATACCGTATCTGAGTTTGAATTATCGCGAGCCTACTGAATGATTTGCAGGTCAGGACAATTCATTCGAAGTACGGTAGTTTGAATTGAATTATCCAAGTTCAATCTCGTCTTGAAACAGTGCGACTAGACGCAAACAAAGTGAGAGACAGGACGAAACAAATGATGAAAATAACCCCTAGGGAAGGAGAACAAGGAGGACAAAGTCCCCCTTGTTCCCATTCTCCAGGGATTATTTTCCTCATTCTTGTCCAGCTCGCTTGCACCTTTGCATTTAATTGCATTATCATCATAACCTTAAAAATGCAAGCCATTCACCCTTCTTGGTGTTGGACTGGTGGCAGCTGATAAAACCCATTTGCTCTATTGACATGTAACTCCTGGTCAGCTCAGTTGGTAGAGCACTCCACTGGAAATGAAGAGGTCCTTGGTTTGATACCAGGACCAGGCGGATTTTTTCGGTCGTGCACCAGTCACCTAGCTGTGTTTGGAGATTTGTGGTTGTCCTTTGTCCCCCTTGTTACCCTTCTCTAAGAATTATTTTCGTCATTCTTGTCCAGCTCGCTTGCACCTTTGCATTTAATTGCATTATCACCACGAAACTAATGCTGACTAACAAGTGATTGGTTTTATTTTTCAAAAATTAAAAACACGCACGACCCTCTACCCAGGATGGGATTGCGTCTGTGCAACAAATTACTCGGTGCTATTAGTAATTTGTTGCGCAGGTGCAACACCATCCTGAGTAGAGATTTGTGCATGCTTTTGGTTCTTGAGAAATAAAATCAGTCAGTTGTTAGTCAGCATTTCTTTAGTCCAGTCTTTCCCTTTGTTCGTGTCTATACTCCATTTCACAATAACTTGGCGAACTGTAGAGGCTACGGCCCCCGCGACCCAATAAGAGTTTCGGAGCGAGGCACGTAAAACCATGTCACGAGAGCATTTGTGTTGACCATGGAGTGGTAACATGCCCTGCTCCGATGCACTTATTAAATCGCGGGTGCCGCAGCCTCCACAGTTTGCCAAGTTATTGTGAAACAAAGTAACGTCGTGCTGTTTCAAGATGAATACATACCAACTTGCCCAATTATCGATTCTGTTAATTGAAGTTTAAATTGAATGATGTCCCGTTCATGGTGGGAAGCATAGTTTAGTTCCGCATTAAGCTCCAGCGGTACTTTTGGAAAGTAACCCCGACATCTGATGTGCTTCGAAGCCCTCGCCGCAGGGAGCACCAAGATGGCGGCCGACAGCCGGGGGTGGAGGGAGGCTCACCCTGCAGCCTGGCCTGCTCGGAGATGCGGGTGTAGTTGACGAGGGCCGCATTCTCCAGGCACTTTAATGATGGCACGCACCTCCTCGGGAGGTGCCGGAGTCATCACGTCCTTCATCAACACCTGCGTGACAACACAATGCCTCGCGTTTCAGAACCGCATGCACTGGGGGCTCTCAAAAGATCCCAACTGGATTCTCCATGTCCCCAGTGCACATGTCACTGTGCACATGACTCGGAAGAAGGTGTAAAAGTTAAGCATGGTTAGGAGGTGCCCAAAACGTCACTTGGTGGACAATTTTTTTAAAAAGAACTACGCACACAGGAAAAATTGCTTTTCAGTTCTTTAATTCAGACATGACAGGGAACAGCTCCCACAATTATTTTATAGAAGTCCAAACATTGTTGTGCGGCCCCTTTAATACAAGTATGTTAAATATTTCTGCTAACTGCCCAGCGCACGACAACTCTTTCTGGAATCCGTGATGGTACAAACAAAAAATGAGCATCAAGGTGTTTTGCAACCAATGAGTACAAGCTACATCAAGAATTTTGCTACAAATGTAGGTGTAGGATGGTAATTTGAGACAATGTTGAGGCCCAGATAATAAATGAAATGGTCAAAAATGTAAGAAACTATAGAACTTCCCAAGATGTGCCACGTGAACCTCAACCAGGAGAGAAAGAAGACAAGGCACTGAATGAAAAGAGCTGATGTATAACTGAACTGACATGTGTTCAGAGCTGACTCCCAGGGGATAAACACAGAAACATGGCTGCCACAAAAGAGTGAGTGAGTGATGGGTGAGCAGCGCGAAGATTGGCACGACGACAAGTGGATGATCCGAAGATGGCACTCACCCTTTCCAGCAGGGACAGGGTAGCCTTGAGGGCCCCTTCAGGCCTCCCAAAGGGAAAACAGTATCTGCACATGTAACACATATTACTGAGCAAAGTGGTATGAGATCAATGAGAAGAGCATGCTTCATTATGAGAGCTAATTCAAAAGATTGTCAGGTGCATTTGTCTTCTTAGTCTGCTCGGAAAGGTGCTGACAGCACAAAATGAGCTAGCAGACAAGTTCAAGCCTGTCATACTGTCAGTACAGAACTGTTTGTCCTTTCTCACACCACCTCAAAATTACAGCAGATCAAGCACATACCGTAGAATACCGTGCATCCGCCCATTCCACAATAAGTGCCCATTCCCAAATCAGTAAGATCTGAGAAAATATGCACAGTACATTGATATGTAAAACTGATGACCAGACAAGCACCCATCACCCATTTTTTCGCGATTATCTCTAAATTTTGAGTGGGCGCTTGCCCGGTACATTACGGTATACTGTGAATTTTTTTCTGTTCGCTTTTAGATAATGAAAAAATTCATAAAAAGCCAGAAAAGGGTATTGCCAAAAAATTAGTACTAGGTACTGTACAGTGACATGACTTATCACAAGGAAATTCCACTCCTCGCAATTACGTATCTTCAGTAAAGGAACTAAACATGATATAACATGAAAGGATCCAAAAAGTACTCGAGATGCTTTCCATGACTCCTCGTAAACCACATAGTTCATACCTTTGCTAGTCGGCATAGTGTAATAGAGCACAGTCAAGTCTCGTCAATCGAAACACTTCTGTTTCCTAGTACATTAATTCAGATAAGAGGCATTTGGTCGATTAAGACAGACTACAATAGTGCTCAATAAGGTTGTTCATCCATTTTCTGAGCTAGTACTCGAATATGCAACAATCAGGCCCACTGAGTGCCGGACAAGCATGGTGCACCAGTAGTCGAGTCTGGGTGCTACAATATGGCAGCGCCCACCTGAAGTGTGTGATCTGGTGCTCAAGCAGGATGCGCAGACGCTCCTTGACTTGAGCAAACATGTCCTTCTCCTCGACGGTCACCGTGCCGATCCCATCCGGCCTGGGTTGCCAGAAGACACACTTACAAGAGTTCCCAGAATGCCAAACAGCAGGCAACGTAGCAAACCACCTCTAATGCACCAACAAAGCTCTGCCCAGAAAAGATGCTTAAGGACTGCAGCTTCAACGTTTCACTGAAATATAGCTGGCGGGCAGAAGATTCAGCAGATGGACATCTGGCTTAGCAACTGGTTTAGTGAAAACTGGTGACAAAGTAACGCAAACTTGGTGAGACACCAAGTTAACACACTTTTAAGGCAGTTCTGAATCTAAAATAAAAAGTTCCCTAGTGAAAAAAAATAAAAAAATAATAATCTGCCCTTTAATTAGCCAGTAACTGGCCTTTCAATCATACTGGAAACTTCTAGTATGCATCAAGCATATTGGAAGTTTCCAATATACATAAAAAATCAGCCCTTTAAAAAAAATCGCTCACCAAAAAAGAAATTGCGAAAATATGCCCATTTGCATATGAAACACTGAAAAGACTTTGCTCCAGGAAAAAATAAAAGCGAGCAAATTAATTTAGGTGCATCATCATTGAAAGAGAGTCACATTAAAGATGGTTTACTGTCTGAAAAAGAAGCAGCAGGCATAAAAATGGTGTGAAACCACAATCATTCTCCGCATCTCAGAGGCCTCCACGCAATTTTTTTTTTTCTCTCTTTCGAGTGAATAGAAACTCCAGTGGCCAAAGCAAGAAGAGGAAAAAGATAAAAATCACCCAGACAGAGAAGGAAGGTGGCCATGTCCGGAGCACAGCTCCATGCCAATGAAACATGCAACATGCTGCCCCCTTCAAGACATGCCTTGGTTGGAAACTTCCCTTTGACATACCAGAAGAGAGAAGTAAAGAAAAAAAGTCGCTCAATGTTGCCGCAAAAATGCAGGAGCAGGAACTGTTTTCTGCTCTAGAAAGGTGCCGAGTTGGAGGGCCAAGTGAATGGTGATTTTGACTTTGGTCTGAGGCAAAATCAAAGGTGCTCCATTGCACGCTTTCTCTCTTCGGCAGACACGGAAATCAGACACGAATGTTACTTACGAAAACTATTTTCCTGGAAAACCATGAAAATAATTTAAATGGGGGCAGAGTACCTTCTTCAAGTGGCGCTTTTACCAATGCCACAGGGTTGATTCGTAACTCATACGATTTCAGAAATAATTTTTACTACATCACTAGGTACTTCTATAAACATCTTTTTAATGTGCAGTTTTTTATGGCTTGTTCGTGGCACTTCTTGAGAGGTACCTTCAAATATCTGTGAACAAGTATTCACAATAATAGTGAAATTTCTGTTAGCCAATTGTTGTTCATTAAGGGGGAACACTGGTCTTGGAGCTTTTTTTCTTATTTTATGACCAAACCCAATGAAATTCTACAAGCTTGCTTGGCTTTTTGTGCTGATTTCATATATCTGGTCATTTTCTCAGTCAGCAGAATTGTTTTCTAGACAATTAAAACTCGCCTGCTTTCGTTTGGAGGAACAATAGAAAAAAAACTGCTCAACGAAAAAATACTCTGAAGTGTAGAGAATAGAATATTAAAAGTACAGTAATCCCTCGTTATAACGAAATCGCTTTTTCGAATTATTGCTTTTATCGAAGTTCAACGTGGTCCCAACCAAAATGCACGCATTTTTAACCGGATTATTCAAAGTGCCCGACCAAGCAATTACAGTCGAATCTCGTTAATTCAAACTCTTTTAATTCAAACTCGCAGATAATTCAAAGTAACATGCAGGTCCCATCCTATGTCTTTCTATGGGAAGAAACTCCCGGTAATTCAAACTGCGTTATTCAAACAAATGTTCGGTCCCTTTCGAGTATGAATTAACGAGATTCAACTAAATTACGAAGGCCGCGGTGCCGAAAGCATGCAAGCCTACACGGGGGCGAACGGAGACCCTTGTGTTCCTTCCCCTTCTCCCCCGAGGCTAATGGCAAACTGGGAAAATGGTAAACAAAAAGCGGAGTAAACGGGTGACGGAGGGCAGAGCGCGCAATGCTGTGCGGGGATGCGGGCAGGGAGCGGTCGCGTTTTGACGCTACTCACGGCGTACGCGACCGACGCTGCCCGACTTCTGTCGGAAACGGGTCAAGGGAGCGATGAAGCTCCGAGGAGATCATCTCTTAGGGAGCCCTCGACGCACACGCCTGCGGCGTAGCACACGCACACATACGTCGTATGGGAGATTGCGAGTGTTTACCGAAAGTCGCTTAGATCTGCGAGGTTGAGAAAAGGGGACGGCCCAAGTCCAAAATTGCCGAAGAATTCAACATTCCGGCCTCAGCTGTTCGACACTGTCCACCACTTTGCAAAACAAGAAGTTTCTCATGCAAGAGAAAGTGCGCCTGCGACCCGAAAATGAAAGATCGCTAACTGCTTTGAGACCGTCAGATTTTCTCTTGCGAGCATGCTTGCCGAGCCAGTACACGATTCCCAGAGCTGCAACAATCTCTACAGGAGTGTGTGAAAGCACGTTGGAAAAGCCACCGAGGATAATTTTGATTTGTTCGCCCTCGTCAATGCGGATGTTCCCGTTGTTGCTCCTGCCACGGATGCTGTGATCGTAGACCTTGCGTGCGGCCGGAGTAAACACGAAGCGACGTCGAAGAGACACCTTGGGAAACGCCAACGACTGCGGAGACGCGAAACATCCTACGGCTGCTTCGAAACAAAGTGGAGTGCAGCGGCGGTGACAGTGTTCTTGCAATGCCTGGAGCCGTTCGAGGAGAACTCATGCTCGAATGAAATTATCGGAAGACCCCACTTAATTATTTTTTAACTCAATAAAGCTGCCACGGGATGTTCATAACCAAAGTTTGTTTGATTAAATATACAGCCCAGGTGAAAATCAGTCCACTTCCAGCTGGATTATGGAACTGGAAATGAGGCAGTCAGGATTCCAGCTGGTCATTGGATTCCAGCTGGACTGCCTCATTTCCAGTTCCATAATCCAGCTGGAAGTGGACTGATTTTCGCCTGGGAGTTTGAGTGTTTCACAGTGTTCCCGTTTACCTTCAAGGCTGCTGGCAATGTTTTTTTGGCTCTATCGCTTTTATCAAAATACCGCTTTCATCAAACTTTTTTGCCATCCCATTGACTTCATTATAACGATGGATTACTGTACTTTTAAGATTAACCCCTTAGTAGAGATTTTACCACACACTCAGGTTCAGTGCTCAATGCATGGCTAAGAAGTAATAAAACAAAAGATCAAATGGGAACTCTAGACCCATATGAAAAACATCTGCTCTCAACAGTGTATGCCTCACACATTTAGCGACAGATTTCAGGAAAGGTTATATTTTTATCTGCCCTAGATATGCAGAGATGTCCCACCTACAAATTTTCAACGAGTCCAAAAATTGTGTTTTGTGAAAACATTGTTTTAGAGTCAACTTCGATGCACATTCAGGCCACATAGACATTATAAATTGATTTATAGCTCAAATATTCACCTTTGAAATTAGAAACCTGGTAGATTAAAAAGAACGACAGCCATAGAGGTCAACAATGCCATTTTCAAAAGAAAAAAGTTTTGGGAAGTTTTGGGCTCCAAAGACCCATGACCCCCCTTAAAGCTTGCCACATCGTTAAAATACAAATTATTCCTTTGACATTGAATGGTCAATTCAAAACATGTGCTCCAACTTTGCACGCATGTGCAGCGTTTTGCCAACAGATGCCTTGTTGATATACCTACTAGGTATATTAACACAATTTTGACTCAAAATGTTTTGCAGATAATCACTGCAAAAATTTGTCAACATTTGTATCACAAAGAAGTTACACTGACACAAAACGTATTATAGCAGGTTGATGGAAGACCCTGCTAGCAGACGTTTCTCACCATGCCACACTCAAGACAGATTTGAAAAACCGTGCCATATGCTTTTAAATGATGCATCCTTCCAAGGAATTTTGTGATGAGTGTCAATGAAATCATGTATGTTCAGTTAAACACTTCACTGATCAGGCATCTTTCCAGAAAATCTCTTATGTCGATTCTGCCAAGCGGAATGTCGTTAGCCTCCAGCAACCAAGTGCGGTGCACCGTGAGTGCTGGTCTTGCATCTGGCATTAGTATGTTTGCATCACCCCAGCGTGCTGTTTCCAGCAGAATCAACTTGTTCACACAAGTGTCGCAAGATGGCAGCACATTTCAGATGGGGGTGGATCGTGTATATTGCCTAAGGCAGCGGTGAGTCTGCAGTGACCGTCTAGGACTATCGTCTGTCACGTGCGTTTTGCTGTGCACGTGTGCCGAGCCTGGAACGACTTACTTGAACTCGTCAGGGTTAGCACTCCCTTCGAGAGGTAATGCAGATTGCCTAAGGGTTCAACACAGGGCACACTTTAACCTCCTCTTTCAAGACTGCGGCTACACACTGCGTCCGCAGTTGACTGTTAGCGGCAGTCACCTCGCAATAAAAACTGACCCCCAGCTGTTGCATCCACACAATTTTGTCAACGACCAGTTTCATATGCATCAATATCTCTATCCATTGTAGATGGTCAGAGCTTCCAGCGCCATCTGCATGCTCTCTTCACGTATCCAGAAAAAAGTTACAACTCAGTCCCCAGTCTTCATGATCCCACAGCCCCAAGACATTGGTTTGCCACTTGCCTTGAACCAGCAAGTTACTCCGTGACATCTGTTTGAAAAAGCCTATGAAATAAAAACCTCTACTGACAGCTGTATATATATCACACTGGCAACAGACAATTCAGAAACTACCAGATTTTTGTACACCACTACTATAACCAAGTCCATGAAATCAACGTACTGATTTGACACACATTTCACACAACTCTCAGAGTCTGTCATGAGCACATTTTACTGTACGCGCTATCGAGTATGAATGAAATACAAACAGCAGAGCGCGTGGCCTACGATACATACTGCGCCACCTAGAGACAACTAGGAACTGGTAAAACTATGGGGTGGAGAGGAGGCTGCAAGGGTACACGCCTACTCCGAAGTGCACACCCTCGTAACCCCTCTCTTCGCAGTTTGATCAGTTCTTAGTTGCCTACTGGTTGCCCAGCATGTATTGAAGGCCACGCACTCTGCTTGCATTTCATTTGCACCCAATAGTACAAAGTACTCAGAACACTGCAGCAGAGACACCCATCTGTTTAAACAGATTATTGGAAAGCCTCCACGCATTGCCCAATTGGACAGAAGTGGTAATGCCTCGTACGGAGAGGGAACCTCTGGGAAATGTTTGAGAAAGTTGGGTGGGAAGAATGCCAAGAGGCAGTCAGGTAGTTCCTTTCTGCGTAAGGTGTAGTAGACGTGCAGTACGCAGTAAGGACGTCGTTACGGTTGTAAAACTGAAGAACACAGGAAAGAAAGGAGCAGAGCGAAGGGGCATGCAACAACTCTCGGTGCGCTTCACAGTCGTGCGAGAGAGGAGAAGGGGTTGGCCTGTGCACCCACCACCGTCACCTGTACATCTTCTGTTCCTTACATTTGTTTTAGAGACCTGCATCGCTACGTCCATAGGAATACAAGGCTGGCCTCCAGGTAAAACAAGTTTGTGCAATTATCAAGTGCTTGCTAAAGCTACAGACAAATGTAAATTTAATTCTTCAAGCTGGGTCTGTGAACTATTCCTACTACTTTCTTCCTTAGCTAGAAGCACTAGAAGTAGAGCAAAATGAGCACTTCTTGCTTCCTGATGCGACAAAAATGTGATAGTGAACATCCCAAGACACACCTATGTCAGTGATTGTATACCATAAGCAGAATATCACATATCTTGATTCCAGTAAACTCCTCAGTGCTAGAAACTATTTCCTGTTTAGTATAGCAGACAACATTGTGAAAGGTACAAATGAATCTGGTGATGAAAGCCTGAGAACTGTTTTGTCAACACAAGCCGTCCTGCAGATGAAGCTACTGCCAAAGCTACAATCCTATCTGTGGTCCATTCGGTCTCTAGGTCATCCTATAAAGATCCCTATGAGCAAACAGAAAGTTTTAGATTCACTTAACTACATATAATATAGTCTTTCTGTTATACTAATATTCGGGGTAATATAATTTCAAATACCAAGTAGTTCCTACAAAATGCAAATGCTGGGTTAGAAGCAACATGTCATTACAGCTGCAGTCTGAGTCACTTCACTGCAGTACACACTTGTTGCAAAAAGTATGTCCCACGGGGCTCATACGTAGCGCTACGGTTCGTCATACAAATCTTATAGGAATCCAGAATTATCCGTAAAAATCAAAATTTTTCATCTCAATATATGCAACTGAGGAACCTGACTGCTGATGGGCTGTAATATGTTCTCCATCACACTCGAAGCATCCACAAGCATCTACGCACCACGTCTTAAAAGCAGACGTCAGGTTCCTCCTGTATCCGTGCCACCGCAAATGCACACCATGAAGTTAACCGGTTACATATCTCTGCGACTTGTCGGTAAGTTTCATGAATGTGATAACCTCAAGGCTTTGCACGAGTCCCCCGGGCATGGCATGGCAAGTGCAATGGGAAGACGGGCGGAGGGGGGAGGGAGGCAGCAGGCACACAGGGTTGGAAGCAGGCCCCACTGAGGTGGTGGAAAGGACATACCTCACATCTGTAACAACCAGGCCGGCCGGCGGGGCGATACTTTACACCGGCAACAACGTGAAGCCAGTGTCAGCAAAGCGCTCACCCAATTCGGGGCAACAGTAAAGAAGGTGGACAATTGGTCCCATGCCTCTAGCGTACTCAACTGCAACGCGGCCATGCGCTCAGTCTGGGTCCCCCCTCTACTGTCACTCGAACTTCTCAATAAAGTGTAACCTCACCTCTTTCTTTCGCAGAATATCATCGAAAGATAGAATCATCTCTCAGAGCACATAAGACTGGCACAGGCAGGCAATGAACTAGGCTGAAAGTTAACAAATTACTGCCATAGATTAAGGAAATTAATCTAAGCTCTCCATTTTGAGAACACTCCTTTCTAACACAAAGAAATGCCTCCTTAGCTTCACGTAAATAAGGGTGCAGTATGATACCAAAATGCACCAGAGGGAGGAGCTTTCACCAGAGAAATTCTGTATAAGAGCAGGAAATACTACATCTTCCTACCACTACATTAGCGAATGCTATACGCCATTTTTGAACCTGGCAAGACAGTTTTCCTCACGTTCGGGCCCGCTGTTGCCAACGGATCATACTTTAGACTCACGCCTATCTGTCTGCTTGCCGCATGCCACTCTATGGTCGTTGCAGTTTTAAGTGGAAGTACAGCTAGCGCGAGAAGTCAACAGGCTAACCAAATTCACTACGCTAGAATGCATACACACTAGGAAGCAAAGCAAAACTATTCTCTTAGCTTCGATGCATCTAAAGGCTACAAGTGCATGTCACCAGCTCACTACATTGCATCTAGACGGCATCAGCCAGAGGCACTCACAACGACAATCAACGCAATCAAATAAAAAGCAAAAAATTGTTGTTGCAAATGGCAGAGTGGCGACGCCCCTCTCCCCCCAACCTTTCCCGCTACCTAAAACCGAGACTGACTTCATCCCTCCAGAAAAAAAGGTTCGCTCAAAAATTCGAAGAAAGACAAAAAAAGCAGCCCTGACCCTGGAGGAACGGAAAAAGTGCAGTGTCCACCACTCAGCAAAAAGGAGGGAAAAGAAAAGTGTCCGAGGCGGGGAAGGGGCTACAAAAACGGAGGGAGTGATTCAGAAAAGGCACCGGGGAGGGACACAAACAAGTGAGCCTCATAACAGGGTCTCTGCCCGACCATAGAAGGGAGTGCGTGCACTGCACCACGAAACACGCGGCCCCAGGCTGCGGGGCTCCCCCAGAGTGGCACAAGCACACGCCTCCCGGGGTTGTTCCCAGAGAGTGCTCAAAGCGGGGCATTATGGCGCTGCTGCTGGCGTACAACCACCATCTTAGCATGAGTCATAAAATTTTGATTACGACGCTTCCGTCTAGTTCACCTCGAGAGTGTGCGCACGCAGCCAAAGCATGGCGGAAGATCCGGATCGCGTGCTGGAAGATGGACGTTCGAAACACAAGCCCTGCCATTCTCGTTCTGACAGTGGCTATAATTTTTATCTATTTTCACACTAAAAAAAGTACCGCACGTAGCCACATCTCTATGCCAAGTTACAGCAACCTAACAAAAAAGATCCACTAGCTAATTAAACCTCCGAGCTCAATTGCAATCTGGCAAGAAAACAATTTCTGCGGTCCCTTCAAATAGCCGACGTGCCATCGAATGCACGTTGCAGATCACCTACCCTCGTGTTTTGCGTAAATGCACATTTGCACGCGCGTTTTCCTAGTTTGGGAGTGCTGCGTACCGACTTCTTTTCTTTCTTAATAAGTCTTTCTCTCAACAATGGACATCTATGGTTTCCAAATTGATAAATAAATGTAAAAATAGACTTCCTAGAGCTGTCCCAAAACGCCACTCCGCCCTTAGTAAGGAGAGACAACTCCTCGCGGTTTCGTGCACCAACGACGGACGCGGGGTTGGGCCACCCCGGGAGAGCCGAGCGATCTAGAGCCACTGAATAGGCCACGCTTAGCGAGTATCGACGCTGCGACTTCCTGAGCTTTAAATACGCCATCGGGAAGCGCAGGCGACGTCGTTTCGCTTTGTCGCAAATCGGTTTATTGTTTATGGAGGACGGAAGAGCATCTCGTGCGATTTCAGATAAGGCCTCGTATAACTGACCACAACGATTTCAAGCCACAAGATGGCCTCATAGGGGACCAAGTACAGGGCGTCGCCCCAAAATATTTACGGAACTGTTTTCACCGCAAAGTAAAACCTAGCATCGTCGAACGCTCATTCTCTGCACAAATGTAGTGCTAGCAGTCCAAACTGGATGTCAGTTTCAGAACTAATTGTTATCTTGTACAAAAGTTATACTCGTTTTCCGAAATTTTCAATGGGGAAATGGCGGCCGATGGAGCTTTCGAATACATGAGGCTGAATGGCGCCAGTTACCGAAGACGGGCAAACATGGGCCCCATTTCCCATCGAATCTTTCAGGAAATAATTTCTAACTTTTGAATGAGATAACGGTTAGCTCTGAAATTCTGGCATCTTGTTTGGACCTCTAGCGCTAGAGGGCAGAGAATGAGGGTTCGGCGATGCATAGTTTATTTTTGCGGTGAAAAAGAAACACCGCTGTACAATTTGGGTTGGACACGCTGTACACAGCAGGGCTGAATATTATACGTGTCATCTGTTTGGCCAACACGAAGAAACAGCCTTCCACGTCGTGAGGCAGCGCTTCGAGCCGAGGCCGCCTGTGCCACACGACGCGAATCACTCTGCCCTTTCACTGGGGATTCGGCGCGACAGGAACAGACAATGTGCTGCGGCAATGCACCAACTCTGCCGACGACAGATGGACATGGCAATACACTGCCTGTGCTCGCAAGGCGGTAAAAATCGCAAAATGCAGACTAAAGGAGTGCTGGGGAAAAACTGTGGAGATGGAAGGGTGCCAGAGCAATAGTGCTTAGGCTTTTAATATTTGTTTGTTTATTTTTTTGGGGGGGCAGGGACTAGAGCCAGTTTTTTACATTGCGATAGCCAAATACATAGGGTTCAGCAGCCATAATCCAATCCGTTCCAATCTGATGGCCAAAGGGCCGTCACTCTAAAGCGTAGCTTATTCGATGGCTCTAGGGCAACCCTAACAGCACTGACCGGAGAGATTGGAAGTGGAGCAACTGAGTCGAGCGCCCAAACCACCGGTTCGACTGACCTGTTTCCGTGGACATGGGAGGAGCAGAAGGCGAAGCTGTAGTGGATGAGGGTGGGGTCAATCATGACCCCCTTCTCGGCCCGGTTGAGCAGGTCGTGGAGGTAGCACAGGTGCCGGAAGCAGCTCCGCACGCAGTAGCGGGCCGCATATTCGTCCAGCGCAAACACCTGCCCCGGACTGGAACCAGCCCTGCGGCAGTGGAGGTGCGGCGAGTGCGCGTTAGGCACATGAAAATAGGGGTTTTTGAGTTCAAAGCTAACTCAAAGTGAACGGGTGTTTTGGAAGAATATTTGCTCATCAAATATCAAATAGTTTCTCCAAGCCTTTCAGTACTGTTGCACCAGGCCTGAACAAGAACCCAGCTGAACTCGTGAAGGTTGTTTGCAAGCTTCCTCTTGTCCATTTATAAGCAAAGTTAATTTTAATCTGACAATATTTTAGACTGTGACCCCAGAAAGTTCGACGATTACATTGGGATCGCAAGTAAACGACAAATCTGACATAAAATTAGGCCTATGCTCATGCCCAGTTATACCTAATCAATGAGATTTATATATATCTTGCTGTACATAAATATCCTTTCTTCAACCTCAAATTAAAAAGGAAATAAAAAACATTTCTGGGGTTTGTTTTTACGGGTGTTGCTTCTCTGCAGTGCACCGGTGCTCGGCAAGAAGCGCGCTCAAGAGGGCTGACTCACTGCGATCAACGTTTTAAGAAATAAGAATATCGCGGTTCACCTCAATGCAATTATCCAATGTCACGTTAGTTTCAACACTTCTGAAGAAGGAAACTGGTTTTGTAGACAGCCAGGAAAAAAAACTAATGTTTCTTAATCTTACAAAACAGGAATAAAACATCTTAAAAACCTGGACGACACTCAACGTTGCGACTTCGATACAGTGAAAGGGGCAGGAAGTTTCGAGCAAGTGATCCGTTCTTCGGTAGCATCTGTAGCCCACAGCAGCCTCGAAAGGAATGAATACACTTCAACTTATTTTTAAAAAAATGTCCAACAAAACGCGAAAAAGATGAAGTGTATAAAAACCAGCTCAAAACATCCTGTCTTTTTCACTTTACCGACATCACGACTTTGAACATTGTCCGGGTTGTATGGAGGTTCAATTTTTTTCCTGTGTTACAGGCAAGCCTTCTTTACGGCGGAAAACTTTTTAACCTTACCGATGAAGTCGAGAGACAGAGATTGTGCTTAGCGATGTCACGTCACCGAACATAATGTTGTGCTGTCACATGATGTCACGTAGACACCACGACTATTTTACGAGTGAAACACTATATTAAACGAGCCTCGCAAGTTCAACTACAAAATCAAGGCACTCCTTGTACCAACCATCAGGAACTACAGCCACGATAGCCATAGTCAAACTGTCACTTGTACATATTCATCAACATCCTTAGCTCGACGACTCCTGAACAACCGCTGCATTTCCAGAGGACATTACTTTAGGCCAGTGGTTCTCAAATGGAGCTCCACGGACCCACTGGGGTCCACGAAGACCTTGCCTCAAACCCCCGTTTTCTTTAAAAAAGATTTTTGTTGCCAAGTGGTGCAAGCTACCACCCGTTATAAAGGCTACACATCTATCCATGCAATCATCTTTTTACTTGATGCTTCTCACTTCCTGTCTATAACAGTAAAGGATGCCCTTTTCACAGTGCAATTAGCTGTATTACTTTAACCCCCCTTCCCCTTCCCCTGCTAGCAAGGGGTCCCCCATCACTTTGGTTGGTTCCCAAGTGCCCCAAAACCTCCATGCTTGAGAAACATTGCTTGAGGCATTCAACATGACACCAGCCAAACTTGCAGTAGTAAATCAGCTTTGGTCAGACAGCTTTTTCAACTATGCCCTTGCTTTGAAAATAATGCACAGGTAAACCTTCGTTAAGTTTTGCCCCATTGCACACTCAACAGTATCCGTATGGAACCAAGTTCGGCACCGTAAAATGTAACTACACTCAAAAACTGAGGCCCACTGGAGAGGAATCGATCAACTTTGGACAACGTCCTTCCTAGCACTGCACTCCTTAGTCAGTCCAACACCTCCCAGACAGCAAGGCCATAATGCTGACTTTCTGTCACCTACCGGAGGTCAGTGCGGGGCACAGATTGAACACGAGTGCTGCATTGGCATTTGGCTTAAACTCGTGTTCCTTTAGTGAGAACACGAGTATCAGCTGAAGGCTGACTCAGCATTACTCGTGCTGACTCAGCATTACTCGTGTCAAATCTGGGTCCAAGAGCTGGTCACCAGTAAGCAATGCAGAAAATCCGCCATCCTAACCTTGCCATCCCAGGCCCCTTATTATCGCCCCGCAGCCAATGAGGTGGCGGTCTTGGCCGATGAGAACGCCTAAGGACGAGTCGCGACGCAACAAGAGTGAAAGTAATAAGCCCCGCATTTCTTTAATTGTCAGCAACTATGGGAGGTGTCGGTCAGCCCCTTTGGTACGGTGCCCGGAACGTGTCTCTGACAGGTGTGTTGAACGCGCTAACAAAATTGGTTCCTCAATTTCCGCCCGACGACGTCACAAAAGTGTCATGCCGTCACCAACCATGATCCTGGTGGTGTCACGGCAGCGGTGGCGAATGTAGCAGACGCCCGTTCTGCTGCAGGTCCCACTCCGGCTTGAACATGGAGGTAGGAATCTTCTGGAGGTGACATGACGCCACCGGAGGTGAAGCCAGATGGGTGGAGGGACACGCCCCCAACAATGACCGAAATCACAGCTGTTTTGGCCATCATTGGGGTCGTGTCCCTCCACTCTTCTGGCTTCACCTCCGGTGGCGTCATGTCACCTCCAGAAGATTCCTACCTCCATGGCCTTGACGGTCCACGGAAGTTTTGGCAGCCAGGAGTTGGGAAGTCGTGAAGACAACGCCCAGCTGAAAATTCCAATCAGATCCAATTGGAGTTCCAAATGGTTTTAATTGGAACCAATTGGTTTTAGTGGGTTCCAAATGGCTCCCGCTGGTTCCCACTGGTTCCCATTGGAAGTGACCAATCAGTTGTCCGAAAACCTAAATGATGCCAATGGAAAAATTCCAACTGGACGCCCAATTGCCGGGATTGCAACATCCGACGGCACGACACGCCGGCATTTGCAACGTCATTTGTCGCCACAGTGGGCCTGCTTGGGAAGCGCGGGCAGAACGGGACATTAAACACACCGCTCGAAGACGCGTTTCGGGCGCCGTGCCATCGGCGAGAGGGGCGGCACAGAGTGCGCGGTGTGCCCACCAGGGAGCAGTAGGGGTCGTTGAGCCTGTAGTCGAGCGTCAGGGTCTGCAGCATGCGGAACAGCATGTGGTGGTCGAAGCGGTTTGGGTCCGCCGAGATGAATTCATCCATGCCGTGCTTGCGGGCACGCTCCGTGTCTGGGTGCGGTGTTAGTCAGGTTAGTGGGGAACGGCCAAGCGGGTTAGCAGTCACGTGTTAAGAGTCGGGAACAAGTAGTTAGTCGAGCCGCAATGCAAGTTAGCTATGAATGTGAAGCGCACCGATTTAACCCCTTAGCCGTTCTCAGTCTCTGGGAATTCCAGACCCTCAAATACTTAATTGTTGCCTTCAAAAATTAAATTTGCTGCCTTCAAAATAAAATTTATAGCCACAAACGAGATAGAAGCAGTACTAAAATTAATCTCGGTGCTGCCATCTGTTGGCAGAGCTGCAAACTAAACCATGAGCAAGCCTCGGTCGTCCAAAACAGTTGAGTGAGTGAAGCGGGTAAAGCAGACAAGCTATACTGTTCTGAACGGTTTAGAGATGGCTCCACATCGACGAGCTAGAAAAACGATTAAGGGGTTAAATAGGCAGTTACAGTTAGTAAAACCTTTTCGTAAAAAAACTCAAATTAAAAAAAAAAAAGTCGTTCAGTATATTATGCCTGTAGCAGCATCACAAAGTGCGTCACAATTCTACTGTAATGAAAAGCTGCAGTTACCTCATAGAAACACAAGACGTACTCACAAAATAACAGCACTCGTGTAGCAAAATTTTTTTTTTTTAATTTTCAATTTGACGTGATTACGAGGAGGTCCCACTATAGAGTAATGTTAGAAAAGCCAAGTAGGTACTGTAAATTGTGCTTGAGAGAGAAGTGGGCAGGTCTTATCACACAGTAAACATGCAGCGACACTACTCCGTCCCACCCTATGAGGGACTGCAGTGGATGCTACAAGCCATCCCAGCCAGTCCAGCGCTGTGGATGTATCAGGTGACTATGCGGCCCGCGCGTCGCTGCTTCCCTCATGAGGATCACGTGACTCTCACGCAGCATTGAATTGACTTCGATGGCTCATAGCCTCCTCTGCCTTTCATGGTAAGGTGAAATGAAGTAGTAGTATATAAAGCCCTAGCGACAGGGAAGAAAAGTGGGAAGGTTTCACTATGCTTTAAATACTGTAAACGACTTAATTTTCGCGGGCTCGAATTTTCGCGAATGGAGCCAAAGCTGAAAATTAGAAATTATTCTGCGAGTTCTAATTTTTGCGAATTGAGTGTAGCTTACGTAGCGTTCACATATTGCCTGAATTGTTCGCGGGACGTATTTTTCGCGAATTGTAGGCGATTCGCTAAATTCGCGAAAATTAGGTCCTCGCGAAAATTTAGTCAAGCTTACAGTATGCATTTACTCTAGTACTGTCGAGACCGGTTATAGTGAAGTCAACGGGAATCGGAATTCACTTCGCTATATCCGCTACTTCGTTATAACCGACTTCGGCTATAGCGAAGTGCAAAAGAGGAATGGGAAATCGTGATTGCTTCGCCATAGCTGCTGTTTCGCTATAACCGGCTTCGTTATAACCGGTTTCAACAGTATGAAGCTCTAATGACAGACCAGCACGTCCACTCTATCTGAAATCTCGTATACATATACGGAGGCTTATTAAGGGGAGACGCAAGTTAAAATGTTTCATTTCTTCGTCTACAAGTCGCAAACGATATGTCTTCTAATTAGTATGCTCAGGAAGAGCACATCTACGTACCGCAATTACATCGATGAAAATTTTTATATTTAGGTTGTTTACACTTGTGTTTCAGGAAGCTTTTCTCGTTTTCCCAGAATTCATTTTTTCGTCACGACACAAGGTTTTGCTCGAGGTTTCCTTGGTCTAGAGTTTGGACCCGAATACTTTCTTCGGGGCTGATACCTCATAAATCGGAGAGTGCAACGAGACTAATAATTCTAAAATTGTTAACTACAATATCGTCTAAATGGCAGAAGCAGACCTTCTAATGATTAATAACTCATTTTTAATAACTCACCTCAATAAACTCATTACATCAGCGAAAACACTTCAACTCGTGATAACTTTTTCTACATTTATGCTAAACTTACAAAAATAATTTTGTTGCACTTTAATGTTTGTATAAAACGTAGCCATCCTTCGTGCCATAATTTTTGACGATACGATACCATAAAAAAGTGTGGCAGAAACATTTGCGATCAAGTTCACATTTTCTTGAAACTAGGCAGTATATGTTTGTGTTTAGCAAGAAAGATTATCGTAGATACGAGAATTTGAATAAAAACTCAATGAGAAATAACCGAGAAATGTTCAAGACCAGGGTCTCCCCTAACTGGTGCATAATCGGCTTGGGGCGTGCGAGAGGGACGCGATAGGCACGAACCCCTTGCATGCGAGAGATGGTGGAGTTCTTGCTGGCCAGCGGTTGGACCAGCGGCGTGGGCTTGTGGCTCTGCCCGGTCGCCCGGTACATGGCCATCACCCACAGGTGGCACTCGTTCTCATCCTCGCTTGCAAACGCCACGCTGTCGCCCTCCTTCACCGCGTTGAAGAAGAAGCGCCCGCCCTCCAGCTCTGCGAGCAAGCGGCACGTTCGCCAGGTAACTCGACGTTGCGTTCCTTGACCAACGACGTAGAGGCAGGCTTGCACACTCGCGATTCCTTACGACCAAGCGCCTCAAAACCTCTCGAAATCTCTTACAAGGGCCGTCTGTTGGGTAGCCTTAGAACGTTCAAGATCTCCGTACAATTCCTTTTCTTTTCGCGCTTCATTCTTTCTTAACTCGAAAAAATTTTACCAATGTTATAAAGGACCATTTGTCGTACATAATATAAACATATGATCATGCAAATGCTGTAAAACCTTTGCTCTAATAAAATGCAGTTCCAGGGCCGCTTCATAGATGGCATCAGTGTGCCAATGTGCTATACATCGTAAGAAATCGCAGGAACTCGTTTGTAAGCTAGTGCAAATGTGTGAACGGGTCGCAATTTTTAATCGCCGCACTTTTCTGGGGAGTGAATGGGATTTTAGCATTTTTGGTGACTTAAGGCTGGTACATTCGTTTGCGTTTGAGTGTGCCCGCTTGTAACCGCTTATGACAAGAGAACGAAAGGATAGATGGAGGAGCGGAGGAACGGAGCTGAACCCTTCTAATCAGGTAGTAGCTTGCACCACCAGCCCCAGCTTTTATTTCAACAAGAAACTCATCTCTGGTTAGAAATAAAAACAAAAAACAGTGAGGTTAGGCTTTGTAAAAGTGTACCTCTAAAGAAAGTAAATGGTAAAGAATCCTATATCACTACTAAGCACGAGCATGCAACCACACGCTAGCATGAACACGCTAACACACCTAAGCACAAACATGCTGCCACACCGGCACCATTTATCAGGCAACCCTGAAGCCTTTGCAATCTGTGTGACACAAGACTGAAGGCCTCGAAGTATCTGCAAGATCAAATCTATGCCCTATTCATGAGACATGGTTGCTTATAACATTGTCAAGAATATTTCAAGCACGCAATGAAAAAATGATTGTCTAATATATATGCATGTCGGAAGTGTTCCAGGGTTTTCCGATAGATGGCTCCAATATGGTTTTTCACCATAAGCAGCCACACGTGGTTGCACCGTGGTCGATTGCGCTCGAGTCTGTGAAATGGCATTTACTATGTTTAATTTTTGTAGATGGAAAGCAGCGATAAGGATGGTAGGCATAGATGAGATGTTGCTATGAATGCCACTTCATACGTGGATAGAAGTGCCTGTGCAACCATTAAAAAGGATGGAAGGTAAAATGCAACGTAATAGCGAACCAGGAATGTGAAACCATTCACTGAAAAGCAGACACCCCCAAAAAAATGGATATTCAAACCGAGGTGATTTTTACAGCAAAGCTGTTAAGGGCCCCAGTATCGCATCCGTGGGCAAACAAATCTCGACACAAAACTCTGGACAGCTACCGCCATCTATTAGCGACGGCAGCAACCAGACAACCAGCTTGCCGGTTGTCTGATGGCCGCCGTCGCTCACAAATGGCAGCAACCTTTCCAGCCTTTCCAGCCATTACTTCATTCCCACCATAGTACAGCTTCGCTGGTCTTCCTTCACCACAGTGGAAAGGCCGAAAGTTTTAAGTTAGAATCTATGCTTAATATAGATTCTACTAGCATAAAATCCCTTCCCTTGTTGTTTTTCTAGACATACACGTGGTAACGTACATCCTGACGGAACATTTACGCTTCCGATGGCAATTAAAATTGCTTGTTTATGGAATCCTGAGTGCCGGTGTTCTCTGCTAATCCGTGCTCTTCGTCGACACAAGGATTACACAAATAAGCTGTCCCTAACACCATTGACTAAAAGCACACTTTTTAACACAGGAAGGGATATCTCTGTTTCAATAGTGTGAGAGAACTTGTAGTGAAAGTACCCACCCGGCATAGCCTCTGTGTAGTCTACGGTATAACCATCCAGCTGGAGCAATTCAGTTGGAACAGACGTCTTTCCCTGAAGCTGCACATGGCAAATGTGTACTGCGATACCTGCACAGAGCATTCATCCAGTTGCCCATAAGGTCGCACAGTGGAAGTTTCCATACTCTTGTTAATTTTTCCTCCGTGCATCCAGTACCTCTTGGGACTCCTAGTAACTCAATTTGAAAACCCAGGGCTCGGTTGAATCATTGTACAGTAACAACAGTGCAATAGTTCCAATGACAGTGCAATAGTTCCCATCAAATGCCTTACCCTCACTAGCTTTGCAACGAATTTGGGATATAAAATAACGAGCAGAAACTTGGAGATGGGAGCATGTTAGGTGCAAGAGTAAAAATGCAAAAGTAGCACAAGATAAGGTAGGCTTTTGCCGCATGGCACCGGTGTATATGCATTGAGCTTCACTGCACTGCACCAGCTTTCTTTGAGAAGCACTTCGGTTAGCTAGGTGTACTCAGAAGCCTGGGGTGGGTGCTTGATATCCAACGTTTCAAAAGTAGCGGATGGGCACTTGTTGTGACATGAACACATGCTCGGTACTTCAAGGTAAGGGAAAAGTGCTGCTACAAGGCCTGTTAGAAAAGTTCTTTTTCCCCATAAAACAAGTCAGAAAAACAGATGGGCAGCTCACTTGGACAAGTACGAAGTAGCGCTTCTTCCACTTCTTCCATACTTGCTTGCCTTGGGCGTACAAGTACCTGGCAAAAAACGTTGCCCTCGTTGAACACAGGAAGGAGCTTCCGTCATGCGGGCACTCTGCTGGCTATACGCATTTGCAAGAGAGGACCCTGAACACTGCTATTTCCGAGCGATGCTGGCACCACCTAATGTTTCTGCCTTGTTGGGAAGTGCCACTGGGGTGAGCAAAGTTGAACCATCCAGGAAAGACAGCAGCTAGCAGTAGCCATGATGAGTTATATGACGGGTGGGACTGTGGAAGAGAAAGACGCTGGCGCTGCCCAGGACATGCGAGGGCTGAGCCCAGCACTCGATTGCTGAGCCTGTTCAGACAAAGGTGTTTTTTCTTCTTTCCAGTCTGTCTGACGTATGCATCAATTCTCACAGAAGTCGGCGCAACTTGCCCATTGGTACACAATTAATCTGGTTTAAATAGGTTCCAGTTAAATTAACGTTCCATATATTAATGCGAAAGAATTAACTGTCCCATGGAGCAAACCGACGTCAAGAGTTTGAAGCGCGAAAATGGCACCTAGTTTCCCTGATCCCAAAGGTCCCATTGGCTGGCGCGTGGCGACGAGGCTCCCAATGGCCGCTGCACGCGTCAGTTTCAAAGACCGCCACCAGATAACGCTGCATATCCGTGCCGCCAGCGCACCTATAAAACTAACCGCCGCAACGCCATGCCACTATGGGCCCCGCGCCGGTTAAAATGTACATGTTGGCGAGCGCTCGGAGGCTTCTGCTCGACTCGCCGCCGACCAACATGCCGTTGCCTCCATCATCCACATCGTCGGAGGGGCTTCTGCTCGTCTCGACATCGACGAACATGACTGTCGAGCTGGCTAGCTTCCAACGTCGTTGGCAGCCGCCATCTCGACAGTGACAAAACCTGCCCGTCCACGCAAGCAGACGAGCGGCTTGCATGCTTTCACATTCACAACTCATAAGAAGTGCTTAGGTGTACGCTCGAGCTTTTTGATTCTGTCTAGAATTCCAATTTTTATGTGAATCGGGCACTACATGTAAAACGCCAATCCTCTTTGCTTCATTTTTTTTTATGGGGAACATGGAAGGCATTACATGGATTGTTGTTCCACTTACATGCCATTCCACTTACCCTGTTCCACTTAAGTGCCAATCTGCGCCAGTTAAAACTTTCAGCAAGTGCTTTTTTGTGCACTTATCGTTTAATTAACAACTATCTGAAACATGGCTCTCTATAAATGATGAAAAATTTACAATTATCTAAAACACTGCACTGCATAAACTACAAGGTATGTGGAACACGGTTCCCCCTGGTTAAGGGGACACTCCCCTAGGGGGTCAACTTTTGAACCCTTGTCTTAAAATTAATCAAATTTACAGGGTAGGCTGGTGGTCATGCTAGAGGGTGTATAACAAAATTTCAGGTCTGTCGGTTAAATGAGAAGGAAATTAGAGTAGCTGCTATCAGCAACACGCTAGAACATTGTTTAGTTAATCTATCGTCGGAAGACTATCGCGATATTCAAGATTTTTATTTGCTAGATATGTCGCAGAATGCCTAGATGGTGTGGCTATAGAACGTTTTTACTAAAAAGTCATTTATTTCTATAAATTTTCTCTTCTGCTGAAATTGGTCAACTTGTTGGTCTTCTGTGTCTTCGACAAAACGTCAACATTTTGTATAAAAGACATCCGTAAAGTGACAAAAAGATTCCATAGCCGCATTCCTTATTAAATTTCAGTCAGGAAAAGGGAAGAATGAGCCTTCTCTGTGTTTTGCCATTATCAAACGATAGATTGACTAAAATGGAATTTATACCAAAAAGTGGAACGGAGAAAAATGCATTCAAGGTGCTCCAAACCCTACCTTTTCTTTAGCTTTGGTGGACAGAAAATGATTTATAAAAAATTAACTATGCAGTGTAAATTAATTAAACTTTTTGGGAATACTCTCTAGATGTTGGTGGATGTAAATACTGTATGTCATTTTTCAAAATCAACTTTTTTGCAGAAATTTTTTTTCTAGGCAGTGTCTCCCCTTAAAGGACACATGCAAAGAAAAAAAAAATTTTTAAACAGCTTAGATGGAAAAAGGATATCATAAAACAATTTTACAACGAAGAAAAAAAATTTTAGAGCTATATTTACGGCGCTATACGAATTTGTAGTTGGCGCCCGCGGGAGCCGCCGCTGGTCACGTGGTAGGCCTGCGCGCCGCCGCGCTGCGTCGCCGCCGCCGCACGCTGAGCGTTGTACGACGCCGCTTCAACGCGTTTCTCCACGCCGCCGTCGCCGCCGCCGCACAAGTTCGTCTGCTTCGGGCGCCGCCGCCGTCATCTGACCGGCGCACAGGTCTATCACGTCTGCTTGCGCTTTTTCAGGAGTTTCCTTTGGGCTCTAAAAGTTACTTATTTATCTTAGTTTTTTGTTATACTTCAAACAAAGATGAATAAGTTACTTTTAGAGGCCATAGGAAGCTTCCGAAAGAGCGCAAGCACCACGTGACAAATATGGGCCCGTCACGTGATAAATAAGGGCCACTTTTCCGCGGCGCCCGCGGGCGCCAACTACAAATTCGTATAGCGCCGTAAATATAGCTCTAAAAATTTTTTTCTTCGTTGTAAAATTGTTTTATGATATCCTTTTTCCATCTAAGCTGTTTAAAAAAAATGTTTTTTTCCTTTGCACGTGTCCTTTAAGTGGAATGTTTTTGCAAAAAAGGTTCCAATTATAACCGGAACCAAAGTGGAATGACATTAACCCCTTAAAGGCCAAGCAGACGGAAAGGAGAAAATTCTCCCTCAATTCCTTCTTTCCACTTGGGAAAGACGAAGACTCCCCTCCTTTCTAAGGGAAGTAGCTCAAAGGCATATAAAATAGCGCAAAAAAGACAAGGACAAGAAGTAGTACACAGGACAAGCACTTGTCCTGTATACTTCTTGTCCTTGTCTTTTTGCACTATTTTATATGTTTAACTAAGATGAACCAACTAGCCCAACAACGCACCCTACTAGCTCAAAGACCCATTCCTGTGGGGAGAGGAGGACAGAAGAGTACGAGAGAGAGAATGGAGAGAAGGAAACTGGGCACAGGTTTTCTTCCCAGCAGGAGACGAGTGTGCAGGTCGGCCTTTAAGTGGGGAGTTTTTGTTGTTGTGCATAACCATGCCTTGGAAAATATTTTTCCAAGGCATGGTTGCATTAGAAATTTGATTTTGTTGTTTATTATATGGAAAGGAATAAGATATTGCTTCTTGTGTTGAGCACGCTTTCCCCAGAAAGGAAAGCGTGCTCTCAAGGACTTCGCTCTCTTGCCACGGCAAGGTAGAGGATGCAGGCTTCCCTGTCAACAGCACATCTTCCAGGTCTTTTTTCGTCATTGTGGTCGTCGAATAAAAAGGTTTCGCTGTCACTAAGCATGGTGTACTCATTGTCGAAGTCATTGTTATCACTTCGTTCAAGTAATGCTTTATGCCACTTCTGAGCATTGATGATTCAGAACGAGAACAAAGAACAGAAATATTTCTTACCATACTTCAATCATGTCACTGCCCACGAACACAACTCAATCTAAACGTGTCTGATTTTATGTTTGATAGGTGGTAGCACCTAAAACCTCCTTAAAAAATTGGCAAGCATTGAAAGGAGCACTTTTTCTGCCTGAAGGCCTAAATTGAGGCACATCTAAGGACATGCTCAATTTCGTAGCAAACTGTTTGCGCATTGCAGAAGAACACTGGCAGGCAGTAATGAGGGTGGGGGACACACTTCTGGTGCATCCCTAAATGCACAGTTTGAGGCTTTAAGTATTGCTTTTTTAATTTTTCGGCGCTTGTTACTGATCAGATCTACCTTATTGTTTTGTGCACTTTAGTGACGAACGACAACACCTCTATGTTTCACAAATTGTTTCTGGCAGACTCTCGATGTGCAATGGCATCTGCTTCAGCGAGGGGCACTCTGACAACCTTGTACAACAAGCAGAGAACATCCTGGTTAGAGAGTGAGTGTGCCTCACCTCAGCACACGGTCCGAGGCTAAGCCGGCAACCCGCTTGCAAACGTGTTTGCCACAGTGCTGGCAAAAAGCTTTATTTATTATTTTGTTTTTCATTTATTTATTGAGAACATACTGCGGGCCTCTCAAATAAGCCCCTGCAGGTGTGGTACAAAACAGCAAAAATAATTATCAGCAATCCACAAAAAAAAACACATTTCGTCTACTCTTTCACACTCGGAAAAACAGGTACATTAAAAGAGAAACGCAAGAATAAGGTAATTACATGTAATCACAAATCAATTATCAGTCTGTAAAATAACGCTTGTCCTATCTTTTTTTTACTTGTCCCGTCCATAGTGCTATTTCTGTTTAACTGTGTTTACCACTAGCCCAACAGTTTGTTTCGAAACATAACATTTTTTATTTTCGTCGCAGCAATTCCTTGCAGGTTAGGCCCACAGGTAAGAAGCCTAATTCAAATACTCTCCAAAGTGTGACTAAGGTTCTAGTGCTTTCAAAACCTGCCGATAAACCCCAAAAGGTAATTCCCAAGGCGGTTTTATCAGAATCAAAAGAAAACCGAAAAAATCTCGAATTGGAGCTGTCAAGCTTGAATAGAAAACAAAAACCAGGCTTCACGGGAAGAATTCTTTATCTACAGTTTTATTTTGCGTAGACCTGAAACTCTGGGTGCCTTTCCATCATAAGCATCAAGGTGACAGGGAGGAAGGCTTAAATACCCCCAATTAAAAAGACAGATAGCATCTCCCTTTACCTCCAGCAAACACACTTTTGAAATGCTTTTTAACTGAACAAAATGGCTAGGTGGGCTAGTTGGTACATGTTTAACTGGAAAAGCACCTTTCTCATGACGATGTATTTTTCAGGCGCTTTTCCAGTTTTTTAGTTGAACCTACCCCCAACTCAAAATTTTTGTCTGTTCGTCTGTCTGTGCATTTTTCTGCTAAATTTAGCGGGAAAATGGACGTCACATGATCTAAACACCAATTCCGTTTCCCCGCTAAATTTAGCGTGAAAATGCACGTCACGTGACCTATATGTACAAACTCGATTTCCTCATTCGCCTGCCATGGTGATTGTCCCAGGACTGCAAGCGTCACTCTTCAAAGGATGTCGTTACTTTTTCCGTATCGCCACATGCGTGGCGAAGTTGGCAACACCCGCGGCTGCTACGCGGAGGAACGAGGTTCGAACCTCCCTCGGCCCGGACCTTTCTTTTTTGATTCTGTATACTCTCCTGGAGAGGTCCACCTCATTCTCAGCTGCCATCGAGTGTCCTGGTTTGGAACCTTCCTGTAGCCCCTCCATCACCGACGCAAGGTGCTTGGTACCTCTCTCTTTTCGTTTCTAGGTCCAAGTTTGCCTCAATTAAACATCTATTTCCAGTTTTAGATTCATTCATCATTTTCCATTCGTGACAGTGTAAAGGGGTTTTTTTGGAGGCTCACCCGCAGTGCTTCATGTTCTGTGGCTTGTCCATGCGGACGACGATCTTGATCCGCAGGTCCTGATCGGGAGCGTTCTTGGGTACCACCATGCGGAACCACTCGGGAGCCTTGGAGCTGAGCGGACTCGGGCGGAGCAGCACCTTGCCCAGTTCCTTGTCGTCCAGACTCAGCAACCCCGGGCTCTCCGTGTACAGCTTCACCTGCCGCCGATCGATCAATCAATCAATCAATGTTTCATTTTCGCATCAGACACTCATGTACAGAGTGTCCCCCCCCCCTCCCAAACTTACAGGGTTCTTTTTTTACCGCAAAATGAACCGCGCAACGCTGAATCTCGTTCTTCGCCCAAATGTAGCGCTTGCGGTTCAAACCAGATGCCAGAGCTTCAGGACTAACCATTATATTATTAAAAAAGTTATAAGTGATTTTCTGAAAATTTTAATGAAAAAATAGCGGCCAACGTTGCCCTCGTACGCATAAGGTGCTGCAAGGCGCCAGTTACCGAAAATGAGCCCCCTTTTCTCGTTGAAAATTTCAGAAAATCACTTATAACTATTTATTGAAATAACGCCTGTTTCTGAAACTTCGGGACATGGTTCAAAGCTGCTAGCGCTATGCTTCGGCAGAGGCTGTGCATTCGGTAATACGTCGTTTCTTTTGCGACGAGAAAAAAAAAATGTAAATTTATGGGGGGACACGCTGTAAGCTGCAGGGGCAAGAGGTCACAATGTGGACTCGACGAGGTCTCAGCAGTCCTACAATTGGCACACAGAGACAGTTCGACTCCACTACGAGCAGGCGGCCAATCAGAGAGCTCCAAATTTTCTCCCAGTGGACGCGACTGGGTGCATTGGAGATGCTTAATTAAAGCTGGAACAAGTCGTACACAGCTCTACTGAGAAAAGACGCTGGTGCCATCTATCGGGGAGGCTTGGAACACTTTCGATTCATGCATATGTCACGTATCATTCTTTCAACGTCTGCTTCAAGCATTCTGACAATGTCAAAAGAGATCACTCCTTATTATTAGTGCGTAGCTTCGATCCGACAAATGTGGAGAAACCTTCAGTTTACTTATACGCATATCGGAAGTGCTCCAGGGCTGCTTGATAGATGGTGACAGCGTGTTCTCTTGTCATAAGCAGATACGAGCAGTTGCAATGCAGTTGAGCACACTCAAACGCCAATGTGTGGCCCAGCCTTTGAAGACCCAAAGCGGTGCAAAGGAGGGGCTTTGGGAGACCCACCTTGACCAAAGGCAGGGGCTGAGCGGTGGAGAAGTCCCCCTGGGTGTCCCACATGGGCTTGGAGGCTTCGGCGTGGTCCGTCTGCAACTTCTCTCCGCCTTCCACTTCCATGGTGCAGTAGACGATGCGGTTCGGTGCCAGCGACTTGAGCCCCTTCACCTCCATCACAACCACCTGCGGTATCACATTCCCTTCTCCAGTCAGGTGGGCAAAGCACACCTGATTTCTTGTTTATATGTATTTTCTTTGTCGCTCATGTAACTGCGGCACAACAGACCTCCTGGTATGGGCTCCTTGCTTTGTGTGGTGTCGCCACTCTTTCAGAGTTGAATAAACATCATCATCATCATCAGTCATCATCATCATCATCATGATGATGATGATGATGATGATGATTATGATGATGATTATTATTATTATTATTATTATTATTATTATTATTATTATTAACATCGACAAACCAAGGCTGTGACACTCGAGATAACCTACCTATCCTACCCTATCCTACTCCACCCCAGAGCCGTATATGTAGAGTTTGGCCATTCGTTGAGAAGTATAGGAGACCAATGAGGAGGTGCTATTGGCCAAAGCAGGCTGGGCATGCTCAAGGGTGTCTTCGCAAATTCGAATGTGGCCAACCAGAAGCCAGAAGTAATACCCCTGGCGGTGGTCGCGAGAAACGAGCTTAATAAGTGCTTCGGAGTAACTGTCGGTGACTGGAAATATGGTGCACGTGATGTTTCAATCACGGTCATCCAAAACCATGGTGAAAGAGTGCGACTAGCAGAACGATCAACGTAATCCGTATGCCAAGCGCCGGGGGCCGGGGATCTGCCGTCCCAGCGGTCACACTCTGTCCGGGCGAAACAGAGTTGAGCGGTGCATTCGTTTCTAGATCTTTCTGCATGATCATGATTGAAACATCACATGCACCCTACTTTCAACCATGAAGGGTTACTACCTACTTCACTCTTACGCGCTTATTAAAACCATATACCAACATACACCTTTGAGTAAAGCAGTTTCTCGCTACCACCACTAGGGGATTCTTTTAGGCTTCTGGTTGTCCAAGAGAACATGTCAAGCCCACTTTCCCCGTCTGGTGCACGCCCTGGCTCTCTCCGAGCCTTCTCTGTATACACGGCTCTGCTCCACCGCACCTTACCCTGCTCACCCTACCCTATACCCCACTCTCTTACCTTACCCTACCTCACCCCACCTTACCTTAACCCTCTCCTCCCTATTATCTTATACTATCCTACTTCTACCTCACCTTATCTTACCTTAACTTACCACTTACCTTAACCTACTTTACCCTACCCAATTTTACCTTACCTACCCTACCCTACCCCTACCCTACCCTACCCTACCCTACCCTACCCTACCCTACCTACCCTACCCTACCCTACCCTACCCCTACCCTACCCTACCCCTACTCCTACCCTACCCTACCCCTACCCTACCCTACCCTACCCTACCTACCCTACCCTACCCTACCCTACCCTACCCCTACCCTACCCTACCCTACCCTACCCTACCCTACCCTACCCTACCCTACCACCTACCCTACCCTACCCCTACCCTACCCTACCCTACCCTACCCTACCCTACCCTACCCTACCCTACCCTACCCTACCCCTACCCTACCCTACCCTACCCTACCCTACTACTTACCCTATCCCTAACCTACTATAATGCAACCTAACCTAAAGAGTAAGAGATGCAGCACAGTGTCCCAGCGTCTGCCATGCTGACACATCAAGTTCTCTGTCTCGGAGGTGAGCAGGCGGACTCACCTCCAGTGTGAAGGACAAGACGATGTCCAGTTTAGACAAGGTCGTCTCGGTGTCCTCAGAGAGACCTTCCTTAGACAGAGAGGCCTGGCTCCTGCATGGAGACCAATCGGAAATCAGCCTCAACCGCTGGCTCACCCGCAGATTGGTCCCCACCCTCCCACGACCAAGCGGCACGAGCGTTGCGGCCACCACAGGCAGCTAAAGGCGGACGCCATTCCCTCAAGACGCGGCCGCTGCTGCTGCCACCAATGCCTCTGCAATAACTGCCAGGCGCTCGGGCATAGCAGACTCATCGCAAGCGAGGTCCAGTAAAACAGAGTCGGGGCCTCCTCGCTAAAGTTTATGCCCACTATAGTCGCATCCCATCCAACACGGAAACAAGGAAGAATATGTATGGCCGGGCTAGCACAGTGTACAGTTCATGTAGTGTGCAATAGAGGTAAGCTTTCCCTTCACAGCAGCAGAGTGGTTAGTAGAAACGGCCGCTGGCACGCAATCGAGTGTCCGAAACTTCTCCAAGTTTTCAGCTGGATTAGTTGGTAGCTAGAACAATCGTGAATTTGTTGACTTCAAAGAACTCGAAGTTGGGTATGAAATGTCTGTAAGTAAACACTCGCAACTTGTTTTTTTTTTTTTTTTTGCTAGAAGCCTCAAATGCTACATAAATGTTGTGTTTTTCCAAGCATGAGCTCCAAAGCATGAGCCCCTATATTTAAAATGACGAGCCACGAGGCTCAACAATCTTTTGTTTCTTGAAATTTTTCTAGCTAATATCTTGTGATGGATTTCTCAGGCCTAAGAACATACATTTATATGCAGCCGAATGTCAAAATCTAGCAAATATCTTTGCTCCTTCATGTGGCAGAAATATTACAACATTTTGCTCACACATAAACTGGCCATATATAAAAACATTTATAAAATTTAAAACTAAAATTATTCAGAGAGTTGATTGACACGACTAGTGTATGAACCATAGCAAAGAGAAAAAGAAGGGAAGACAATAGTGTCGTATGAATATTCAAAATTTCAAATATCAGTTTCAAACAATACACTATTTCAATACTCACTTCGAAATGAACTGCAATATTCATGTTTTCAAAGTGTTGATCGGGTGGGTTAGCACTGTTGAGCGTGCTTCTTACCAAGCATGGGTGCATTGCAAAGGAGACACCTGCGAAAGCATGCTCCATGGATGTTGCTTCTCCCCATTGCACCAGTGCTCGGTAAGAAGCGCACTCAACGGGGTAACACGCCGCAATTAAAACTTGGAAAAGCATGGATAGCGCAACTGTGTGCTTGGAAGGAAAGCACACTACCGAAAGGGAGATGCACCTGGCATATTTGAAAAGAAATGGAAATATTGTGAATATTTGTATCTACATTGCAGTCAAATTTTCAAAATCAAACTGTGGATGTTATGCAAGAGTATATGTTAGGCAGAGATGCCCCAACAACCTGCGCTAATCATTCACAATCTTTTTTAATTTGAGATTGAAGAAAGATTATTTGCATACCAACAGCAAGATTTGTAAATCCACTCATTAGGTATAACTGGGCATCTCTAGATGTTTAATTTCGTGTCAAATTCGTCATTTACTTCCAATCCCAAGGCATTAAACTTTCTAAGGCCACAGTTCATAAATACGGTTTGATTAAAGTTAACTTAGTTTCTAAACGAACAAGTGGAAGCTTGTGAACAACCTTCACGAGTTCAGCTGGATTTCCATTTAAGCACGGTGCAACAGTAGCAAAAAACTTGGAGAAACTATTCGATATTTGATTTGAAAATATTTGGCCTAAACCAGTAGTATTCATTTTATATTCGCTTCAAACTCAAAATCCACTATTTGCACATGACTAGAAGATAATCACAACTAAAAACAGTTTTTTACCGCCACTAAATTGACTTAGCAGGAGTTGCGAGGCTTAAAATGATCTCCGACATTCAGCTAAGAGATTTTGCATGTTTTATTGCTTTCTCACTTTGCCAAAGGCAATGAATCCAAAACACAGGCAACAATGAAAATCAGTGATTTCACTTTATTCCGCTACAAACAATAAACCAGAACAAAAAGTTTGTTTTTTATGGGATGCAAGGTATTCTTTGATTTTGCTGAAATTGCGTCTTTCTGCACTTTATAATGCCATCAGAGTGCAAGAGAAAGAACTCTGAATTTGTCTACCAGTCAAGCCCCAATAGTCACTCCGTATTATTAAAAAATAAAAATCAGGTCAAATTATGTGTGAGCAAACATGGCGCTAAAAGACGAGGAAAATAGACGAATGGCCGTAGCCTTTTTTCATGCAATGAAAGTTGCAAGAGTTTCGTTGATCATGTTGGTAGTTTGTCTTAAATCCGGCCACAAAAGCATTGTGAGGCTACTCGCTGTGCAAAGAAAACAGTATCATCATCATTTGTGGCTCTAAAAGAGCCACGCATTGTGCCAGGCTAGCAAGAACGATCAGCAGAAGACCACAGGCGGTGAACTATATGAAAGCGAGGCAGTGACGCTACCAGCTGTTGTGAAAAATTGCTTTGTTGTGCGGACTATTCCACGTAGCATGGAAGCGGTGCGGGAAAGCTCGCCTACTGAGCACACCAATCTTTTTTTCTTTTTTACTTTTAGGGAGATCTGTCTGAATTTACGATTAGTGCAAATAAAAAATTAATAATCTGAGTAACCCGCATAATTTTAGAATGCTTGATGCTAAAGGACTGCCCCAATGTCTAATATGCTGTTTCCAGCTATAAAAAAATTAAAAAATCATAACAAAAAAAAAAGGAAACAAGCTAGAAACCTGCAAGGTCTGAACTCAAAAGAGTAAAGGTAAGGAAAAGTCTATAAGCTTATTCTTGTTATTATGAGTGAACATGATAGAAATTAGTAGGCGAAATTAGCAGGCCATTCAACTACTGAGCATGGAGCTAGCAGCAATAGCACTACATCATCCTTCTAGAAGCACTCAGATGACATTCATATACTAAACACAAATTCATTGTGCACGCCGCCAGGTAGCAAGAGAGAGCAATACAAGTTGGGCATGGTAAGATAACAAACCAGAGCCTCGAGGAAAGCTTAAGCAGGTTATCCATACGATAAACAGGGAATGCTTAAACTAAATGTACTTTCAATCATTCTGTGCCACCTCACAGAATGCTGAGTCAATGACCAAGATTTAGGCAGAAAACTTTATTCGTTCAAAAAAGTTTTTTTTTTTATGCAAAAGGTTTTTAAATTGTGAACCTTCTTTTTCCCAATACAGTTTCACATAGGGCACTTTCACAGTGCTGTGTAAGCGAATTCTGCAAGGCCTTCGTGCTGCAGCTTGTAATGAAACCGTCTTCGTATTCTGCCTGTTAATTTAGGACACAAAAACCGTTTCTCACTCGTGAAACTCGCAGAAAATATCCATTCTGGCTAAAAAAAAAATAGAGCCTGACGACTGAACTGATAGAACGCGTCCCCAGATTAAGCCCTCCCAAACCTACCGACGGCGGGCACAATGAAAGCGTGGCCGGTCAGAAGGGGGGAGGCAGGAGACAACACAAGACGCAAACCAAACAGGAAGCGGCCAATGACAACCAAGGAAACAAAAACCGGAGCGTGTCCGTACGTCGCGGCGCATGCAAGCAGCACAGCATCGTAGACCACAATCCAGAGGGGAGCTTGCAGGTACTTGGTCAGACCATTGCGCAGCTGTCCGGCCTGGCTCGTGCTGCGAGGGGGAGGGGCAAGGGGCAGAGCAAGGGGGAGGGCAAGGCGGGGCAAGAGGCGGAGCTTGCAAGGGCAGTCTAGAGGCATTCTCTCCGAGGCTTTTCTAACGGTGCCCTCGGAAGTATCCGTCTTCCGGCAGCTCAAACTAATTCTGTTTAGGCAACGGCTTCCTCACTATACCAGACCGATAATATTAAGGTTAATTATATGTCACTACACAAATAAAATTACTTGAAAGTAAAAAATAAATTCTCGTAGTATTAAAGCTAGACTGAAGTTAGAAACCACACCTTAATGTGACTGAAATTAAATTAAAGTTTGAGAGTATCTAGACTCTTACATCGCTGATGCAAAAAAAGCTGAAAATCGTGCGAGTCATAATACATACAAAAACAACATTCATGTAGTATACCATGCTCCAGCTGCATTAGATTAAAACTGTACTTTTACGTAATCTAGTACTTTACTTCTTGCTCGTAACGCCTCGTCGGCACCTTGGGCTCCTCCTACGTCATTTTCTACAGCAGGCCCACATCGCGCGAGCACACTACCTCATGCAATCATTGCCAAGCATACAACAAGCGCTTTAGGCCTCGCATGCCCTCCAATGCCAAAAAGCGTTTTGCCGGGGTTGCCACCACAAGCTTCACGTATGTAGGATTCACGTGTGTCCGCGTTCACCCGCGTGCAAAACCGTTCCGCCGTTACGGTGTCTCCGCTATCCTCGAGCCCAGTCCACCAGCACCAGACACAAGCTTACCGCAGCTACAGTCAGTGACAGAATGAAAACGGCAGGGCTAGTCTTTCGAACGCTCGGCCTCCAGCACGCGCTCCTACTTCCGCAATCGAGGTGAACGAGCCGCTTAAACGTTGTCGAAGGTAGAAAGCTCATGCTCAAGGTTCCTCCCTGCCATCCTCCCTCTGCCAGTGACCGTATCAATAAACGCGTGTCCAGAGTGTATGTGTGTGTGCTGCGTGTATGTGTTGTGCCCGTGAGGTGTTGTCCCGCATGTGCGTACATGCACACATGGTTCCGCAGTCCCATGCAGCCTCGAAGGACGCCCCCGTGGGGACGGGGAGGGTGGTGGTAGCTGTAGAAAACAATCTCAAAGGTTCTACCTGCCTCAGGACTGAAGACCTTCGACGACTTTTCGTGTTTTGGGAAGGGCGACAGAGAAACGAGAGAGGAGAAAAAGAAAGGACAAAAAATGGAAAAAGAGAGAACAAGTGTCGGCAAACAGGTGTGCAGGGCAACGAACGCAAATCAATGTCAGTCTCGGAGGAAAAATTAAACCCCCTTCCCACAAATGTCGAACGCGACGGCGACTCTGTCCCCCCACGGAGGGTCCGAAGGCTGTGGGGGCTACTCGAATGTCCCCCCCAGACCGGGAGCAACGCAACCACGCAGCGAGAAAAGAAACCCAGTGTGCAGATAAGAAAGAGGGGCCACCAAGCAAAATGCAGGCGTTCTCTTTTTATGCCTCGTACTTACATTGCTAACTGTATACTGAAAAAGAATCGGGGGAAAACCTGGCTGCGTAAATGAGAACCAAAGGTAAAAAAGGAAGCACGAGCAAGAGTACCAAAAGCAAAGTCAAACAACGAAAAGGTCTCATACACCTGGAAAAGATGCGTCACAATTAAAGTTGCTAGCAAAGAATAAAAAAAGAGAAGTGCACAAGCGAGAATAAAATGTCCCAATGAAGGCGTATTTCAATGACGTTCCTCGCACCTTGACTCTCGGTTTTAAACTCGGCAAGCCGCTTCTTTACTGCCCTCGAGCCTTACAGCCATATCTTACAACAGACTCCTTTTCAAATTAAAGGAGTGTGGTGTAAAAATTAGCGTTCAGAACACTTATAAAAGTTGCCCTACACGCCCCACAGCAACCTTTCTGGAGAACAGAGAAACACACAGACGAACATCCACTTCCAACAAACAGACTGAAAGTACTCTACAGATAGACAAATTAAAGAAGTACCCATTTGAAAAGCCTATTTGAGAAACAACTTACTCCATTCACCCATAGCTGTCAGGACTTGTGGGAGCTAGATGCTCACTGTACTAATTAACCACCTTCCTCTCATCACCTGACATTGCCACATGGGTATGGGCAGGAATGCGATCAGATGATGAAAGACAGGCATACAATATAACTGGTCCAACGAGCATGTACAGCACCCACCACACTGTCAGCTTCGGGGTGATGCAGGCACACATACATAAAATATAGCAACAGAGCTCAAAATCTTAACGAAGAGCAGGAAAGAAGAGGAACACGCTCGCATAGAGGTCACACACATTCTCCAAAAAGAGACGTAGCAATTGTAAGCTCACATTCCTGCCATGCACCAGTGCACAAGGAAAAGTAATCGTTCGAAGAGCTCGATGGCTCACTAACCTCAGCACAATCTGCTCTCCCAAACACACCTACTGTTAAGAGGCAAAGAGCTCCTGTCAACAGTTCCCTTGCATAGCCCTTGTGTTCTGACATTTACACAGTGCACTAGTGCAGACAAAGAAACAACACTCACATGCTGATGGGCTACGCACACGCTATACCTCGCAACTGTTTATGCGAAAAAGCGGCCACTCCTGCTTTTTGCGCTAAGACTGAAACATTGAATTAAAGGCTGGCTCAGATATTTGCATTCGGGTGTCCCCAACTGCATCACAACTCTTTGTGTTCCGTTACAATGCATTGTGCGGATCTCGGTGGCCACAGCAAATTTCTCTACTAAAGCAGTCATAAGCGGCAGGCAGTCCCGCTCATGCTTGGGAATGGGGCCAGCTGAACATAAAAACACACAGAGAAAAAATTATAACATTCGCACCGCTAGTGCGAATGTTATAATTTTTCTCTGTGTGTTTTTCATGTTCAGCTGGCCCCATTCACAAGCAATGAACCAACTTGCTCAGCTTAAGCCCGTAACAAAGTCCCACTCAAACACAAATGTCTCAACCAGCCCAAAAATGTGGCGATTAGACAAACATATCTCCTACTCCAGAAATGACAAAAGTTCAAAACTAAACTTATTTTCTCAACCATGGATGTACCTGGTTAGCTTTTGGATCTTGAACTACCGTAAAATACCGGGCAACCGCCCACTCAAACTTTGGAGATAATCACGAAAAAATTAGCAATGGGCACTTGTCCTGTCATCAGTTTTACATATAAATGTACTGTGCGTATTTTCTCAGATCTTACAAATTTGAGAATGGGCACTTAATGTGGAATGGGCGGATGCACGGTATTCTACGGTATACTCCACAAAACCAAGGTGTTTTTTTTTCTTAGATGAATGTGAATATAAATTAATTGTGTAAATAAAACTTCAAAATATTTTGCGAGCAATACGGTGCTAGCTCTCTGGCAGCAACCCATAGAACTAATCATTCTCGGAGCCAATTTGGTTCCAGTTTTTCCCTAGCATGCATTCAACGCTTCAAGCCTCGCGAAAGAGAGAGAGAGAGCAGGCGTTACCTTTGCCGACTGTACAGGAAATGCAGACCAGGTCCACATGCGAGAAAAACGAGAGAAGGTTAATTTTAAGTGGCCGCTAAAACATGTCTCTTAGTCTGCCGTGACAATGTTTCCCAGTTCCCCCGATTTCTTGCTGGCGTTTCCCTGTTTTACCAAACTTCTCTGAACAAAGTAGAGAAGAAAAAAAGGCCTCGAACAATTAACGATAATGAAGCCATTGTACTAGATGGCAACCTCAAGTGAGCTTAAAATGATTTATTGTATCCGAGTCTTTCACCAATATTGGTTCTTCACTCATCTGCAGAAAAAACTATGGGAACAATGAGAGTCCCCATCTTCTGAACCCATGAGTCGATGATTACTGTAGGACTGCTAAACAATGTTGCAAAAAAAATAACAAAAGATTTAAGTTAGAAAAAAAATTAACCCTTGTTTGTAACGCCGATTGACATCTGTGACAGCATATTTTAGCCTCCAGTGGCGTACCAACTTGCTTTTGAGTGGGGGGCAAACCAGACCCGCCCCCAAAGAGCTGGTATCCCTTGGGCGCTGCCGGCCAGTGTTTGCCCTGCCCAGTGGCGGCTGTTTCAGGGGGGGGGGCAAAGCACATGCTTTGCCACCCCACTCTCAGAACTGGGGGGCAAGCGCCTCCCTTCCCTCCCGGTCGGCACGCCTCCGATTGTTTTGGCAAAAAAAAATAATTTACCACAAGTCTTGGGACTTAACCCTTTTCCTGCCATGGACGACCTGGGTTCGTCCACACTGTTTGTACCGCTCCTCCCAAAGACGAGCTGGGCTCATCCACGTTGATTCGGGCTCCAATACGCTACCATGGACGAACTGGGCTAGTCCACGTGTTTATAGTTAGCTTTGCCATGGATAGATGGCGCTTCAAGGAAAACAAAAAAATGGTAACGCAGGCAACAGGGGATTTTAAAATGGCAGCAACATCTTCTGGTCGCTGCGTTCGTAGTGACGATCTTGCATCAAAATTGGGGCAAAAACGAAGATATTGCGACGTCTCTTCAGATTCGGAAGATGAGGAAATGAATCTTTCATCGGACAGCAAGAGCAATGCAACTGAGTTATTGGATTTTTGCTCAGACGACTTCTATTTCGATAAGGACATCGTGCAGGCGTGTCTGCACTTGGACTAGAATCAACGTAAAAAATCCCCTCCTGCCCCTCCACGTTTTCCGTTCAATTTGCATACAAGGTAATGTGAACTATCTGCAGTACTGCTACACCCGGCCTGAACGTCCATCTGGAAGGTGATGTGAACTGTCTGCGGTAATGCAGTGAAGCCGAACTTTAGTTCCCGCTTCTTTTGCAGTGTGTTCAAAGATCTCTCATATAATAAACTTTTGGCATTTGTTCTTGGCCTTTGTATTGCATATTAAATTTCTGGGGCACATAAAAAGAATCAATGTTTTCAAATAGCTTTTTCAAAATTTTTGCGGTAGGCAAAGGGTTGAACATAAGCTTGAGGACCTCTCTAACATTGCCACGCCATGCCGAAATGATGTGACAACAGGCTCCAAAAGGCACTATTTCTTGTCAGTCCTGCAGTTTCATTGTACTTTAACTTCATTCTTGAAGCAAGCGGTATTTTTCTCCAAAACAGCTTTACACTAGCCAAGCATAGGGTTATACAGTTGCCACTAAACAAGCATTAAAATGCATTTAAAATATGGTTTATTAGATCAATTAGACGCATTTGAATACAAAAGCTTCATTAAATGAGCCAGCACAGCAAACACAGGTATGTTGTAAGTAGCGTGCCTAGATTTGAGAGTGGTTCCAACTGCTCGATCTGGGTGAAGAGGTTCACAGGCAGCGTTTTAACATGAGCTACGAGGAAGTGGCGAAAGCGTCGAACGTCTCCAAGCTTTCCTCTCAGCCTGCTATCCTCCTTGCCCCTTGGCAATGCATGCATGCGCACGAGCAATCAATCAGCGCAGGAGGTGCCTGCGATTAAATCGCGAATGCTCTCTATGGTTTGAGTTGACCCTTCTCCTAAATCTAAGCTCTCCATACCCGTCAAATCAAGCAAAAAGGAAGCTTTGCGCATTATTCATGTCACATTTTTTTGGTTGTCGCAAGAAGAAACTATGCCTTTGGGATTTGAATTGTGTATGTATTAATACAATAATAGCATTGTGCAAATATTTGAATTTTCTAATAGTAGTTTCGAATAATACGCCATTCGATATTCGCTTCAAGATGAACCGCGATATTCGTGTTTTTCAAAGTGTTGATTGCAGCAGGTTATTCCCGTTGAGCGCGCTTCTTACCGAACACCGATGCGCTGCGGGGAAACACCTGTGGAACTCGATTCTGCGGGTGTGGCTTCTCCACAGTGCAGTGGCGCGTGGTAAGAAGTGCACTCAACAGCGCTAACCCACCGTGATCAACACTTCGAAAAACACAAATATCTCAGCTGCGTGCTTGGGAGGAAAGCTCATTTTCAAAGTGTGCGTGCCCTAATGCAGTTAAAAAGAAACAAAATCTTCATGAATGTTGATATCTACATTGAAGTAAAATTTCTAAAATTAAACTGGCATGCATGAGCATATGCTAAGCAGAGACGCCATACGTGGCGTCTCTGCCACGTATGGCGTCTCTGTAATCATACGTGATTGAAGAAAAGATATTTACAAATAGCAAGAATATTTATAAATCCCTTTGATTAGGTATAGCTGGGCATCTCTAAAAGTTTAATCTTATGTTGAATGCATCGTTCACTTGCCATTCGAATGTAAGTATTGAACTTTCGGAGGTCATAGTCAATAAATCTACCTAGTTAGACTAGAATTGACTTGTTTTAGTAATGAACAAGTGGAAGTAAAATGGCTAAGTTGGCTAGTTTGTGCATCTTTAACTGCAAAAGCGCCTAAAAAATATGTGGACACGACAAAGAAGGGACATGACCAAGCACTACTTACAACTGAGCGTTTGTTGAAAACACACTCACTATTTGTACATGTAATCAGGCATTTGTGTGGGGAGCCTGATTACGTGTACAAATAGTGAGTGTGCTTTCAATAAACATTCATTTGTCAGTAGCACTTGGTCCTGTCCCTCCTTTCTCGTGTCCACATATTTTTCAGCTGCTTTCCCAGTTACACAAGTGGAAGCTTGGCAACAACCTTCACAAGCTCAGTTGGGTTTTGGAGGCAGTAGTGAAAGGCTTAGAAAAACTATTCAATATTTGATATTAAAATATTCGGACAAAACCATTATTTGCTTTGAATTAGCTTCAAACTCAAAATCCACTATACGCACATGGCTGTAAAATAACATGAAGTTAATCTAAGATTTGCATACATACCGTATTTACTCGCAGAATGAACGCACTTTTTTTCCCGAAAAATCGAGGCAAAGTTGGGGGGTGCGTTCATTACGCGAGGTAAAATTTTTGCGTCCTTATTTACTGGCACAATGAACGGACCTTTTATCCCGCAAAAATCGACGTCAACTTCTTATCTCTTGCGCGCGGCGCAGCGACTCCAAAACCAAACTGCGATGCGCAAAAAAAAATGCTCCTCTCAATGTTTTTTTTTTCTTGCTTCCGTGCTTCCCTTTCTTCCTTTCTTCCCTCCCCCCTGCCTTTCGCAAGTTGTTTTGTTTGCCCACCCTGCCCATGCATTCGCGACCTCGCTGCACCAGGATAGAAAAGTGCGTTCATTTCGAGGGCTCCTCGCTTCTCTTTCCAAAGTGCGAGGAGGAGGCAGGCGAGGGCAGGATCTTCCTTATGTGCGCTTTGCTTAGGCGAGGGCTTCTCCGCTTTTCTTTCTTATCTCCTTGCGCGCGGCGCGTGACCCTAAAACCAAACTGCGTTGTGCAAAAAAAGAAAAAAAGCTTCTTTATGTGTTTTCTTTGCTCTTAAATCCGTGGATTGTTTCTTTTTTTGTTTGTTTGAGGTCTTTTGCAAGCTGTTTCGCTTTGCTTTGGCGAGGGCTTCACCGCTTCTCTTTCCTAACTTCTTGCGCGCGACGCGCAGCTCGAACCCTAACCAGCGCTGTGCAAAAAAAAAAAAGTTTCTTTTTGTTTTGTTTTTTTCTCTGGGTTCTGTGGATTTTTTTTTTTTGCCGCCTTTCGCAAGCTGTTTTGTTTTCGCTTTGCTCTAGGCGAGGGCTTCTCCGCTTCTCTTTCTTAACTTCTTGCGCGCGACACGCGACCGAAACCTAACTGCGCTGTGCAAAAAAAAAAAGGAAAAAAAAGTTTCTTTTTGTTTTCTTTTTTTCTTTTCTTTAAGTACCGTGGATTTTTGATTTTTTTTTTTGCCGCCTTTCGCAAGCTTATTGTTGTTTCGCTTTGCTCTGGCGAGGGCTTCTCCGCTTCTCTTTCTTAACTTCTTGCGCGCGACACGCGACCCCGAAACCTAACTGCGCTGTGCAAAAAGAAAAGGAAAAAAAGTTTCTTTTTGTTTTCTTTTTTTTCTTTTCTTTAAGTACCGTGGATTTTTTTTTTGCCTCCTTTTGCAAGCTATTTGTTTCGCTTTGCTCTGCGAGGGCTTCTCCGCTTCTCTTTTTCTACTCTGCGCACGGCGCGCAAACCAAATCCAAACTGCGCTGTGTAAAAAAAAAAAAAAAGAGCTTTTTTTATGTTTTTTTTTTAGCTTCTTTTGGATCTTTTTTTATTTTTTTAACGTCTTTTAGTAGGCGTTTTGTTTGCTCACGCTGCCCATGCATTCGCGACCTCGCTGCACCAGAAAAGATAAAAAAGTGCGTTCATTTCGCGCGCGTGGGGGGAGGGGGTCAAAACTTTGACGTCCGAGTTGGAGGTGTGTTTATTACGCGAGTGAAAAAAAAAAGTCGAAATTTTGAGAGCCCTTGGGAGTGCGTTCATTACGCGAGTGCGTTCATTGTGCGAGTAAATACGGTATATCTTAATTTAACACATCAAGGGAGAACTTAGTTATGTTCCACGAGGAGCCATACTTTTTTTACTACGGTTCTTGAGGAGAAGGAGTCTGGTCGTGAGATGCGGGCTCCCACCTCGTGGTTGTATCGCTTGAGCTTCTGCAGGCCGTACTTGCTCTCTGCACTGCCCTTGGACACCGGCAGGCTCTCCAGATTCACCATCAGCTGGTTGATGGAGGAGCGAAGCTCCTCCACATGCAGGCTCTCCATCTCCTTCAGCACAAACTTGGGCATCAACTTGCGGTTCTGAAACACGTGGCACGCAGCAGTGCTTCAATGCAGTGGAGACTGTGGGGGTGGCCTGTCTCTGGGGTTTCGTATTTTCGAAGTTAAGTTTTCTTTCAATTCGGGCGTGTTTTTAGGGGTTTATTTTTTCCTGCAGATTCGGTTTTTCTCGGTATCAATCTTTGGTATCGGACAAAAAAATCGGGGTTTATCGGGGCTTATGTCGAAGGAAAATGGGACAGGGGCATGAAATCCCCGACTTCCAGGGAACATACGCTTGACCCGAACACTTAAAAAATGTCTTCGTGCTGATAAAAGAACAAAACTAGATCAGATGTGTGGTTCCAAAGAAAAAAAAAAAAAAAGCCTTATGGACATGGTTTGTTCTGGTTTAACAGAAAATAAAACCGCAAAAAAAGGTTTTCCCTCTAAGAAGTTTGGCTTTTTTCTTTCGAAGAGAGCTCCAATTCGGGATTTTATGGTTTTCCTTGATCTTGATAAAAAATGGTTTGGGGGTTAATTTTCGTGGTTTATCAAGCATTGACCAAAAACATGGAACCCTACCTGCCTTGTATGTGTTCGGCCTCTCGAGGTGTGCGGCTCATTCAACGTTGGACCATTCCAAAACGAGACTGCAGACTGCTTTCCTCGAGACGCAAGAGGATGGCCTGTCTTACCTACAAGTTACACAAGTAAAGACCTGTCCACACATGCACCACAGCACTAACCCAGTGCCACAGACAAAATACAGCCTATTCCTGCTTACCCACACACTGCAGCACAAACACAGTGCCAAATACTAAAGGCTAGTTCACACACTTGCAACCGCTTGCAACCAAGTGCCTTATGACATCTTGAAATCTCTTACGAGAGAACACACTGGCAACACCTATAGGTAGCCGGCAAAGGCAATTTAGTATATTTCCAACTTTTTTCGCTCATCAATCTCTTTTTTTACTGGCTTGAAGAATTCTTGACAATGCCATAAACTATCATTTCTTATAGATAGTAGGCACATTTGATCTCGCAAATACCGCAAAGCCTTCGCTCTAGTAAATTGAAGTTTCATTGCCACCTTGTAGATGGCGCCAGCATGCCAGTGTGTTTTCTCATAGTAAAAAGTTGCATGAACTCAGGTCAAAATCAAACGCATGTGTGTGAACCAGCCCCAAGTTCTGACAGTAGCACCGATGCAGTGCTGGCTGTGTCGTCCCGGCGCTTGTATACGAACGTGAAGCGGCCTTTATAAGAGTTACAAGCAGTCAGCCTCCTTCGAGCCCAACCTGACGCAGAGCAGATTTCGAGCAGGGCAACCTTCGGGGACAAGAGTGAAAACACACCGAGAGGGAACACACCTTTTCCATCTCGTTGACCTTTTGCACTCTCCCGTCAAGCTCCCTGCGGATTGCGGCCGCCTGTTCGTCCGCAGAATCCAACTGGAATGCAGACAGAGGCAACGTGAGTGAAGTTGCGCCAGCCTTACGTAACACTGCTTCCAGCAGGCAGGTCTTCCAGCGAACGTTTGTTCACATTGCGTTCTACACGCAAGACGGTTTTCAGCGTAGAACACTGAGGTATCGACCGGACGAAGAGCGTGCTGGTGCGGTTCAGGTTCGAAGAAAGAATAAACATGTAGAACAGGGACAACACAACCACCGTCTTTCAATTAACAGTTGAAAGATCTGTTGTCCCTGTTTTACATGTTTATTCTTTCTTCAATCCTAACACCGAGATACACTCATAAACAGTCTTGGCACGTAGTAATATGGCACAGGTAACGTGTGCTCACTGTAACTTTGTCACTTTTTCGTTAGCTTTTAACTGTAACGTGCCATCTTTTCTAAATGCAACTTGTAACTGTATTATTTTTTTCAAAGGTAACAATGAAAGTAACGACATTACTTTTGTTGTTACTCTCTAGTTTCTTAAGCATTAATATATCGTTGAACGGGTGCAATCTAGCCATTTTTTGCACTTTTCAAATGATACGTGTTCTGACATGTTGGGTGTCATTTTCACCTTGTGCAAACTTTTGCCAACTTTACTTGCACTTTCTCCAATAAACTAAGGAAGGGGGCATTTTGTACTTGTTTTATTTTTGTTAGTCTAATGAAAAAGTAACTTAAACATAACACTGTTACTTTTTAAAACTAACTGTAACAAATTACTTTTTTGGTATGGAACTGTAACTTCACTGCTTTTATCTGAAAGTAACTGCAACTGTAGAGAACTACTTCCTCAAAGTAACTTACCCAATACTGCTCACAAAGATGCGACGTTTTGGACCACTTCTATTTTTTATGAACTCCAAAATTGGCTGGATCATGTAAAGTGCTGCTAGGAACTTTGCTTACCCAGCACCTCCACCAGTTGCTAAGATCTTATGGTGTGATGATTTAATGTTTTGAGATCAACAGGCTGCTTTGGAGCATCATTTGGGTGTAGATCTTAGAAAAAAAGGTTCATCCTAAAAATTCCCGTTTTATTTTTGTTTGTTTTATGTACAGGAAGGAAAACAGTAAAACCCATCTCGTCGACACTGCCACTCACAGACGGCAAAACATAAAAGCAGAAATGTGAAGCTTCTTTGAGATAAACACCCAAATGAAGATTCAGCAGATCTGAGCGTGCGTGGGTCTGCAGGTAGAACGCCAGAGAAACGCCCGACTTGGTATGAGCTTGGCAATCCTAGGGGCCTTATTTGCTCCTACTATGGTTTAGCTCCAAAGCACAATTTAGTGCCCGGAGTACTTTTCTTTGGCGCTTCTACGACTTTTCTCTGGCTCGCCACATCTGCCAAAGTGTTTGCCAAGTGTCACTTGAGCCAAAAATGCCACGCACAAACCAAAGAACCGAGAGTGAAGCCAAAATCCAGCGCTAGTTTGGCAAATTAGGCCTAAATTTGCCACATGAAAAACAAACAACCAAAAGTGAAGCCTAATTTTCTGACACTTTTTGTTTGGAGGTGACAGCCAAACCACCGGCAAAGAACCTTGGCACTCGTTTGGCAAATTAGGACCAAGATACTCCGGCTCTGGCCAAAGACGGTCAAGTCTGGCTCTACCTTTGCTGATTGGGTCTTTTCGAGGCCCTGAATTCCCAGACGAAAACCCAATCTTGGCCTAAAGAACCGTGCCACACGGGATGCCTCGACTGAACGAGAGAATGTCCGGGCGCACCTGTAGGGCGTTGTAGAGCAGCTGGTGCTCGAACTTCTTGACCCCGAGCACCCCCTGGAACATGTCGTAGAGCTGCTCCTTGCTGAGCAGCAGCTCCGAGTGGGGCAGGAGCGCCCCGTGGGCGTTGCGACCGCCCCCGGGTGCTGACTCGGCGTCGCGTGTCCTCGTCGCCGCGGAAGATGGCGTCGAACTTGGTCATCCAGGAACTAAGCACCGTCTCCTTGCTGAGGCCGTCGATCTCCGGCAGGCTGCGGACCCGCTTGTCCACGTTGTTGCGGAACACCTCGCGGAAGTCGTGGCCGGAGCACGCGCCGCTGGCCACCATCCGCTGCACCCGGTCACTCCGGAGAAACACCTCCTGGTAGCTCTGTACTGCTTTCTGGAAGGCCTCATCCGCCGCTATCTGCGTCTCCCCCTTCAGGAACGCCTGCGGCACAAGCAATGCCCCACTGACGCACCGCACGGCTTTTAACGCAGAAGCAGTGTTCGGAGTACTTTTCTGAGAGAAAATCGCCATGAACGAGCATCATGCGCGAGGATCATAAACGAGCATCATAAACGATGGACACGAACGAGTGACATGCTGTGAGCGTTACACAACGTTAATGTAGAGTTTAAGTATAACTCAAGCCCCAGCAGGGCTTGAACCTTGGTCGGTGTGATGGCAGCAGGATATCACCGAGCTGCATAGCACAGCTACTATGGAGCATTGCGCTCCCGGCAAAACGTGAAGTCACGCCATGTGACCGCTCGCCTCATTGACGTTGCGCATCGTGCCAGAGTCGGCGCCTGTGTGGCGCACTCGTTCGCTTGGTCTCTCCCTGGCTAACGTCTGTGGTGCACGATGAAACAACTAGCACAAACCAGAGTGTGATTTGTGCAGGACACATTTTGTGTTCCCTGGTCTCTGTCAGCATGATCAAGCTTGTGTAATTTTTTGCCATTTGTCATTGTGTTGTCACTGGTGACTGCATCCAAAGGCCCCTTATCATAATCACTTGCATTCTTCCCTCAGGAGAATGAATGGAGGACAAGCCACTCGCCGTGGTGCACGAACAGACATTTTCCCATCAAGTTCATTCACTGAAGTGTTAGTTGTGATATGAAAACGGTTCCCCATGGTTCTTAGAAATTGGTGATACAGCACGCAATAAACAAGGACAGATATAGGCTGTAGGCAGGGCGAGCGCTGAACTTCAACTAAGCATTTAAGATCAGCGCCCATCCCTTCCACTTTTAACGGTAGACTCATTAATTCAAACTCCAGGAAGCCACGAATTTTGTTCGAATTAGCAGAAGTTTGAATCGTCAGAAATTCATCTAAATATGATGTAAGATAAAAATATGATTTGCCATATGAATGGCTACACAAGTAAAGCAGATATTTGATGATTTCCTCTACATAGACCTACTGATCATGATCAGGTATGCCACACATGAAACAATTGTGAAACGTATGACATTAAGTTCATTTATCCTTCAAAAGTGTTGTTTATCATGTTCTGTTTAGAGAGTAAATGACAACTCATACAAAATTAAGTTTGTTCATCAGGCAAAAAGTTGTCTAATGTGAACTACTAGCAGGGGACACGTGAGCGATGAAAACTGGCACCGCGTGGCATTTTTATAGCAAATTGCACAGCCGCTCTGACGTGAACAAAGGTCATGCCGGCATGTCACAGCGTCCGCGCAAGTTGGTATGGTAAATTTTGCGTGGTGTATGTTTTCGTAGCTCATAATGCCCTGGTTGAGCCCCGTTGAGAGCGCTTCTCACCGAGCACCGGTGCACTACGGAGAAGCAACACCGGCAGAAGCGCTAGAAGCAAGCTTCGCAGGTGTTGCCTCTCTGCAGTGCACCGGTGCTCAGAAAAAAGCGCACTCAACGGGGCAGCGAGAGCAAAAGTATGAATTGCACGAAAACGTTATTCGAATTAAGCGGCTTATGAATACATTAAAAACATATCGGGACAACCAAAATTTTTGAAATTTGTTTGAATCAACCAGAAGTACAAAATCATTCCTTGTATGAATTATCGCGAGCCTACCGTATCTTTATCCTAGTTTATTGCACGCTATATGTATCACCAATTTGTAAGAATTAACCAACTTGCCTGCATCGCCCCTTTGATCGATGTGGTTATTTCAAAACGAAATGTGCACAGATGGTTCTATGTCCTTACCTTCAGTAGCCATAACTAAATACTGCATTCAGTATTCATTGTGGATTCAGCATAGATGTTAAGGATACCACATTCATAACTTTAAAACGTTTCCAGAAATAAACCATGAATTTCAATACTTTTCGAAGGCTTCTCGGACGACACACTGAAATTATTTTTCGTTACTCAACCACAATTATATCTAGTGGCGGTGGATTAAGAACTAATGAATTGGCTTTAAGGTGATGGCTGGGGACATGTAATGTCGACCTGTGGAGTGTTTTGTAATTGCTGAAATTAGCCACAGAAAAACTGAAAGGTAAGACACATAGAAATAGCACCGCTATTTGAAGAGGATATAAACTGGCACTAAAAGTAAAGGTAGACACAACATTGAGGTACTCCATCGTAATCTGTGATCACTCAGAACTGCGAAACACAAGAACCTCTCAGATTTTCTAGAAGCTGCCTGACGAATTCTCTAAAAATTATCTCCTTTAATTAGAAGCAAAATGTCAGATTGCAAAAAGTAGTGCCTGCCAGTTGCATGAGGGCACCAGGTGGCGGGACCACGCACCTGCCATCAGAACTTGCATAGTAGGGTCACAAAATCAAACCGTTGTACGCGCAGCTACTGCCTTCTGGCTCTGCTCCAAGAGAAGAATTCACCCTCCTCATCCTCTGACTGTGAACCACCACCAGTCCCTCCCATTTAGTCGCACGTGTGACCTCGATGTGGCCTCTGTTCTAACATTCAAATGCAGTGTAAGTCTCCTTCCTCTTCTGTTGGCTTAACACCTCTCCATTTACCAACTGCACCAGGTCAAAGGGGTTGTGTGTATCATATCCAACAGCCAGTGCCCCCTGTCTTCAATGCCTTTGTATGGCTGCTGGCCAGGGCTGGTACACTGTCGCGCCACAGTAGTGCGAAAAGAGCAATGCGGGAATGACCAGCAAGTAAGTCATGTTCAGCTACGTAAATAAACCACGTTTTATAGTAAACATCACGAAAGGCATGGTCATCACCTTTGCCAAAGTGCTTCACAAATGCCGTTTTTGTAAAATATGTATGGTGAAAGCAAAGGCCGGTTCACACATTTGTGACTGCTTATGACCATGTGCCTTAATGGGACACTCTGCTTCATTCTCGCTCGTGAGAAAGCAATACAGTTCTCTTTATAATCTATCTAGAAAGACTGCATGTCAAATATTAGAATGTAATACCACCTAAACTATATTTAACGGGCCAACAAAGACTGAGATGCTTGAAGTCACCAAAATCCGCTAGTTTAACGGGTGATGTGAAGCACAGCCAACATTGTACTTCCATTGTAGCTGACGTCTGTTGCATGCAGATTTCTTTTTTTTTCTTGGTATTTTTTTTCCAGAGAGAGTTAAGCTCTTCTTTAAAAGAAAGAAAAACCACAAGAGGGAGAGGGTGGTAAGGGATGTCGCACGGTGCTAGTAGTCTAGTCAACCAACTAGCCACCTGGGTTGCCACCTACACAGTCTGCTTCGTCGCCACTTGCGTTGCCTGCTTCGCTGCTGCGGATGCTCGCCTCTTGCGAGCATCCGCGTCTTCTGAGTTACTGTAGGTAGATCACATGATCCATTGTATCCCACCTGGGTAAGCAACTGACGTCGAGGGAACAATGTTGCCCGGCTTTGCCAAAGTTTCAGTATCGGTTTGCGATTACGGTAAATAACAAGATTGCACGAAAAATATTTTGGTTTTCATGAGACGAGCGGTCTAGGGTTGTTTTTAAATACTCTTCACGTTTATATCACCCGTTATCTCGGAATTTCCGAAATTGGCTGGAGTTGCCCTTTAGAACCCCTTAAAATCTCTTAATATCGGAGAACAGACTGCCGCCTCTATTCCGTAGCCATGGAGCACAAAACGTTTCCATAGATTTCCTTCTTTTTTCTTTTTCACGCATCATTCTTTCTTTTTTGGCTCGGAAAACTGTTGACGATGTTATAAACAACTATATTTCTCATACTAGATAGAATGTACAAATTTGATGGCGCAAATACCGTAAAACCTTCGCTCTAGTGAGATGCAGTTCCAGGGCCACCTCATAGATGGTACCAGTGTGCCAATGCATTCTCTCATCGTAAAAAGTTGCAAGAATACGGTCCTAAGGAAACACAAGTGAGTGAACGAGCCTTGACACTGAAATGTGTGGCCTCTTTCTGAAAAAGACGAACAGATGAAGAGTCGCCATCTCGCCCAACCAGACGCATTCTGACACCAAAGGCGGAGGGGGCCGTGATTTCACGAGATGTTTAGATATTCGTGAAAGAATTGTAGCTTTCGATGCTCGACAAATACGTTGTGTAATCAATGTGTTTGGATACTGGCTAGATTTGGTATTTGCAATTAGACACTCCTGTGTTTGATGCACCATTGTGTGTTCCACTTTACTGCTGGAATGCTCTTGCACTGATGGGTATGCTTAATGCCCTTTATTTACTCGCTAAATTGGGAGCTATTTTTGAAACTAATATTCTGGAAACTATTATATAGAGGTACTACTAATTTCAGGTCTCAGTTTTATATTATCAAGATCTTTTTTTTTCTTCACAAAACAAGAAATAATGTGTCGGAAAAAATGTTTTAAAAAACAATCAAGATCAGTGTGCCTCTTGAGATGTCCTATATATGAAGTATCTATGACTAATACATTGTCTGAAACATGGCAGGAAAGTAGCAAAAGCTAGATTTGGGACCTCAGAATGAAGATACCATAGCAAAACTACAAAATACCGGCAGATGTTTTGCTAAGAAAGTGACTAATTACAGCTATCTCGAAAAGTGTTGCCTGCATGCCCTCTATCTCCAGGTGTAAAGATACTTATTTTCGAACTTTGAAAGGTCTGAAAAGATGTCATAAAATACCCAGCCAGTGAATACCCAAGGTTTGGGGTTAATCTCTAAAAACTAAAGGATCGGCGCTTGTTAGGTTTCAAAGCAAAAAGGCAGATGGGGTGCATGATAGGGTGGGCTTCACGCTTTGCACCCAGGGCGCTTGGAGAAGCAGCTAACAAGGATCTTGGTTAGCTGGATGGGCTCGAAAGACTGGGCACGGACACTTGGCAAGCCCTTTGCTTGATTTTCAAACGTTTCGAAAGTAGCAGGTGGGCACTTATCATGACAATGCTCGGCAATCAACAGAATTTGGCCATATTTTCAACGCAAGCTTGAATTTATAATCTAATTCTTCAGAAAACATACTTTGATTTTTCTCAAAAACATAAATATTTTGCATGCTGAGAACATACAAATAAATCATTTTATTTGTTATCTACAAGCAGTAGGATTTTTTTTTCTTATTCTTGGGTAAGCAATTTGTAACACAATCATTTCATTTCATTTATTTTATCTCAAAGGCATCTAGGTATGCCACTCCTATTGTCTAAGCTTCGATGGGAACCAACTTGTCATGAAGAAATATACTATATAAAATAGTGGATTGCTGAACTAGTTGGTTGATCGACGTAAAGAAAAAAAAAAGTGCAAAAGGATGGGACATAGTTGCTATGTCCTCTGTGTGTGCATATGTTTTTTCTGACTTTGTACCATTCTTTTTGAGCTTGTTTTTGGCTTGATATGTCGCAAAGAATGCATTGTAGTTTCACTAGTATCATTAGCATAGACATTATGCAAAATTTGGATATCAATATATGGGTACACCAAAGCTTGAGATCCCTAGCAATATAAATTATGTTTTAAAGAATTCAAAGATCTCCAAGTCCATTATTTGAAAACTACATGTTCTATTGATTCTGTCGCCTAGCTATACCCAACAATTACTGAACAGCCAATCACATTACTGTAGACAGGAACCAGTGGAAGACACACACAAACACAGCACTGTCTTCCACCTTTATTCTCGTCCAGGGGCAGATGCAGGTGCTTCCATACAGGGGGAGGGGGGAGGGAGGGGGGTTTAGCATATGAGATGGTTGAGAAAACATGCCCGCCCCTCCCCTCTCCTCCTCCCCCTCTAAATCCACCACTGTTCTCGTCATGCATTACTGTAATTGGCCATTTAGTAAATCTTGGCTTTGTTGTATGAGCCCAAGACTTCACCAGGAAGGAAAGCAATCAATTTCCTTTCTGGTGAAGTCTTCAGCTCATTGAATGTAATATGCCACTTATTCTCAAAATGTGGAATACAGACACAAAATGCTGCACATATATTTTCATTAATTGCAGAGATGCTCCTTTCTGTATGCAGCAATTAAAAGGGTCCACATGTTTGATTCAAATCTGTGAAGTGACATCCTCCTTTCTCTGTTATTTAATAGAGCAATAAAGCTTCTCAAATGGCATTAGAATGAACTACTCTGTGCTGTTAGAAGATGCATGAAAGATAACGTGCTCTACATATGTAATCTAGTATCAAGGGTGCTATTGTGTTTCTGAAGAACATTTTGAAATAAAAGCATTTATAACTTTCATTTTTGGCACTAGTCAACAATACAGCATCCATCATGTCTATAACTTAGAAGGCTGACATGCAAAGACAACATAGTACCCTTAGAGCAATTTGGGCTGGTCTAACCCATACAAAATCATGCAAAAAATATGAGGGAAGTGAGCAGCACATGCAATCACAATTACTAGTAGAACAATAAAGAAACTCAGCATTTTTCCTTGTGTCTCTCTTTTGCCTTTTGACATGGGCCGTAAGGCACAATGCTGTCTCCAAGTGTCATTGTGCTGTCAGGCAATTCCCATGTCAGGTTTCCAAACAATGCTCACAACTGCACGTTGGCATGTTGTACTTCAGAGCAGGAGGGTTGCCCCCCCCCTCCCCTTCCCCAATATTTCAGACTCTTCTATTGGCAACGAAATGTTTCGGGGGCTCCCTTTTAGGTTCATCTGTGACGTCCCGAAGATGATTATCGGTTGCCAGCAACAATTTCGAAGGAGTGTGTGTAAAAACCATGGCGGAAGCTTGGAGTCATTGCATCCTTAAACTAACACTGTCAAAGTTGACAGTCTGACGTTCCTCTTATCTCCATCAATAAAAGTTGAATTTATCCTACTCAAGACGTCACAGTGAGGAGCGTTTGGCCAAACGTGCCTTTGGTATATGCGCTGGTTGACTTGCCCGCAGGCTCTTGGCTGTGCAGGCGACAAGTATTATCAAAGGCAGAAAGCGCTCGCACTGGAGTGGAGTGGAGCATCTAGTGAAGTCTGCACCTGTTACCAACTACAATAAACAATTCGAGGAAAGGAAATCCCCTCTAGTCCTCCTGCACAATTCCGACGCCAACCATAGGCAGAACCGCAAGTTGCATATATAAAGGCTGCCAATTCAGGTCCTTCTTGGGTTGGGCTGTAGACCAGAGATTACGACGGAGCTTTTGTTAGTTTTAGGTGCGGGTAGGGCGCACAGGAGCGAGCGGGCTCACCTGGAACCTCGCCTGAATGGTGTCCAGCTGCTGCTTTGTGATCTTGGTCTGGCGGCGCGTCATGTCTGTCGGCTGCTTTGCGTTGAACGGGTACGCGATGGTGCGCAGCACGAACACGTACAGCTGGAGCCTCTTCTTGCGCTCCTCTTCCTCGCGTTCGGCCCGGTCCGCGTCGTCCTTCTCGCTCACCAGCGACGGGCTCGGACTCGACGGCCTGGCCAGGCTGTTGGAGCGCGACTGGGACACGCCGCTGGCCACGCTTAGCGTCTCGCCCGCCACCGAGGGGGACAAGCTCCGCGTCACGCTCACGCTGCGGGGAAGCTCCAGGCTGCTGCCGCCGCCGCTGCCGCTGGCCGCCGCAGCCGCCGCCACGGACGACGACAGGATCGTCGCCTCCGAGCTCTCATCTTCGACCGTCTCGTTGTCGCTGCCGCCTTCCTCCTCGGACGAGGACGGCTCGAGCATGCTGGAGACCGGTCCCCGCGCGCAATTAGGGACTCGGCGCGGCCCGTCGCAGCACCCCGTGTCTGCGGCACTCATTGACTCGGGGGCGCGAGGCCTAGGGGCGCTGGGAACCGCGGCTGCCTTCTTCCCTATTTTTTGGCCTTCCCTCAGCGGGTCGTGTTCGGGAGGCCGCGCTGCGGCAATCGGGCGCTGGGATTCCGTGTGCGTGTTTCGGGCGAAGCCGGTTACCTGGACTGCGGCATCTCGTAACGCATCGCTAGCCCCGGATCGGCCGCATCGTAACCGCCGAGCGCTCTTGGGTGCGCGGACGGCAGCGCGACGCCGCTGCTCACGTCAGCCAGTGGAGTAGGTCGCGCAAGCGCGCCAGCGACATGATGCGCTTCGCGCGGCGCGAGGGTTTTCTCACGCTGCCGCTCTATGGGCGGGGTTCGCGGAGACCACGTGACGCGTTGACGGGCGATCTGCGACTGCAGGCGACGGCAAAGCAGGTGTTCGCGCTACGCTGTTCTTCACGTCTTCTGCCAACCGTGCAATTTCTTTTAATTCTTTTTTTTTATGCGGGGGTTATTTTCGTGATCATTTAAATTCTTTCTTTTTCCTCATTTCTGCGCTACGCCTAGCTGCGCGAATAGGTTTGATGGGTAATGGTTGGATATGCACCGCGCTGTTGTTGTTACCTATATTTATGTTTTCTTATTCTCGAGAATAATTAAATTAAACACGAATGCGTTTTACGTAAAAATATCTCGTCAACCAGCTCAATCTCCTGCACGCAAACACACCAACATATAGAGACACTATTTCTGCGTGTTTCTTTTCTATTTGATCTTTTGATTTCAATTTTGCAGCGCGCGTAACTGAAGACTGGCTTTGCTGCAATGCACGTGTGCTATGATGTGAAGCCCGCTGATTGTTTTCCCGAACTAAAATCCTCATACCTATCGCAACAAGCTCTTCTTTCTTTCTCTCTCTCTTTTCTTTAATTAAGCAATGTAGCGAAGCGTACTAACGTGTTTGCCGTGGATGATCGCTTAACAAAAATTGTGCGATTGACTGAATATTATTGAAAGTGATCCGTTGGTTTGGGTGTTCGTAGGCCTACGGGTGTGGGCTTCGGCAAAGCTTTCTGCGTTTGTTTCACTCTCTCAGCCAAATAAATAAAATGAAATGAAGTGACTTCTCACAATTTATACTGTGCACACTTAATTTCGCTGCGTGTGCCAATAAAGATATCAAAAAAGAGGCTTGTAGCACACTTCTTGTCACTCCATCTGCAACCATCTTTTCTTAGAAAGAAAGAAATAGAGGTGGGCGAATACAAATCTTTTATTGCAAATTTTGAATACCGATATTAAAATCTGACCGCAAATCAAATTCAAATATTTAAAAATACATTTTATTTTTCTTTTCTAGCTTTATTAAAAATCTAACATTGATATTTTAAGAAGTCACGGCTGGAAACATCGTTTATAAATCATCCTGAGAAGAAACAGTTTTATCACATAGAAACATTTTGACCGTCAAAGGCATTGATGACATTAATCAGGCACGTAGGCTTTTTTTTTGTTCTTCTCCCGCAGTGTTCTTTAAATACAGGGTTCGAACTATAATTATAACCAAAGACATCAAACTGACTCGAAGTTGCTCGAACACGTATATTTCTCCTGACTCACTGATGTAAAGCAGTGAAGCTCGACTCCGGAAGATGGAGAATCGTCAGGACATTAATCGTAACTTCCAAATATTCGAGAGAAAAAAACGACAAATGGAGTATCATTAAAGAGTGAAAGAGTGCTGCGAATAAAATCGAATATCAAACACTATACGCGAATTATTCGTAGTTTCAGATATTCGATCGCACACCTCTAAAACTGACTCTAATTTCCTTCTATATATATATATATATATATATATATATATAGAGAGAGAGACAGAGAGAGAGAGAGAGATTGTTCCTCGTCACGAGAAAAGAAAATTTCCCTGACAAATCATCCTTTCACTTTCCGATCAGCAAGCAGGAGGGAGTCAGCGTGGCAAGATCTGATGCATCATGTTCACGAGTCAAATAAACCACAACGAGATAGGTTATAGAACTGCCCATTTCCAAAGTACACGTCCACGAGGAACTGGAACGTGCTCATCTCACATTTATTTTTATTAATTAATGTAAACGGACGGACAAAGATTTGTACGCTGAGAAGAACAGCAAAACCGAAACTTCGTGTTTCTTCGATTAATGTAATATTGTTTTAATGAAAGTCTTGCGTGGTTTGAGTTTAGTATTTATTAATTTATTATGCACAAAGCAATCACAAGACTAAACTGAAGAAACTAGACAATTTTAGGCAGTCAGCTTGTGCCCGTAAGTCTTGACGATATCGTTCTAAATTAGAGGCAACTAGCGCCATCAGACCAGTATTATTAACATTAAAATATAATAATTTTGGGTTTATTTGAAGTTTTTGCCTTATATTTATGCAGACTATTAAAATTTCAATTCCTTGGTCGTAGTAATTAAGAAAAATATGAATAAACCTATTTCCATTTAAAACATGGACCTACTATCTAGTTTCGTTTTCGAGCGAACGTCCACCCGCAAAATATTGGAACTCCGCTGCAACCGCAACCAGTTTCCTCCACCATGGTCCTTCAGTGGTGACAGACGAACGTCAGAACCGCCTATAAATACGCAGGAATAGCTGTCATGCCCGCATTTCTTCCGAAAAAGAACTTATTTATTTTATTTGTGCCCATCGTAGCAAATACGCATGCAATCTAGTATTTGCAGAAAACCCTTCTGGAAAAAGCGACACCGTTTGCAAATTCTTATGCAGAACAGCGTGTCATGCGCAGAAAAGTTTCACTGTAAAAGACTGTAAAATCGGGAGCAAAAGTGCGAGACACCCTTGGAGACACCGCACCCTAGCATTCCAACCAGCCTTGGTTCACTTGGTTACAACTTCAAAACTTTAACGGTGTGTCCGCTATTACTCCAATGACTGTTAGAATAATGCGCAAACTAATCTGTCCAAAGACATGACACCAATTTCCTCGCGCCGTTAATTCCGGTAACCAAACTTAAGTCAACATTTAAGGAGCCATAATACGATAAGGCGCGTCGTTGCGATCGAGGTATTAGGACCGCACTGACCCTTGCAAACAGATAAGAGGCCCCCGCGTTGTCAAACACTGAATGGCCGCCATTTCTCTCGTACGAATATTTGAATGTGTCTCTATGTGGACCACAGTATTCGCAGTTTCTGCAAATACAGGGATAAAGAGGTTAGCCCGGTCGCTCGAGGAGTAAAAGGGTGGAACGGACTGGCGCATCGACGGGACCCCAGCGACGCCCGAAGGCCCTGAATTGGAGACTTTGTTTCGGGTGCACCTCTCTTGCTCGTTCCGAACACCTCCTATGTGACAGAACCCATCACCCGTGCTAACATCTCGAGGTCCCTCAGCGAGTGAGCATGGTCTGAGGCTGGCATCTACTGCGTCGTGCCCAAGTGAGTTGCCCGCGGGCACACACATTCCACGGATCTGGCTGATGAAGCCGCGCGAGTCAGTGTTCGTAGAACGATCGTCTTACGGGGTTTGGAGACTTCGAAAACTGTCTCGAAACCTTAAAGACGCCACAGAAACTACCGAGATTGAATGGTAGATAGATTCAACCGCACGCTAGGAAAACTTATCGAACCATTTCGCGAGGAATATATCTATCGAACGACTTGGAACTCGCGGTTTGCTCCTCATCTGCATCACTCATACCGACTCGGAGGTTGAACACGTATCTTCGAGAAATACGCTTAACACGTTTATTCGGTACATTGCGCGGAGAGTTACACACACTCCTATGGGAATCCGTGGAACGAGAAGCGACGAAGAACGAAAAAGTGCGCTTACTACTCTCCGTAGTTCGCGTCCATGGTTTAGGCTTAGAGCGGCACCGTTCGCACAAAAGCTGGCTCCCTCGAGCCGTCGCCGCCACACAAATCCGCTTCTCGGAACAGAGGCGGTCTTTTCAAGAGCTTTCTGCCCGTAAGAGCGCGTAGGACCCCGCGAGTTACCCTTTGCCGTGGGGAAGGCGCGCGTCAACAACGTTCGTCGCGACGCCTCGAAGCTCGGAAAGGTTTTCTTGGGAGCCCGTCCCCGACGGTCGAGGAAACTTGCTTCGCGCCGTCGAACGACGCTGTTCGGGCCTTTTCTGGACGCGTGCATTCCTGGTATACATCGTAGAAAGCGACGTCGTTATCGTAGGCTGCCGTCGTCTGATTGTGGCGAGAGGACCGAGAAAACACGGGCTGGAATGTAAACAGGCTTCGCGCAGATGGTGTTGCTGCGCAGTCTTTTATTTTGACGCGGTTTTTTTCCTTTTTGTTTTGTTTGCGAACAGTGTTGCGTTTCGGTGCCGCCGTACGGCGTTCTTTGCGTCCGCCCGAGAAGCAAACCCAAAGTGGGTTGAGCAGCTATCAGGTTTGTTCGGTGGGAAATGCCGCTGGCGGCGAGAAAGTCTGCCCTGTCGAGCTGCAGCGGGAGACGTCCATCAGACGGGCCGTCCCTACCCTCCCTCCCCTGGAAAGAAAAATGGGTGCGACCCGGGCGGCGGGGTAAAAGAAGAAGAAAAGTGAAAGTGGGCCTCTGTGTGTTCCCCCTCCTCCTGCCGCTGCCGCCTTTGATTCCTGGGCCTCCTCCCCGCATTACGGCGCGCTTGGACTCGGTCCAGAGCTTGCGTTGCTTCGTCTCCGCTTGGCCGCGGTTACCCGGATGGTGTCCCGTCGTGCCCCGCGCCTGTCTGCTGCGCGGCGCCTTCTGCAGCCAACACCGTCTTTTGTTGTTTATTGCCTCTTCAAATGTTTGTTTTTCCTTTTTGTTTTTATTATATTCTTAGGGAGGGGTGATTTCTGGTGCAGCCGCTAGGTGACGACATGGCGCGGCGGTCGCTTTCTGCGCATTCGAGTTGCGCGCGATCTGTTTGTTTCTTCCTTTTTGCGTTTCGTTGTTTTAGTTGGGCAATAGAATCTGATCGCTTGATATGGTTAAGTGGCCTCGTTCGCGCGATCTCGTATATTTTTTTGCAGATTCCGTGGTCAGAGCAACGAATGGCGGCGTCTTCTCTGGCGCGCTGTGAATAGTATCCCCGTTGCGGCGACTGAAGCTTGTGTTTGGTGTTTTTGTGGGCGACGCCGTGGCGATGGTGCGGGCGGGTGAAGTCGGCGCTTTGTTCCGTCTCTCGGGTCAACTGTGACGGAAGGAGTTATCGCGGCCGTCGAGGTTGGCGATGGGTGTGCGTACCCGCCCTTTCCCAGGGGGATTTCGTGGGGAAGCGCGCTGCTTCGCGGGTTCCACTACAGGCCAGCGAGAGAGGACTGTGACGGTCGAGGGCCGAACTTGCTACCGAATAAAACGATCACTCCCGTGTCGCTCGTTTTCGAGCATCTGCGTGGATGGCGTCCCTCGGCCTGGTGCTGCTAGGCGCTGGCCCGACTGGCATTCGCCGCGCTCTTTTTCTGCTTCTCTTGCTTTAGCGGGTTTTTCCCGATGGACTGGTGGGGAGCCAGATTCTTGACCCCCATCGAATTTGGAGGATTGCTCGCGCCGCCTAGCGAGCTGCCGCAGTTAGAATTGGGTGGCAGCGTGCGCCATCTTCGCACTTTAGCAGAGCGAATGCTGCTTTCCTTCTCTGCTTTTCCTTCGCCCTTTCTACGTTCTCTTTCTCTCTCTGGCAGGGTGTCTAGCGACCGGGAAAACCGGGAATTGTCAGGGAAATTTTAATTACCGGGAAAAATCAGGGATATTGTCAAAAAGCTGAGCACAGTCAGGGAAAATGAGCCGGAAATGCCATCGAATTCCCTGAGGAAAGACTTGAGGTCTTGGGGGCAGAAAAAATAGGAAACAAATTCTGCTTAGAGCAGAGCTCGGGCTCTGCTCACCCGATGTAGAGTGTGCTACTCTGATGCAAAGTGAATAGCTGACGAATCCAGTCCAAGCCTTGGATTGGATTGAGGCCACGACACTAGACTAGATTCATTTAGAGCTACTAGATTTAGTAACAAATGGGAAAGCCGCAGACCCCAATCCAATCCCAGCCGAAAGTGTGCATCTGCCGCCATGCTGCCATTCGGTTATTGACGTGTGTGGTTGATCGTCGTGTTTCCATTGTGTTTCCAAGTGGCCTCTTCACTGACAATGTCGGCGGCAATGTCGGCGTTTAGTCCGGGCTGGACGAACCCGAATATTTCGGAATATGCATGTTGGATTCAGCCCGTGCAAAAATGATCCTAACAGTGCTCAATTGCTCAATGCCTTGTGTTGTAATTGTCTTATATATTTACCCGCCTCTGCAGTGGTCAGGGAATTTCACCCGAAATTGTCAGGGGAAACCTGGAAAAGTCAGGGAATTTCAAAATAATAATATGCTAGACACCCTGCCTGGGTGCCACTGATGCCGGTGTTTGCAATTTACCGCTGTCCGACAGAGTGACAAAATTCGCCTGTGGCTCCAGGGCAAAGCGGCAACCTATGGATCCCCACTTGACGGGTTTGAATCCCGGTCATTTGTCTGCAATCTGACGGAGGCTCATTTCCGGAGAAGACTCTGTGCAACCGAGCTTTCAGTTGCACATCAAAAGAACCCATGGTGGTTGACATTCATCCTCAGTTCTTTGCCAGAGCATGCCAGATGCCCTTCGTTGGTTTGGCTTATAAAACCTCCAAATTTGGTACGAAAATGAAACCAGCTTCAGGGCTACCGATATAGGATGCCGGTGTCTTCTCTCGTTGGAAGCCGTTGCGAGCGGTCCATCACAGTCAAAACGCAAACTTGCGAACCAGCCTTTAGCATACCCATCTATGCACCTATTGAAAGCAGTGCATCCGCTCGCCAATGTACAAGCATGGTAACTATATCGTTTTTGACTTCGATCTAAGAAACAGCCAAAAGGCTAGGACAGTTCATAACTGAGGAGAGCATCTCTTTTAAAGTAATCTACAAAGTATTTTTTCTTCTCATACTGTTGTGTGTAAACGCTATTCAAATGTGCGCGAATGATTTGCTAAAACAAGACTGCGAAGTTTTATGTTTTAATGCTCTGCAATGTCATATGGTTTGCTGAAAACACATACATCATCAGCAGCAGCTGCAGCGCTCTGGACTTTCCTTGATTCGTTCAATCATGGCGAATCGCGTAACGCTTTGGCACCACTCACCAGTAAACCAGCGTCCTTTCGCCAAGAGGCGTTTGGGCTTGAGTCGTGATGAATATCTACTTTCAAATTCGGCAGACTCAGCGTCTGGAAGCGGGAGTAAGCCAAAATGAAAAAATCGATTTTAGTTTTTCGCAATTTGCTAGTTTAGTTCTGCATTTTCACATGCAAGTGTTCTTTAAAGTTATATTTCGTTTTAATCACTTCTTCAGCTGTCATGGTATTACGTATCGCTTTGGATCGCCCTGTTTATCAATAAGGTTTTTACTTACAAAACAAATTCCAACCTGGACGTAAGGCTTGCCCAGTAACAGATAATCCAAAAAATTATCGACGAAAACTGTACATAGCATTTTTTCATCAAGACCATCCCGAAGACGCTGTACGCGTTTTTTTAGGTGTGTACCATGTGTACTTTCAAGTTTTTATGTTTGTGAGCGACAAAACCGGTATTGGATGCTGTTCTTTCATTCAATGGTGCTAGCATTGCACAAGCCAATGTTTTGAAGTGGTGTGGATGGAACATGTGTGGAACATTATCAAGTGGCTAAGGAAGTTGACATCACCTGTGAATATAGCACTACGGTTCTGCGTTTATCTTGATCTAGAAGGTACGCTGGCGTCAGGTAGATAAGCCGAAAAGCAAAGACATGACTGTAGCAATGCCTTCGAGCTGGCTATTGAAAAAACGAACTCTTAGGCTGTTGATGCCAATAGAAATTTATTTATTCCTGTTTTTTTACTTTAAACTGAACATCTGAAAACTGTTTTTTATTTGTCTGAAATTTTATTTTTCCCTTAACCCTGACATTATAGAGGGTTGATTTTTACTCTCCCTTTATGGGTGTTGAAAGATACTACTGAACTAGAATTAAATATGCACCTGAAAACAGTTTTTAGTGATATTTTTTAATACATAAGAAACTAAAATTTTAGTAATAAAATAAAAAAATAGAAAAAAAATACTTATTTTGATTGGTTGGAAATAATTCTAGTTCATTAGACAGAATATAAATTCGAACAAAATAATATTCTGCTACAGCCGGAATACTTCCTAATAGTCACAGAAGATGGCTATCAACATGGCCTCAAATGCGCGGGAGCATAGGACTTACCCTGTGCCCTTAAGGCGAATACGTTAGCATTAAGAAAAGCAATCCGGGCTTTGCTTACCCAGTCTCAATAAATAGTATATTCAATGTTGCAGTCGATAAAATGACAAGCATTGGTTATGTTCGAATTTCCTCTAGATTTATAGAAAGAGTCATTAGGTAAATAGATTGGAAAGGAACGACCAATAAATTCAGTATTTGAGAGTGATTGATTCAGTATGGATGTGCATATTGTTGCAACTCTCAAAACATAATTAATCTTTCTCCACATCACTTGGGTGGGTGGGGTGTGATCTAGTATTGAACAAATTGTTGAGAGCTTTACATTTCTTCAGTCTTTTGTTTGGGCTATTCTTGAATGCCTTAGAAGTTTTAAGCTTTTCTGGGTCTTTTGTTTTTTATAAAAGTTTTATATATTGTGTTTTTTTATTTGTCTTTGCAATTACTTCTGTTACCCATTGTATTTCGAGCTTTCCTAAGACACCTGATATTTGTATAAGAAAAGTGCTTATCGGAAATAGTTTTGAAGGTATGGAAAAAATGCTTCATAAGCTTGATTTGCATCAGTTTGGGTTAAAACCCCAGCCCAGTTTGCATTGTTCAGACTTTCTCTGAAATGGTCTAGGCAGTCGGCGTTCATGCTTTGAACTAGAGTGTACATTTTAGGGCATTTACGTCTACTATTTTTGTTTATACAAGGGAAAGTTGCAAAGTGGTCACTGACATCGATAGCTGTTGCACCTGATATTATCAGGTGTAGCTCAAAATTAGTAATGACAGGGGTGGAACGCCTGCGCCGGTTTGCGCCACACGCATTTGTCTGCGCCATCCTGCGCCATTTTGCGGAAACTGCGCCAGAGCCAATACCTCGCGCCATTATGCATCAAATCGCACAACGTGCGACAAAAAAAGATATATATATATATATTTTGTTTCGGTTTCTATCGACTCGACTGGCAACAATGAGCGCGTTTAGCTCGGTCTGCCTTGCAATCCTTTGTTCTGTTTATTCTGCGTGTGTATCCCGAGTCGGAAGCGCGTGAAAAACTCCGGGGTCGGATTCCAAGCGCTACACCACCTGCGACTGGATTGTTATTCTTCAACCAGGTCGAGTCGTTGAGGCGTCAGATTATTTGAGGCTCTGCGGCCCGGGATCCGGAGCGTCAGCGAGTTGAAAACAAATGACCAAAAGATTCCTTTAAGTACTTCATCGTTAGAAGTTGGAACCGCATCTCCTGCAAAATAAGTCGTGATTGGATAGAACTCAAACGCGGTCCGATCCGAAACCTTGCCGGCCAGCAGCTCTCACGCGAGCAGTAGATCTGCTCGGCGTACTTTAACCTTGCTCCTGCTTATCGCCGAATATGATAACTCCGTTAATCGTAGTCTGCTGCTTCAATATTGAGTAGCACAATATTAAAAACTTGAAATTTGTTGCCCTGTTCCTCCGCGCAACTCCACCCACGTCCGTTGCTTACGCTCGTCACGTGGTTCGCACATATAATTACTATGTCGAGCACGTGTGGGTTGTGCGATGAGCAGTGCTGGTTTGCATTTTGAGCAGCTGAAAGCCACTTAGAAATTATAGAAATTATTAAGCACACTATCTTCAGAAACATATGGTACTTGCTTGTTGGTTCTCATTAAGGCTCACTAAGTTTCAAGTTTTCGTATCTGTTACACTGTTATCCCAGCTACCTAGGTCCCTAACCACTCGTGTTCATCTGTGGTGCTAAGCACAATTGACATTGCTCCTGTGCTTGTCTAAGACACAACTGAAGTGCAATGAAAGCTGATCTGAGCTGCTCCTAGCCTGCTCCAGAATGTAGTTTTAGCTACTCCCAACCTGCTCCAGAACAGCTGTTTCAGCTGCTCCCGTGGCTGCTCCCAAGTACATTTCATGAGTTCCAACCCCTGGATATTTATTTAGGTAGTTTAAAGATATCACCATCTCATTGGTTACCAAGTTTCAGGTAACATGATAGTGTCTAAGTTGATGTCAAGTGCATAGAAGTTTTCTTCAATTCAGGAAGTTTAGACTTTGCAGATGTTCTATTCAAATGAAAACACCCAAAAAGGAGGCATGTTCTTTACCCAGACAGTCTTTTAGTTACTGCAGTAGTATAAGGGTTTTCCCCACAGTGGGCGGCAGTGGTTTTACCACCCACCAGTCTGGCTGGCTGTCCCCTCTACTATATCCCACCCATCTCTATATTTTGACTCCACTGGACAAAACGCTTGATTTTGAAAATGCCCGACGCCCCAGATTGATGTGTTTGGCATGCAGACTTGTGTGGGCTGCGCAACAGAACTGCTTAATCCCTGAAGGGCCGAGAACACCAGAAGTTGCAGCAATCCCCCTTCCTCCTTCTCTCTTCCCCCCATGTCAGTACCCTGGAAATTAACAGGTGTCCAGATCTCAAGAATTTCTGGGGAGAACCCTGGGTAGTATGACGTTGGTAGTCGCCACTTTACAGAAACAATATAATGTAATACATTAGGCAAGAAAGGAGGGTGAATTATTCAATCTTCTTCGTAAACATTTTTGACAATGGATGCTCGGTCACCGTCTTTTCGGTGAACAAAACCTTTTCCATTTTTATGCCAAACAAACTGAAATCTTTTCACACTCGCCCCGTCTTTTGCAGCACAAAGCAGTTCCTTTTATGTCGAGTCATGTTTTCCTGAATGTAGATTATTTCTCGAGTTTTTCTTAGTTTGTTCTTTTTTTTTTTTCGCGCCATTGATCTCGGGTTTGCTGTTTTGCGAAGCTGAGCAATGACCGCTGGAACCTTTCCTGGTTTCAAAGGAAGCCGGCATGCCACCACTACTTCCGAATCATTGAGGACTGGTGCACTGAGCTTAGTTGCAACATCGTTCACTTTCTCACTCAAGTTCTCGGTATTTGTTAACAGAATACCGTGCAATTGTAAGTTTTGGCACCTGCTCCTCCTTTCAAGTTCGTTCGGTTTGTTTTTCAGCTGGAAAATTCATCTTCGCTAATGTTTTCCTAAAGTTTTGCTGCTCGTGCCTTTAAATCCTTTATATCTGCGTTTTGTGTTGTTAGTTTGGACATGATGTCGTTTTATTGTTCTGACATCATCTGCACGGATTGATCAATGCCGTCAGCGGTTCCCTTTAGGCTCATGAGAGTTTCAAGTCTTTGGCTGATGGCAGCATACATCCCGGCAAAATCTGTTTCCGATAGTCTGGTTTCCTTTTTTGTTTGCTTCTTTTTGCACGTCTAACATTCTTGTCTACCACTTTCCCCTAGCTTTCTTTTTGAATGAAGCTTCGGACATTCCATTGCACGTCCAGAACAGATAATTATAGGAACACTCGGAGCAGGCTGCGACGGGTTCATCAGCGAGGGATTTGCCACATCATTCATGCCACTTTTGAGGACTCGGCAGACGGTGGTAGACGCATTGCAGGCACCGTAGTATCACTGCAGCTCGCTCGCAGTAGCGTAGGAGGACAGGAGTGCTTGGCGGGGTGGTGACCCCCTCCCTTGGTGGCGCAGGGCAGCAGCATGGCTACGGCGGCCCCCGTGGCGGCGTCAGCGGAGGCCCCCAGCGGGGAGCGTCCCAGCAGCGGGGGAGCCCCGTGTGGGGGCGGGGTCCGTCGGAGGGGCCCCAGGGAGCGGCCTGGCCCTGCTAACATGAGCCTGGCCCTGCCACAGTCTCAGGCCCAGCCGCGACTGGGGGGCCCTGCCCCCAATGGGGGCCCCCCACACACGTCCTGCCTGCAGCCTCCAAGCAGCCTGCTCGCCGGGTGAGTTCTGCCGCCCTCTGGCGAACGAGTCCCTCCCACAAAGAAAAACTCTCTGCTCGCCATGATGGGGGTTCCCTCCACTGCGGCGTTTGCTCCGCTCGAGCGGAGGGCTTTGGGGGAGCGCCTCGTCCCCGCAGTTCTTAACCTGCAACCGACTAGCGGTGGTTCTCAATCACCAACGTTTCGGGAACGCCCTCTGGATGTGTGCGAATATTGAAAGTTTCAAATATAAATTAAATATCAATATTTAAAAAAGAAAATTAGATTCCAACATTGGAATATGTATCAAATATGTGTGTTCCATTAAGAAATGACAAAAGAAAATATGCAAATACTTTTTTTATTACCTTCAAAACCAAAATGATGTTAACAAATTCAAGGAAATGACACTACCTGACTGGGCAGCATATAAACCATGCAACTTGTAACTTAGCTATGATACCTTGACTAGTAATCACCTGTCAGCTCTTTCATGAAAGCGGGCAAAAGGTGCAACTGATGAGTTATACAAATCGAAAAAAATTAAGAGTGTACAACACTGCACATGTCTAGATAGCGTGTAAAAATGCAACCTCTAATGTTGTCACACAAACAACTGGTAGTGACCTCTTTTAAGAAAATAATTAAAATTGCCCTTGACTAGCCAGAAAGTTAGATATCAGCTGCTAATGCAATTATTGCAAATTGTCACGCAAGAAAAATAATTATTGCACATGTTCAGTACATAAGTGCTCCCTTTCGCAGTGACAAGTGCTCCTCTTGCAGCAAAAATATAAGGTCGCTAGAAAGTGACTCATGATGCGGGCTTGGGAAAATGAAAGCCAAAACTGCTTCTTTGTAGTGAGCTCATACATACCGTGTTTGTATGATTCTAATGCACACTTTTTTCCGCCAAAATCTGTGCCCAAAATTACATGCGTGTTACAATGAAATCAAAAGTCGAAACTGAAAAGAAAAACGCAATACTCTGTATAAAGTGACTAGCCCCAGCGCCATTGTGATCGTTTATATACATTGGCCTTTTTGTTATCCGTATCACGCACATTCTTTCTGCGTTTAGGGACTTACGTCTGCCATTTTAGGATGGAAAAACAAATTTCACTAGGAGGCTTTATTTAAACGAAAGGCTGTCACGCTGGCGGGAAAAGATAACAACGGCACTGCGTGGACTCGCAGTCCCAGTGATCCAGCGAGCTCGCAAAGTGTTGTTTGGAAGACGACCCTCCTAGAGGCAACAGTCGCGCACTCATACACAGCGCAAGAAGCGCGGCTCTTGAGGCGCTCTAGACAAAAGCAAGGATTACCTCTGTGGACAGCGAAGAACCATCGTCGCACTCATGCAACGGCAACTAGTGCACGGTATTTATTTCTTGTGTTGGCCTTTGTTTCATAAAATCTGTTCTATGAGGTACGTGTGCAACTTTCATTATTTTACTTGCACGGTAGAATCGGCAGCGATTGCTTGAATATCTGGGAGCTAAATCTGTCTGCACATTAGAATTGAGGGCGTGTTAGAATCGTGCAAACACTGTAGTTCTATGTAAACACAGAAACGGCGAGGGTTTATTGGAAAATGGCTACAATACCCGTAATTTTAGGCAACTAAACACGGCTTTTAAGGAAGCTCTGAATGTTCAGGCATGTCCTCGCGCGCAAATTATTCGGTATTTGCTCGAATACTCGTAGATTGCCCGAATATTCGGCCACAACCGAATATTTGAAAATTTTAAAATATGCAATTCTTGAATTGAATAAGAAAAATATTTGATTTGTATTCGAAATCTCCAATACTCAGGCACACCCCTACAAAAGAGTAAAATGGGAGAAAGGTAAATGCATGCAAACCATCCTTGAAGCTTCAAAACGGAGAATAATCGACCTTACACACTTGGTGCACAGGGTTTGCTCTGTTTAGCTTTGTGAGGCAGCCAGCATCAATTAAAAAAAAGTTTGATTGCTCGGCTTGACTGGCGGTCGAGAGCTCTCTAAAGGCGATTTAGGTTATGGATTACAATTATAGTTACACTTGGTTAAAAAGTGTTCAATCAGAGTTACTAGAGAAGAAGAGTGATAGGCCGTTACTGGAAAAAGTAGCCATCACTTTTTTGATTACTTCAGACTTCCAAAACGGAGAATTTTTGTGCCGGATTGAAGATGGGTCTTTCGTAATTTCCGTTATTGGATTGGCTACTTATCTTAATCCATTAATGTTGGTAAACCATCCTCCTGTGTGAGACTTGGTTCGAGGATTTCTAGGTAGGAAACTCGCGAGAAACAAAGGTTGTTATTAGGAAAGGTAGTAATGGTTACCTAGTAGTTTTAGTACGTCCAGAAGTAGTTAGATTACTCTGGTCTAAATTACAGATAAAGCTTCAGATAACTGGCAGTGGCTAGTTTAAGGGAAGAGATGGCTGGAACTCTGAAGCCAGGCGTGTCTAATAGCTCTTAGCTGCACCTGGGGCAGTGTGTGCGTCTTGGCCTACTCGTTGGCAGGGTGGTTCTGACGGGACATGTTTGAAAAGTCTAGGGAATCGGGAAATGTATTTATCTGGTAACTTTATCCAAGGTAGTATGCAATGGACAAAAAAATCAGAATTGTGTTTAAGTATAAATGAAGGGCCGTGCACCTGTACTATAAGTCGCACATCCGTATATTGAGCCGCTTTTGGGGAAAAGTTGGTATAGAAGTCGCACCTTTTTGCATGGTTCACGCAATGAGTTTTTTAGTTCACGCGCATCGGTATCAGGAAATCGGAGTTTCGCACAATCAGCTAGATAGCTCATACCATTTGACGCTACAGCTTTGGCGTTTCGACTCGCGAGAAATGCGCATAGCACAGCGGTGTCTGGCAGGGGCAATTGAGTGTTTCCCAGCAAAAGGACATAAAACACGCAAAATGAGAAAGTAGTCGTCTTTATTCGAGCGAACACATGCCGAACGAACGAAAGTTTAACGAGCTAGACACTCGTGAACCAAGCTTTGGACCACTAGGTCTAGCCTAGCCCAAGTCCTGGAGGCGACGCGAGCATCGATGCGCAGGCAGAAAGATAAACCTTGACATACTTTTTCGGGTTCCTCTAAAGGTCGGTTAGGCACGATCATTCCATTTACATTATAGCAACACGGCCGGAGCATGGCAGAAAAAACTGCTCATCAAAAGGAAACTAAGAAAGACGCAAGAAGATATTCTGCAAGCGTGTGTACTGGCCCACTTACCTTTCAGTGTTACTGGACTGAAGCGAAAGAATGCGGGACCATGGCTGGAATTGGGCAACGCCGATAGCATGCTGCAAAATCTTAATTCTCACTGTCTTGCCTATCCACATTGAGCTGCTTTAAGGAAACCATAATATCTCTCGCTTTCCGAGTTAGTTATGAAAAGTGTAAAAGAGTGTGGCGACAACAGTGCCTCCTGGAGGGGGCAACACCACCTATGGCTTCATAGTTACGTGTGCTCTCACGTAAAGATGGCGCGCACGCATAAAATGAAAGTGGCGTTGCACTGTGAATAAAAAATAAATGGATATAAGTTGCATTGTTGTATAACATGCACAAAAAAAATGTTTAAAAAACCACGACTTATACATTGGAAAATACATTATTAGTATTGGATTATGGTAATAGAATTAAGCTTACCTGCAAACAAGAATCTTCAAAAATAAATAGGGAAAAGAATAGCTTGGTGGAACATGCGGAGGGCAGCTGTTGCTCTATATGGAAAGATGTACAACTGCAGGTGATGAGGCACTGACAACGGCGAGGCTTAAAAATGCCAACTGCACCGAGGTTCTGAGCGACCAAATCCCGAAATACCGAGTCGTATGTTCACGAGCTTTAGTCGGCGATGCTCATGCTTTGTGGAAAGGTCGACGTGCCAGCTTTGTCGACAAGAAGGTCGTGCTGCAATGTTTGGGAAAGCATTATACTTCTTCGTGCGCTTCTTTTGTCTTGCGAGGAAAGTCCCGAGCCTAAATATGTCTCGGCCATACTTCGTCACAATATTAAGGTTGAACTTTTTGGAGCGAAAAATGCGGGCGAACAATCAACATGCTTTGTCGAAGAGCAAACATCGCAGAGAGAAATTTTTCCCCTTTTTTCGCCTCATGGAAGTTTATCTTTAGTTGAGATTTGTACAAGCGTGAGGAGCTTGCAAACGCAAATTGTCACAGATTACGTTTGTCTACAAGTGGGTAGGCATTGTGGTCGTGGCTAAATCGATGAGGGAATATGGACTATTGTTACTGACACCTTAAGTAACGCATCCCTCGAGTTATTGTTGTTGGTGCCTCGTGATTAATCTTTTTGCGTTGTTATTAACTTGGGGGAAGTGAAACGTGCGCATCGTTGCTGACAGCTATGAATGCAAGGAGTGGCCTACGTCGGTGATTGAGTCCTCGTTGGCTGTTGCCGTAATCTGCGGAGCAACAGCGAGATGGTTGTGATGCGCACTTTTTGTGGCTCTTTTAATCGGGTGAGCTGACGTCCTGGTTGCAGGGTTGCCGTTGATGCCCGGGGTCCCCGACCCCCCTGGAGGTGCCGGGCGGGGTGCCGCAGGTGGTGGTGGTGCCGCCCCTCCCCTCCGGCCGCGGGAGCACAAACCCCACACGTCGTCCCTGCACCACCATGGCTACGCCAACTGCTTCGGCCTGCCCTACCAGGCAAGTGGTCGACAACATTCACCGGTTTTTCCGCTAAATTTGGTGGTTGTCGGAGTTTCCTAGCAGGAGAATTTACGGTTGGCGGGATTTTCGGCGGTTTTTAAGTCGCGTTGGCGTGTTTTCTGGTGGTCTAGAATGTCCTCCAGTGTACATTTATCGATCGTAAATAGCTTTATTTCTGCGGTAAGTTAGTGCCATAGGGTCGCTGCCAATGAGAATGACGCTCGCAACGCTATTGAGATATAAGGAGGTAACTCATTGAAACGTGGTGTTAAAACGCTCGTTCTTGGCCTGTTCCCTAAATTTAAAGGTTTTAGATTTTTTGATTTTTTTACTTCTTTGAGCAGGTTTTTGAATTTTGAGTCGGCAACACTGATTGCAACGTGTGACAAGTGTCTAAGAAAAGAATTTTCGTCTAAGCTGTAGTCCGAGCGTACTGTCATGGAGACTGAACCTTCTTTATGTTTTGTTACTCCTATTTCTCTCTGGAAGATACGAAGAGCCCCCTTCTGCCATTCCTCGATTTTGCGAGTACATTGTGGTGGAGAGAGACCCCCAGGGTTCCACAGTTTGCAGGTCTCTGGGAACTTTGAGCCGGGTAATAGAATGATCTCACCGGCCAGAATGATTACGGTGCCGCTATGCATCAAGGGAACTTTAGTCTTCCTGCACGTGCAACAACCTAACTGGAGCTGTGCGCATGCAGAGCATGAGGCAGCACGAGCCGTCTCGTGCACTGCTGCCCGTCTCCTGCAAACTAAAGTTATGGTGGCGTCACACATGCGCCAAACGCTTGGTTAGATCGGTTTATCGCAGCAAAACATTTACAGCGTATTTTGGCACCTTAAAATTTGCAATTCGAGCAATTTGTAAAGAGGGCATGAAGAGTGTAGGAAATGATCCTGCGGGTTATTTTCAATGCAAAAGCATGAACTGTTTCATGGAACGAGCCGACGTCATCAGCTTTGAAGCCGTGCCGAGCGGCACCTTAAATCCTTTCTCCAAGTGAAGCCAGCTCCCAGCTATGAAACCACGCTAAAAGCCTAGCCAAACGGCACCTAGTTTCCCCGATCCCAAAGGAGCGGAGTAAAGCTGATAGATTTCGGCTTTGGTCCCATTGGCTGGCGCATCAGTCTCAACAACCGCCACCTCATTTTACTGCGTGTCTGCGAGGCAGCGGCTCCACGCCCAAGGTCAGCACGTCGAGGAGAGCTAGCGCACGCGCATGACTGTTGACGCAAGTACGCTGCAGACGAAATAAAGGGAGCGGAAGAATGACATGCATGCTTTCACATTCACAACTCATAAGAAGTGATTAGATGTACCTTGAGCATTCTTCATTTTCCTTTCATGCCAGGGAGCCCAGGAAAATGTTTCCAGGGAGACGGGGAAATATGCTAATATTTGTCGCTCTTTCGCATTTCTTCACTCGTATGCATGGAAGATGTGAAGGTGTCTCTCCTTGTTATCGATAGTTGTATTAGTAGTAGATCAATAACGGTCTGAGTAATAGTAATGATCTGTCAGTAATGGTGCAAGCCACAGCATTCAGCACCGAGGGCCGTTCGTGGAGCGTCCACGAGTGGAGTCGGGCGTCTGACGGGTACTTTACCCATCTCCTGTGCAGGACCACAACTACGGGGCACCCCCTCCCCCGACACCCCCACAGAGCCCTCCCCCGGCACCCCAGGCCCCGGTGCACAGGGTCAACGGAGTGCTGTCCAGCGAGGACAGGGGGACCCCCCTGGAGCAGGCCCCTCCCCCGACCTCCCTGCCCAACGGGTGCCTGGAGGAGGTCAGGCGGAGGGGCCTCTCCCGCGGAGGAGAGCGTCACACGCTGCATATGGTGAGGCTCTCCCTCTTCTCGTTGCCTCTTGCGTAGTCGCCGACAGAGCGAGGTTCCTTGCAAGGTCCAGCCTGCACTCGTGCCTTCAGCGAGGTAGAATGCTCAATGCTGGAGGCAGGACAAGTGACTTTTCCCGTTAAACACTATAGCCAGTAATCTTGCAGTATAACGCCTGGATGCCAGAAGCGAGAGGAGCTCGATGCAATTATGATTTATGGTTCCTCTGAATAAAATAGGAAAGGAGCATTTTCAAGGGCATACAATCTGGAGGGTTGTAATAGATGCATTCAGCTCTGATGCGCTACGTTTGTAACACTGCCGTTTGTCGAGCCAAAATGCTCGGTGCGGTAGGGGGCAGAGGCAGAGCCTGTGGGGCTGATGAGTGGTTTGCTTCTTTGCAGCGGCTTCAACCACGATGACGAATACATGATCTGCTGCGACCACTGCTCGTGAGTTGCATTCTACTTCCTTCTACATGCACATTCATTCACGTCTCGTCCTGGACCAGTTACGCGTTCGGTCGTAACACGGATGAATTCTGTGGGACACGTTCCAGACTTAGCAGAATGTTTTTAACCATGAGACTCTCTCAGAGACAAAGCTGGTCTTTTCTTCAAAGCTCGTAGATGGCACTCGCCGCATGCCACTTGGCAGTCTTTCACATTGCACCTCGCACTGCAGCATTGTCAGCCATCTACGAACCTGCTAGATTTTTTATTTATTTATTAACGCCTCAGGCATACCTTAGTTTAAGCGGAAGTATACGTTGTAAAAAGAGAAAAAAGCATTAGGAACAGCAATACAGCGAGGCGCTAAGACAATATATCGTGTAGAAGAGGTGAAGTTCATTAGTTAAACTTGTTTGCACAAGGGCACGACTCAAATTTGCAGTGAATGTTTCGACGTCTACTATCGACAGTAATTTGAGTAACTGGATTACTTCGAGAAAGTTGTCTAGTTATCCATTCATTCGCTACTTGCTGCCAAGCGTCAGAACGAATTCTGCCTTTTTATTGTTGTGGGGTGGAGGACGAGGAACATGGAGGGTGCGACCGGCCCGTTGCGCTTGCACAGGGTGTGGCAGCACGTGGACTGCATGGGCCTGGACCGGAGCCGCATCCCCGAGACGTACCTGTGCGAGCGGTGCCACCCTCGCAGGGTGGACCGCCACCGGGCCCGCACCCTGCAGACGCGCAAGAAGCAGCAGATGAGCCGTGAGTCTGCCTCCACCTCGCTCTCGTTCGCTGCACGAGCCCTTCTGCAAAGTTTGCACCTGGGGGCAGGGTCTTTAAAGATCCTCGTAGTTGGAATGGAGGGCCATGACGCCATGTTACACGATGCAACGAGCGTAGATACATAGTCCGTTTGTGTCAACTTGTTTCCACTCTGTTTGGACCTAGTATTGCGTCTGCATTGCCCATTAGGCTTTCTTGGTAATCCGTCGGAGAACGGAGACGTCAGACGCAGGACGCATTCTACGTCAATCTGTTTTATGCACCGATATTGTAGGCGTTTGACACTCTTGCGCTCGCAGAAGCTTAGAGACGTTGCAACCAGTCTTGCTTGGGCTAGAGCATCGGCGTAATGAGTGAGCTGAAGCCTGTTCAATCTCGATTCGTAAAGCACCAGACGACAAAGGGACTTTTTTTTGCAAAAAACCTGGCCACGTCACGGTGCTTTACGTTGCAGCCTCTTGGGACGCTCGTAGACTCGAGGCTCGTTCGCATACCGTTTGATCTCACGAATACTGCGAAACCTTTGCACTAGTGAAATGCAGTTCCAGGGCCACTTCGTAGGTGGCTCCAGCAAGTTGGGAGTGTGCCTTTAAAAGCCAGCCCTAAGACTGCTGCGTTAAGACCAGCTTCCTTGGACGACTGCTTCACGATATGGGCAGTGGGATTTGCGCACTGACCTCGGTGATTGGCGCGTCCCCCCCGCAGGTGCCCCGAGCCGGGTGGAGTCCACTTCGGACGAGAGCGGGGGCGGTGCGGCGGGGGCTCTCCCGGGGGACGAGAACAGAGGGGGGACCACGGAGGCACTCCCGCACCCCAAGGGAGCCCACCCCCGGGTGCGGCGCAAGCGGCGCCGCTCGGAGGGCAAGGAGCCCACGGCCAGGCAGCTGGACCCCACAACGGGGGACACGGCGGCCACCAAGAGGCTCAAGGCCAAGGTGGGCCCCCTTCCTCCTTCCTTGCCTTTGGGGACTCTGGGTCCTCCTGGAACCGACGTGTTTTAACGCGGAACGTCTTTAAAGCTCCATTCGCGTCGTCGAGGAGAAATCCACCGAGAGATGTGCGCGGCATCACCGAGGAGCGCAACTCTCCCCTCCTCACGTTGTTCACACGGATGACGTGCCAGTGAGAAGGATTTTGTCGTTGGCAATGGGATTTAATGGTATTTTTACCCTCGGCACTGGAGCGTTTAACTGCAAAATATCGGTCAAAGCAAGCAGATCAGCTGCTAGACGGTTATTGAAACTAAGCGAAGCAGCGAGCTGGTTCAGTGTTGACAAGTAACTCAGGGGGGGAACTCCGTTTTTCCCCCTCTCCGGGGTTACCATGCTAGACAGTCACTGTGCCTCCCGGGCGTTCTCTTAGCCCTCTGCTGCAGCGCTGACGTCACTGCACCGCATCGCAAAGTTGCGGTGTTTGCGTCACGTGATGCACGTTCCAAGAAGAAATCGCCTGGATTTTTCCCTCGTGTGAATAGAGGTTGAGGGCTGGGGTCTTCGAGGAAGATGTGACACGACGACACGAAAAAGCACCGTGGGAAACCGTCGCACACCTGCCAAATTTAGCAGTCTGTGTTTGTGCGACATCGTCGGTGTGATGGTCATCATGTGATGCATGATGCGACACGGTGACCTTGCGTGACACCAACCAGATTAGAGTGACGGATATAGTGGTTTCACTAGACATTGCATAATGCTGTGTACGCGACTGTGGGCTCTGTTGACGAGTCTGACGGAGGTTGTTTGTCTGCCTCCTCGCAGAAAATTATGAAGGAGAGGATCGAACGGAAAAAGGTCAAGTTAAAAAATATGGTAAGTGCCGAGACTGTGCCCTTCTGTTCTGCCGAGTCGCGCAGTAACGACTCGACCATTTGCGTAAGAGTTTGCTTCCCGCTCTGACGAGCCGCTTTTCCCGCAGGTGAAGAAGCCCAAGACCCGGTTTCTGGGCCTCGCGCAAGTTCCCGCCAAGGTAAGCACCTGGCACGGTGTCTCCGTCACTGGATTTGCCTCCAGATTGGCCTCTTTGCTTTCTCAACCAAAGCCCAGTGGGAGGACGCTTGGCCGCAATCGCTCTAGTGTATCGAGCGGTAGCGTTCAGAATGAACGAACGTCGTGCGCTGCCAGACGTTGCAAACCCCAGGGCTAAGGTCCTTGAGCTTCGGCATGTCGCAACCTCCCAGTTGGGCAGAGCGCAAAGTGGTGGTGTGGCCGACGTGGCTCGTCGCGTGTGTCGTGGTAGGCCACGAGGCGAAGTCGGACAGATTCCTAAAGTTTGTTTTGGGGTTTATTCGGGCGGTGGTGGCAGGAGGAGGAGGCGGCCCAGGACGCCTGGGGTCCAGGAGTGTCCCCCCTGGGGGCGGGGCCTCCCCGGGGACCGCTACGAGACGGCCCTCATCAACCAGTACACCCCTGAGGTGCAGCTCATGGCCGGCTCGCTCAAGCTCAACGGACAGCACGTGAGACCGCCCTTCCTCGCGGCGCTCGCCAAAAGGGCTCCTTGAAGCCGCGGCCGCATCGCTCGCACATCTTACAAAGACTGCGTTCGCTGTAGACGTGATGACAGGAATATCTGCAGTCATGCTTGAAGGACGTTACCTCTGTACGTACGTATTCCTGAAGCATATCTATGGACGGATTTTGTACGACCAATGTGATGGAACCGTCGTACGAGGAAGAAACGTGCCTCAGACGGTCCTCTTTAGGATGTATGAGCGGTCGGAATTGCGCAGCTCTGAAAAGGGACACGCAGAAGTGGAGCAATACCCAATGTGCTTACTGCATGCTTGTTGCTCAAATAACAAGGAGTAAATAGAAACGTGGCAATGCCGAGGAAGAACGGACCAGTAAGTTAATCTAAAATTATTTATAGACTGTGGCCTCGGGAAGTGTTCAATGCCTACATTGGGATGGCGAGTAAATGATGCATTTGATATAAAATTAAGCCTAGAGAGATGGCCCAGCTGTTCCTGAGGAGGAATTTAGAAATATAAATTCCTCCTGGAGTTCAGTCACGAATGATGAACGCAGGTTATCGGGGCATCTCTGCCTAACATATACTCGAGCAAATAGCCAGTTTAATCTTGAAAGTTTTACTGCAGTGTGGATACCAACATTTTTCGTTTCCTTTTAAATACACCCGGTGCTGGTGTGCACCATCCCTCTTTGAAAGTGTGCTTTGCTCCTAAGCATGCACTTGCAATCTTTGTATTTTCGAAGCATTGATTGCGCTGGCATAGCCCTGTTGAGTGCGCTTCTTATCGAGCACCGGTGCACTGCAAAGAAGCAGCATGTCTGGGAGGGAGCTGCACGGCGGTTGCTTCTACGTAGTGCACGGGCGCTCGGTAACAAAGCATCACTCAATGGGGTTAGCCAGCTGCAATCAACACTTTGGAAAATATGAATATTGCAATTCACCTTGAAGCAAATATTGAATTGCACAATATTCAAAACTACTATTATAATATTTGCACAACCCTAAATATGTGTTTATTGCGAAAGGACTACAATGACGGTCTCGATGACGGTGGTGACGAGGAAGCGGTGCTCGCAGGAGGCCCTGACGTGCAAGGTGTCTACGGCCGGCGGGGACGCCCCCTGGCGGGTGGAGGCGTGCGGGGGAGGGCAGCGCTGCCTGGTGGCGACCCACGCCCTGGGGCCCCAGCAGCCCCTGCTCGAGGTGCGGGGAAGTTCTGTCGGCCTCCCAGTTCCGCCACCAGAACCCGGTGTTCCACAAGCGGTGAGGGTGCCTTCCTCTCCCCCTGCCCCCTTTTTTGCAGGATTCCACGCTCTCTGTGTCACGGGAGGAATCGTCTCTGGCTGCACACTGTCGCTCCTAGCAATAGAACTTGTCGAAAGCGATAGGAATTCTTCCCGTGGCCCTGCAACCAGCGAATCGTAGACGCGTGCGGCTTGAAACTTTAATTTCTAGCAATAATAATAATAATAATAATAATCTTTATTTTTCGGGTGCCCTAAAACGGCCGAGCGGCCTTCTCTTAGGTACACCAACTCGTACAATAGAAACTCTTAAACAATAATCCTACTCATTAAAAAAGAAATAGATATGCATATACACTGACGCGCTATGAAGTGACCAAAAGTTCGTCCAACTGACAGCGAAATGTAGGCAGGGGTGTGGTGATGTCAACTTGAGGTGGCACAATGCTGTTATATAATGTCTGTAAACGAGAAAGAGGTGACACACGGCATGGTGAGCAAATATCAAAACAGGTGAACTGTCTCGTCGCGCGGAAAGGAACATGGAAATTGATTTTACTAATAAGCCATGAAGAATCAATGGCACCATTAATGATCTTATGCAGGAATACCAAGTCAAGGACTGTTCTTCTGTGTGATAAAAGCTTCAGCGAAAATCTATTTAGTAAGCATTCATAGTCATAATACACGCGTCGTCCAATCCATCTATCATAAACAATTCGAACAAATCTTTTTTGCACACGTTCTATGATCAAAGCCTGTGTTACAGATATTGAATTCCAAATCACAGAAGCAAACTCAAGCCTTGAAACCACTAAGGAATGAAAAAGATGTATTGAACAATGGGGCTTTTAAAATGCTTGGTCAAACGCGATATAACTCCTAAAACTTTCATTGCAGAGCTGACAACAAAAGAGACATGATTTTTAAAAGTTAATCCGCAGTCAATGAACACACCAAGATCCCTTACAATTGACACTCGTTCAATCAGATTTCCCTCAAAGTGATAAGTGTTATTTATGATCGCACGGCGTCTGCACAAAGATATCACTTTTGTTTTTAAAGGATTAAGAAATAACTGATTTTGTTTACACCACTTTGCTATATTAGACACATCATGTTGTATCAGATCACAATCTAAAGGACAGTGAACACTCTGAACAACTTGATGTCGTCAGCAAATAAAAGCAGTACAACATTCATTACGCATGACGCTATATCATTTATAAAAATTGAAAACAGTAGAGGACCCAAAATTGATCCCTGAGTGTACGCCTGACATTGAAAAGAACTCTTTGGAATAACTGTCAGCGACCCGAACACTATTTGATCGAAAAGAAAATAACTCTTAAAACCAGTTACACAATTCTGGACAGACACCATACAGATGTAACTTGGACAAAAGCAACACGTGACTCACTTTATCAAAGGCTTTTGACAAATCAAAGTATATTGCATCTACTTGTTCTCGTATTTAAAACAAACGGCACACAGTAATCTAAAAAGGTACACAAATTTGTTTCCACAGACCTACCCTTTAAAAAACCATGCTGCAAGGGCGTTAATTTTGACGGAAATAAAAATCAGCAGAACCCATCCTTTGGGAATGATTATCTACGTTAATGCGAATAGCATCAAACGGTGCGGAGTTATGCGCGTTCGTCAGGTGGCCGGCACACTCTAGATACGCCAGCCCACTCTTGAGGCGATTCTAAATTTGTTGACACTTTCACAGCCCTGCGCACGATCTCCGCAGCCCAGCACGTGCGTTTGTGTCACTTAGGAAGGCGAGCAAAGCACGCGCCATACGCACAAACACTCAAAATGGTACCGACCAGACTTTCTGGCGTCTCAGCTAGTCTCAACTAACGGTATTCTAAACGGTTGTTTATATCTTTACCATAGGACGCGCTGTACAGCGCTGTCACAGCTACCGGCGCGCGCGTTCCATGCACGAGGGCTCATTCCGCTCTCGTGAGGCTGAGCACGGTCGCTACATCACCCTCTCCCGAGCGCGGGAGAGGGTGAGCTAGCGGCCGTGCTCAGCCTCACGAGAGCGGAATGAGCCCTCGTGCATGGAACGCGCGGCACCGGTAGCTGTGACAGCGCTGTAAAGCGCGTCCTATGGTAAAGATATAAACAACCGTTTAGAGTGCGTTGAATGACTGCCTTCATAGCTCTGTGGTTAGCGCGTCTGCCTGCTGATCAAAGGGTCAACGGTTCGATCCCAGCCGGCGCCGGTCTTTTTTATTTATTTATCGACCCGCGGCGTAAGAGGTTAGATAGCCAGATAGATAGATACATAGACGAAAAGTGCGTGAAGTATCCAAAGAATGCTATTCGCATTAGAAAGTCATCCTGGCTATGCACAACAATCTCAAAAACCTTGGAAAAACCACAAAGCAGGGAAACTGGACCGGCAGTTAACGGCAGCTATAGATGCGTCACTGCTTTAAGATGAGGAACAACAACTGCTTTTGATGGCAATCAAAGCAGTTGTTGCTTCATAGGAATGGTTATTCCTTATGAGAATAGTATTCCTTATGGTATTCCATTATAGAATGGAACAACAACTGCAACAAGATGGCAATGAAATAAAGTGAATGAGAGACGGATACAACCACTCCCTTTCACTTGGGAACAATATTGAGCTTTAAGGCCCGTTCACACTCTTGTGACCTCTTTTAAAACTGGGTTCCTCAAAACTTCTTAAACCAGAGGACACACTGACGCCATCTATTGGGTAGCAGTGTAAACTTAGCAGTCCGGCATATATTTTTATTTCTCTCGCGCATTATTCTTTCTTTCTTGGCTCGAAAACTTTTGTCAATGTTATAAACGAGCCTTTCTTACGAGGTATTACGCACATTTGACCTCGGAAATCCCGAAAAACCTTCGCTCTTCGGAAATGCAGTTCCAGGGTCACCGCATAGATGGCACCACAATGTCAGTGTGTTCCCTCGTTCTAAGAAATTTTAAGAAGTTTTAACAGATCTCGTCTACCGGTCGTTACTCGGGTTGCAAGAGTGTGAACGGGCCTTTAGGATGCAGAGAATTTAGAAGCGGCCACTTGGTCTTGTGAAGTCAATCAACTTGTCGTTCGAGCTCTGAAATGGCGACGTGCGTGCTCCTGGTTTTTAAGGCCTGTTCAACTAAACCTCTGTGTGAATGAATAAATAAATCTTTTTTTAAGATAACTCAACACGTTTTTTGGAGCACAAAAGTATGCAAGCTCGTGGCTGCAGGGACAATGTGGGATGCTTCTTTCCTCACCGCTGCAGACAATTTCGTCGGTTCTTTTAGGGGCGAAGCTCCTTAGGGTCTCTAACCTTGTCCGTCCTGGGCTGCCTGTGCTCACATCGAATGCCATCCCATCTGTCTCTAAAAACAGAAAAATTTTGTGCAGTTGACAGGATTTGAATCTGTGCGGGGAGACCCCAAGGAATTTCTAGTCCACCAGCCTTAACCACTGCCGCGACTGCAGGACGAGATGTGGTAGTAACTCTGAGATGTGGTAGCAACCCAAGACCTGGGGTTTCTCCTGGTGGACGAAATGCTGCATGTGCCGCTCAACGCCTATACAGGTGAGAGGGCGCTGTTGTCAAATGCTCAAATGCTGCATATAACCGTCAGTTCCATACCTGGCGACATTCTTCTTCTGGACTCTGACCGTTGACTTACGCGGTGGAGATGCGTTTCCCATCGGCTTCTAGCGGATCCAAGCTGATCCGCTTATGAAGAACCACTGGCTCTGTGATTTCACCGACTCATAAAGCAGTAATAATGAAGTCAAAACGCAACCCGGAACCTCAGCACTTCCCATGAGCAGCTAAAAAAATTCAGCACCATCAGCACTACCTGTGAACAATAAAACTCAGCATCATCAGCACCACCAGAGCTTCGCCCCAATCAACATCATTCACCACGTGGAGATATTTTAGCCTGTTTGGATGCAACTGGGAAGATGCAGAGACCGCCTGGCAACCCGGGTGTGGGGCCGCATACGCAGGCTGTACCCCTTCGTGCTGTTCTACCAGCCGTGCGCGGAGGAGGAGACTGTGTGCGTGGACGCCCGGGAGTATGGCAACGAGGCCCGCTTTGTGCGCCGCTCGTGCTGCCCCAACGTGCAGGTGCAGCACGTGGTGCACAATGGCCTGCTCCACCTGTACCTGGTCTCCTCCAGGGACATTGCCCCGGGGCAGGAGCTCACCATCCCCTTCGACTTCGACTACCGCCAGTGGTGAGCACCTCCATGCGGATGTCCCTTCACCTCCCGGTCGACTGGGTGAAACAAGGAGACGGCAGGCTCTTTAAATCGACCGGAAAATTCGGCCTCTTTACCTATCGCGCTACGACTTTGTGCAGCGTTGCCCACAGATGGTGCATTTTTTTTGTAAAATTTGCAAAGAACGAACTTACCTGAGGAAAAAGTAAAGAAAGAAAAGAGCTTAGCTCCTATGGAAACGCAGCGACGCCACCGGTCTTCAAACAACACGGCGCCGTTTCGCACGGGAGACAAGAGATGGCGCAACGAACGCCGCCAACGAACGAGCATACGGCGCCGAAAGCCGGCACATTAGCAGACAATCCTTTCGACTCAAAAGCGGCTCGCGTTCCGCAGGCGGCGAGAGTCGCAGGAACAAAAACAGGCGCGGTAGCAACAAGGAACTGCAGTTCCTTGTCTGCTAAACGCTGGCTCTCGGCGTCGTCTGCTCGTTCGTTGGTGGCAGTTGGCGTCGCGACCGCTTGCGCCATCTCTTGTCTCCCGTGCGAAACGGCGCCGTGTTGTTTGCAGACCGGTGGCGTCGCTGCGTTTCCATAGGAGCTAAGCCTTTTTCTTTCTTTACTTTTTCCTCAGGTAAGTTCGCTCTTTGCAACTTTTACAAAAAAAATGCACCATCTGTGGGCAACGCTGCACAAAGTCGTAGCGCGATAGGTTAAGAAACCGACTTTTTCGGTCGATTTAAAGAGCCTGCCGTCTCCTTGTTTCACCCTCGTATTAGAAAGTTGCAGCTGTCTCGCTGCACAACCTCTGGACTTGCTCGAGCTTGGTATGAACCACGGTGTAAGATAGATGCGTCACAGCTGCCACATTAGTCCTCTCCTACATGTAAAGTTTAGGACGCCATCCTAAACTTTACATCTAGAAACATTACTCTCAAACATTTCTCCCGCGGGACTATAATGCTTTCACCTTCCTGCGCGTAAGCAGTCTTGAGTGTCCTCCTGTAATTTTGTTTTGTTTATATCCGCAGCGCCACCTTCAGTTTGTTTGTTAAAATCAGGATAAAATTACATTGAAAGTATAGCAGCAGAAGCGTGAAATATAGCATTTGTTCGTTATATCCTATATTTTGCAGTACCTGGGTTCTGTTATAAGTGGGTTCCTTATAAGTGACTGTATATATATTGCACTGTAGCCTGAACTATACTCGGCGTCACCGTCGAGGCTAGCGTAGCTTCCGCAGTGCTTGCAGTCACGCTCCGCTGTGAGAGTGCAAGCACTTTAATTTCTAGCAATAAAAAAAAAAGGGAATGAGAAACAGATACAACCCTTTCACTTGGAAACAACATTGAGCTTTAGATGCAGAAATTTAGTGCTTCCACTTAGTCTTGACAAAGTCAGTCAACTTGTCGTTGGAGTTTGAAATCGCTACATGGGTGCTCAGCTACTGTTTCTGGTTTTTAGGGCCTGCTCAACTAAACCTCTGGGTGAATGAATGAATGAATCTCTTGCGTCTCATTCGTACACACTCACGCAAATAGCATTGTAGTCTCGACACCGTAGCTCAAGTTAGCTGATGTTGAGTATGGTTCAGAACTTGCTGCCATAATTCAACGAACCTATTGAAAAACGAAAATAAAAATGGGAGTTGCTATGCTGCATGCTTTTTTTCTTTACGGCTTTATTTCTTTCCAGGTATGAAATTGGTAACTCGAGAGTCAGGGCTGAGGGTATTCTTCTATCATCGCTCTTTTACTTTATGAGCTGTAAGTGTGTCCTGAGCAGATTTCCTGCTCGTAAAACGAGCCGGAAAAATCGTGCCTGCACATAGAAAGCTCAAACTTTCACCGCAGATTCACTGAGGAGGTCAGTTCTACCGTGTGAAATTTTACTGGCGTAGTTCTCTTCCTGTAAAAGAAATTGAGAGCAACAAACTTGCCAAAATCAACGCGGTGCGTTTGCAGCGACGGTTACGACGCTTTTAGCTTGTGGCGCTACCTCCCGTTGGGCGCAGCGAGCGGACAACAGAGCGTGTCCTCCGCTCGCTGCTCCTACCAAAAAACGGCACCATGAGCAAATAGCGTCGCTAATTCAGTCGTCTCACGAACGTGCCCAACGTTAACTTTGGCGAGTTTGTTTTTCTTTCATTTTATACAGTAAGAGAACTATGCCTCGAAATTTTGAGAGGTGAAAGTTGGAGCTTTCTGCGCTCATGGGCCTATTTTTCTAGCTCGTTTTGCAGCACAAGATCTGCCGTACCACCCTGTATTTCGTATGAAGCTTGTGTGCCTTGACTGGTTTTTTGTGGTCGCAGCATCCACAGCGTGAGCTGTGCGTGTGGCTCCGAGGACTGTAGAGTGGCCAGCAAAGGACGCAAGCCTGCTCCTCCGTGAGTGTTCCAAGATCATGTTGAGATGGGTCTCCGAGTAACCTACTATTTACCTAAAATATGCCTCAAAACTGCCCGCACATTAGAATTGATGCACGAAATGCACGTTAATATCATTGTTCTGAAGTATAAAAGGTGGCTGCGTGTTAGAATTGGGGCTAAGTACGTTCCAGTTCAAATACACTGTAGTGGAGCTTTAAGAGTGGAATTGTTTTTGTTTCGACACGACTGTGGATGGCATGTGTGTCTTCCATATAACTCGTGCTATTGCTAAACTTGCACTTCTTCACTTTTTTGTTTTTTTATGCAAAGCTTTGCAAGTTTAGTGTTGTGTCCGAGGCAGGAGTGGACGCAGTCGCGTACATGGACATTGAGATGCCAGAGTTGTAGAGAGTTACTGCTATGCAGGGCGGAGCGCAAGCGTCGCGGCCGCCGGGTGAGCACGAGCAGCTGCGGTCTGGTCGAGGAGGAACCAGCGCTGGCCAAGGAGGCGGCGCGAATGGCGCCGCACAACGACGACCAGCCGTCCCTGGGCGCCCTGGCCGAACCGCAGGTACGCGCCAAAGTTTCCTCGGCGTCTCTGGACACTGTCGGCAACGGAATGTGCGGCAACATACACCTTTCACGTGCCTCATATTCTCGTTCGCTTCCGTTCAATTTGTCGCTCGGCTAGGCGGAGGGAAAGCCGGAATCGTCCGAAGAATGTTGTCGGCTTAGCTGGCTAAAGGATCTCGCCCAAATTAGCAACAATGAGTCATGAAATTGCAGCGCAGACCAAGTGCTGTCCGATTCTATTGCAGGGTTGCGGTGACAACAGAACGCCGAACTTTGATTGGCTGTGATTGAAGGATGGTGGGTAGACCTGTAAGCAAGCTGCCTCGAGGTCTACCCGCCTCGGAGCCAATCGCAGCTCGACGTTCCGACGTCGCCACAACCCCCGCAGAAGAAGCGGATGAACTTGCACGAGTGCAATGTTTTTCGTGTCTAGCAGTTCTGAAGAATGAAGTGCTTTCTAGTGGAAGTTAACTCGGCATTCGGCATCTCGAAAACAGATATTGTGTTTTAAGCCCGACTCGGTGTCTGAGAAATGGCGATGAATTTCACGAATACAAACCGGAAGCACAGATTAAAACTGGAGCTCACTCCGGTGACGCTTGTTGCCACTTTGGCCGACGCGTAATTTTTGTGTCAAGCGGCGACCAAGCGATTCTGTCGGTTTTCCACAAAATCCCGGGAATCGTGTTATTGAAAGAGATGCCGAAGAACCCGGGGAAGTTGGAAAGATTGTCGCGGCATCGGTCTGATAGAGGCTCGCATCTGGGGCGTGCCCCCACCCTTTGGGGTCCCAGGAGTGCAGTCCGGCAATGGCGTCTCCCGCCTCGGACTCGGCCACGGGCCAGGAGGGCCAGCAGGGGCGCCCGAGGACCAGGAGAGCGAGGAGCAGAGCTCGGCGGAGCGGCGGCGCAAGATGACCCGGGAGGAGCGCAAGATTGACGCCATCATGCGTGCCTTTGAGAAGATGGAGCGGACGGAGAAGCGGCGCCGGCAGGCCCTGGAGCGCATGGCCCAGCAGCACCGGGGGGCCCCAAGCACGAGCACCCGCCTCTGCCGGTGGGTGTTTCCGGCGTGGAGGGCACGGGTAGCGGTGCAGTGCCCGGGAACCGCATCCAAAAAGTGGTACCGGTCGTTGCAGACGTCAGTTCTGCCATGGATCGCTCTCTGGCTTCACAGTCCACGGCAGCCTCGGCAGCCAGGATCGGAGACGTCGCGACGACGGAGACGCACGTGTTTGCTCGCGCTTTCGACGCAAAACATTTGGCTAGGTGCTCGGCATTTTCTGGAGCCCGACGGGTGCGGCCGTCGAAGCCACCGACGCCGACTGGTTGACGGGGAGGTTGCGTGGGAGGAGGGGTAGGCGAGGAGGAGCTCAAGTGAATGGACTGGCTCCGGAAGATGGCCTGGTTTGTCGGCTCTGCACGCGTGAAAATCGGGGTATCGCTAAACGTTTGTGATGGTACAACGTTGCACGTATGAAACACAATTGCTTAGCGATTTGCCATAACTTCTTTGCGCAAACTACGACCAACCGCCAGGATTACGACAGCACGACTCTCTAGCCGACGTGTTCGTTGTCACTTGGGGACGACTTTGGAGGCACGGTTGGAATGGGCAAGCGTTTGTCTGCACGGTTCGTTGCAAGCGTAGCCAAGGTTAAAGGGGTAGCGCGTCGATTTTAAGGATGGAAGAATTTGCAGGTTGTGTTTTTTTACATTGTTTATCTAGGCACTGGTGACAAAAAAACGCGTCGCCTTGCCCTGAGAAACTGCTTTTTCGCCACGTAATCGCGAAGGAAAAAAACGAGTTATTTGCCGATCTGCAGCCGCGTGTGGAGGTTACAAGAACTACGGTGACTCGTCTCTGGAGGTCGCGCGGAAGTTGTCAGAACCTGTCTCTCCGCTGCTACTCTCGCCATCAACCCTGTGGCGAACCGTCTTTTGTGTCAATCGCTCTCCGCGACCTTCAACGGTGCTGATCCCTGAAAAGACAACAATTGCGGAGGAAGCGGCCGAGTTCTCTGAGGAGAGAACCTGACAGAAAACCGTGGGGTCCCCCAGAGTATGTCACACGAAAACGACGTGCAAATGAGAGGCGCCTGTTACATTTATATGATTTGTTACAATTTTTTAAAAATAAGAACTAGCACACAAAAGAAATATGGTTTTCTGTTCTTCGTTCCTATAGGTGACTCAGATTAATTCTTGCAGTGAGTTGGAAGTCTGAAAATGTTGCACCGCCCCTTTAATGAGCTGTAGCTCCTGAGACTAACTATTTAATGTAACCAAGCGAGTTCTACATTTACATCCACTTTCTTACTAAAATAAGACCATTATATGAAAGCATTTGCATGGGTCTAGAGATTGCTTTAAAGCTCTACGCAGTTTCTGAGGGAAAAAACTGTTTCGAATACACTTAGCGCGGGACTAAACTGGACCGGTATTCGAAGGACAGTCTCTCCGGTGTGTTGGAACGTAAATGGAAGACGTTTACTGCGTCGGATGCCACCGTCCTCGTTTCTGTCTGCGTGGGTATGCCATATTTGGGGGACGCCGTACAGCGCCCGTTTCAGAGCCACCGCTCTCCTCCCAGGACAAGCTGGAGGACGAACGTTCCAACGACTCCTCCCTGCCTGCCGCGCCGCCCGAGGAGCTCAAGCCCGAGCCCCACCCTGAGGGCAGCACTGAGGACAGAGCGGTCTCCCTGCACAGGGCCAGAAAGGGGTGAGTGCTTTCTCCCTTCGCCGCAACTCTACCTCGACACTCGCGACTTGCGGCAGTCTCGCAGCCTCCGACGTTCACACGGTCGGCGAATCGCTTCTCGAAGGATCTCGGGAGCCGTCATCGATTCAGCCCTTTCCCGTCTCGGCGTAGGTTTCCGTTTTCATCGTCGCGCGGTCACACAGTCGTGTTTGCTGCCACTAGATTCTTGCGACATAAGAAAATGGCTCGGCTATAATGGCCTGGATCGCTCGGAAGCATAATATGGAGTCGTTACGTCAACGTACACTCGGATGTAGCTTGCCTTTCAGGCCCAGGGTGAGACTGCTTTGCTTCCAGGCAAAATCTTTTTCGAGTGCTCTGGGTTATAAGGAAACGATTACTGTTTTTTTTGGTATTGATTGCAGCCTCAGTCCTGCCGTGACGCGTCAATTGCATTTCCCGCGGAACAAAATTCAGGACGCGAACAAACGCGACACTCTCAATGCATCGTCGATTGGCTCGGCTGCTCGGCAACTGGGCCGAGAGACCGGTCTGCAAGCGGCTTCTGGAAACCAGTTGTTTTTGACTGTGACTCGCCTGGCAACCGAGAGGCTGTCCACAACTGCTGCAACTCTCAAGTGTCGATGCACTTCTAAGGATCTTGCCACACACTCGCGACAGCTTACTACTGGGTGCCTTAAAGCCTGTCGCAATCTGTTACGACAAGAGAACACACTAGTGGCAATCTATTGGGCAGCTGCAGATCACTTGGCATTTACATATATATTTCCTAGTTTATTGCGTCTCATATATATATATATTTTTTTTTTTGCTCAGAAAACTTTTGAGAATGTTATAAACATAGCATTTGGTCTCGCAAATACTGCAATACCTCGCTCTAGTGAAATGCAGTCTCAGGGTCAGTGCTCGTAGATGGTGGTAGTGTGTTCTCTCGTCGTAAGAGAACTCAGTCCTAAGCAAAGGCAAGGATGTGAAAGGCCTTTAGACTCCTTCTTTGGGCCGGCATTTGAAAGCTCTGCCTTTGGGGGACGGCGCCCCTCCTGGCCTCGCAGAAAGCGGCGGCGGCAGCACGGTCTCCCGGCGCCGCAGCCGCACGGCCAGCGGGGCTCGGAGCTTCTGGGGTCTCCACCAGAGTGCGAGGCCTCGCCCCGAGGCTCCGCCCCTTCGGCAATGCACTGCCCGTCGTCCCCTCCCTGCCACCGGGAGGAGGAGACGGCGACTGTGGAGGGGCCTGCCACGCCCCCCAGGGGGCCGCCCTGTCGCCCAGACCGTCGCCCACAGGGAAGGCCTTTGCCCTGCCCAAGTCAAAGAGGGTGGGTGGGTCCTTCTGGACGTGGACTCGGATTATTCCCTTTCGAGCCATCGTCTCCGTATGCGTCTTAGCCGGACATTGCTTCTTGCAGTAGCTTTCCGTTCCTCTTGTCCACTAGCTTGATCTCCTTCTTGTCCCCGAGCCGGCATTTTGATCTCTTGCTGGCTCTGTAAGGGCTAAAGTGGCTGGCTATAGAGCTTTTGTACATGGCTGTTGCCAACTCGAATGGAGTAACTCCCGGTGTGCGAGAGAACATCGTTTCGCGCTTGCCATGACGATTCGAAAATGCAAATTTCCAAGCTTTAGATACGGCGTCGGTGAGCTCGGACGAAGTTGTTTCACTCTGTCACGTACCATTTTAGCATTTCTGGAGGACAGAAAAGCGTTTTTTACGATTTCAGACGAAGCTGCAGGAAACTGGCTACTGTGATTATTAAGCAACAAGATGGCGAAGTGTCGTTATTCTGAAACGCAACTTAATTTTGAGCGGTATTAGAGTGACCCCGTGTTTTATGGTAACCCCGAAGGTTGGTTCGCATGTTTGTGTTCGAGTGTGATCAAGTGCATTGTGTGCATCCACTTATGACGATAGAATACATCAGCACACTGGTGCCTTCTATAGGTAGCTCTGGAACACACCTAGTCTGCAAACATATTTTCTAATATTTTAGGGCGAAGCTCCTTAGGGGCTAGCCATGTCCTCGTCCGTCCATCTGTCTGGCGTCCAGTGCTCGTGCTCCTGCTCGTAAACTCACATGCTCGTGTAAGAAAAAAAAAAAAAAATGACGAAAAAAATGGTGACAAAAAAAGATATGTTTGCGCAGTCGACGGGATTCGAACCAGTGTGGGAGACCGCAATGGATTTCTAGTCCGTCGCCTTAACCACTCTGCCACGACTGCGGGACGAGTAGGGGGCTCTGAGATTTGGTAGTCACTCAAGGGCTGGGGTGTCTGTCGTGGATGAAACGTTGCATGTAGCCGCTCAACGTCTATACAGGAGAGGGCATTGCGGTCAAATGCGTATGTAATCGCGTTAAACTGCATGCATTGGCTCAACGTTTATAGACGAGAGGGCGCTGCGGTCAAATGCTCAAATGGGTATATAACCAAGTTCCATACCACACAGTCTCTTTCTGGCATGGATGAAAAGGAACGAAAGGCTCGGCATGCTGCGGCTCAGCGTCTCACGCAGACAAGCACCACCAGAGCTTCGCCCCAATCAACATCATTCACCACGTGGAGATGCGGTCAATTTTTTTATGAGTAATTTTATTGTGAGCTCGTAATAATTTCAATAGCTAACTTTCGTTAGTTTGACCTCGGTTAGTTCGACTTTTAGTTTAATTCGATTGTGTTCAAAAGTCTCGGCGAGCGCCCATACATTTCCATGGGAGGAAAAGTTTGATAGTTTGAACTCGGGAAGACTCTGCATCGGATAATTCGCCCCAGCGAATGTGCGCGGGCTCACATTGCACGGCACCACAGCAGAAAAACCACCAACGTACGGCAAAACACGGGCCCTTTGCTGCAAAGCCAAACGTGCGCAAATTTGCGCCTGCTCCTCTACGCCGTTGAGATGGACCGTAGCGAATGACACGAGCCAGCGCAACCAATCTGGCGTGGAGTAGCGCGGAGAACATAGCACGTGGTTGGGCGCGCACGAGCCAGCGCGCGGTCTTTCTCTAGCATCGTGTGCGCTCCATCTTGTGCACCTGAAAGCGTGAGCACTCTTTTCCTTTTTTTTTTTCTTTTTGTTTTGTCGCCAACTGTGTGGTAGCCTGGCGCGAAAGTCGCTTGAAGCTTTTTCAGCGCGCGCTCTCACAGCGCTTCTCTGTAGCATCGTTTGGGGTCCATCTTGCACGTCAAAAAATGCAAATTCTTTTTTTCCTTAATTTTTTTTTGTTTTTGGTTTGGTGCCAAAATCAGCTTGTAAACCTTGCAATTTTTTTTTTTTTGTAGTGCGCGCTTTTTTGGGGGCATGATGTTTAGTTACGCTGCTCTCCGAAGCATGCTTTTGGACACGCGTTTTAAGCGCAGACGGCAGCAGACCATCCGTGAGTACTTTGGACAATAAAAGGAAGTTTAATTTTAACCGTTTTTCGTCTTTTTTTTTAATTCAATCATTCGGATAATTCGACCAAATTTCAAGGTCCCGTCGAGGTCGAATTAACGAAAGTTCACTGTATAAGCAAGCATTTCTTATAGCCTGCAAAGATTTGATATTGCAAATTCTCAGATGAGAAGTCTTAGAGGGCTATCGTCCGCTTGTGTCAGTGTGTTCTCTCGACGTAACCAGTTGCAACGCTAGATAGATCGTATTTTCAAGCGCAAATGTCCGAGCCAGCCTTGTAGGTGCCACGATTCCCAGTCTGTCTTCTCTAGATGGTGATTAGGCTGTAGAGTCAACTTTCTGCACCCGTACGCCCAGTTCTTGATGCAGGGCTGGCTGCACGAGAAGGCCTGCGGAGACGTGGCCGAGGGTGGGCCCGGCCACCCCGGGCGGCACCCCTCCCACCACCCCAGTGGAGGAGGCACTCTGCTACGTGCGGTGCACGCGGGACCCCGCCCCATCGGCGGTGGGCATCTCGGCAGCCCACCTCCGACGCAGCAGCTGCTCCACCTCGGCACCCAGCTCCGGCGGCTCCGCGAAAAGGTGGGTTGCGGCCGAGGTTGCTGGCTCTGAAATCGGTCGAAGAGGGAAGCTCGCAAGAGTGATGAGCTAAATGGGGTATTCGCGCGAGGGAGAAATCTGCCACTTCATCCTGTGGTGTGCGCTTCACGTGATGCTGACGTCGCGACGACAAAGGCATGGTGAAAATGCTTGGATGGTACCAACACTCCGCATCGGAGGTGAGAGACGCGCCTCGTTGACTGACGTCACGCATCTCTCGTCCAGGGGTGTCTGCCTCGTGCAAATGCCGCATAAGGGAGGAACCACAAAGAAAGAGTAAATGCTTAAAAGATGGAACAATGCAAGCTGGTGACAGATGTTCTTGTGTTAATTTTTGTTTTACATTCTGTCGTTCCACAACTTTAACCAGCATGCTTCCCATTTCATAAAGCAAATATTTTCAAATTTTCTATCTCGAGGAACCTCACTGTTACGGGCTATTCTCGGCTGGAGTGTCCTTGATGTCGACAGCTGCTCTTGCGCTACTTGGACGTGCAGACTGCATTGTGCATCTTTAGGCGCATAGCTTGCCGCACTGGCACGCAGTAGCCGACGTCAAACATATTACGTTGACTGGGCCACGCCAGTCAGAATTTCTGAAGAGAGCACGTCCTTTCCACGCCAGTGCAACGAGAGCTGAAAGCACCGCCAATCGTGTCGCTCACATTATGGGACGTCGCCATGCCGCGTGTGCGTAACGTGGAAGTACAGTCGAGCCTTTATGTGCACGATTTGGGAGTGGTGCCTTTCCCCCCTTCCCCAGCGGTGGCTGCGGCAGGCCATGTTTGAGTCGAGCGAGGAGGTGACGGAGGACGGGGGCCTGGACGGGGCGTGCCCCGGCAGCCCGCCCGCGGCCGGAGAGGACAGCTGCCAGTCGGCCTCTCCTCCCCCTGCCGGAGGTGGGTGCTGCGTCCCGCGCTGGGACGAGCCCTGGGGCCCCTTGCGAGGGAGGGCTTGACGCAGACCTGGTGACCCCCTGAAGAAGCGGCGGCTGGTGCGGGAGTCCCGGGAATCCCTGGACTCGATGACGGGGGCCTGTCTCCGGCCACGGGGAGGCGGCCGCCACCCTGCTCTCGTTCCAGGCGCCCTGCCTGGCGGCCCCCTTTGCGGCCCCCTTCCACCGGGTGAGCTCCCCCAGGGTATCGTAGCTCCGTAGCATGTATTACGTGGTGGTGCTTTGTGGGAACAAAGGCGATCGCCTAAGGTGCTGCAAACGAAACCTCTTGCCCGTTGGCAGCTTCAATGTGCGATGCATGTCGTGAACAGTTCCCTATACGAGAGGCAGTTCGTCTTGTGTAGTTAGCGAGAGGGTAGTTGCGCAGTTTTGCTAACTTCCTACCGACGCAGTACGCCATTGGGACGTTCCATCAGCCAAGATGAAAGTTTCTCCCGTGTTTGACGGCACCAGACGTTTTTGTAACTCCGACCAGAATGCACCTACCTTCTAGATTTTCGCCAAAATCTAACGAGAGCCTTGCGCTTTGGAGCATTAATCGTACTTCCGTCGAAGGACGCGGGCATAATTTGCCTACGGACGGCGTGCGAATCCACACTGCGGAGGGACGAACAGCGTCTGCCTGCAGGAGGGGAGCCACGAATGGGTGTCTCGCGCAGGTGGAGGTCCCCCTGGAGCAGAGCCCCCCGGGGCCCCCCCTGAGGAAGAGGAGGACCCCCGACCCCCTGGACGACGAGGAGAGCCTGGTGGACTGTGACGAGTCGACGACGGAAGAGGCCGCGGTGCCGGAGGGCCCCGGCTGCTGCCCCCGATCCCGGTGTCCCTGCCAGACCCTCTGGTGATGATGGCCTCCCATCAGGTGCCGCCCCTGGACACCACGGCAGCTCTGCCGCCACCCGCTGCCACCGAGGTGGTCTTCAGCCACAGGATGGAGGAGGTGGGTGGCCTGTTCACACGCTTGCAACTGCTTGTGATCGCTTACGGCAAGAGGACACGCTGGTATGCCAGCGTCATCGATACCTAGGAACTACTGTATTTGCACAAATATAATAGTACGAGGGCAAATTTTGGTCCCTCTAAAAGAGGAAATGTTTTATTACTATTATAGCTCGAGCCGAGGCCGCGTAAATTTATTGCACTTCGGGGCATAGTGGATGTGAAGAGGCAATGAAAATCGAAGAAATATCAGTTTATGTTTTGGCTGCACTCATCCTCCTCACTGCTCAGGTCCTTCTGTTTGCAATCCACTTGGCGACTTTGCAGATATGTAGCAGCACAGCACCACTTGTCTGGTAGTTCCTTTTTCGTCTGCGTGAGCTGGGCAGCCCACAAGCAAAGCAAGGCACGAAGCACCAACGCACAAACACCAGACCACTCTGGAGCAGAAACTAAAAATGTGCAGGCAGAAAGAAGACTGCTGGAATCAATACACAATCACACTCATTCTTGTTCTGGTCCCTCCGCATAAACTAAAACCTCTTGTTGAACGATTGCCTAAACACAGTGGGTGTTCTTGGCTTGGCTTGTGTTGACCTGTGGTAGCTTCGAGTGGCCGACGTGCCAAAGGGTCTAATTCCGTATCTACCCCAAGCGCAGCACTCACTGACAAAGCAAGAACGACTGGGGAAGAGCTTGAGCTGTCCCGCCTCGGAGCTTTTAACCTTTGACCACGCTCTAATGTCTCATGCACTTAAAGCATGTGCGTGCTGGAGGCTGGGCATTGGAAAGATGCGTCCCGTTCTCACTCTGCGAGCAACTCAAGATGGGATTAGAGCCACTGCATATGGCTGCTTTTGCTGCCAGAGTAGTGATATGCTTTTTCCCACGTCGCCTCTCGCCGCAATTGATCACATACGTTACCGTAGCAAAGGTCCGAGTTGGCTCGATTTCCATGGCGACCAATGGAGCCAAACTTTGCCGTCAATTGCCGAAGTGGCTTTGGGATGTTTCGAAGCCCGCTTACCTGTCGTCTGCTTCTTCCACTTCTCGAAGAGCGCAAACTTCAAGTTGTCCGTGCGCATCCCCGCATGCGTCGAAGAGGGGGGCTTCTGTAACTTGAGATGGGCTCCAGCCGCTATGCCAACCACACTTTTGGTGGTGGCTTTTACTCACTTCTACGGAGAGATCAGACGAGCCGCATTAATAAAGAGGGCGCTGCTAGCAGCTCCGGGCTGAAGATGGCGATCACTATTGGCGCTTCCGACGTTGTGCACTTTGCGTCGTGTCGCCACTGTGGCAGCTAAGCACGCAGTGGCTCTAGACGAAACGTGTCTGGTGTGCCCAGGTGCCGGAAAGGCCCCCCGAGGCGCCGCGGGTGGCGAACGCAGACGCGCCTTGGAGCGGGCTGCGGACGGATGCGGTGGACGTGTCGGACTGCTCGACGGCCTCGTCGTCCTCATCGTCCCTGTGCGGCGCTGCCACCCTCTTCGCCCCGGCTCCCGGCCCCTGGCGTCGTCCGGAGGCATGCTCAAGCGCAAGGTGGGCATGCCACCCTCTCCGCGTGCAGGGACACGGCCGGTCATGAAGGTACTCAAATGCTGGCTGGTTGGATGAGCATTCACTTATTAATTCCTCCCTCGGGGTGCAAGCATTACAGAGGGGCAAGTGGGTGTGCGTATATTGAAACGGAATGAAATGCCCGGGAAAGTGTAAATTGGTTAGATGACGAGACAATCTAAGGCGCTTTTAAGAAGAACACAACTGATTGCTCCCGTGCTTCGTCAACTCCGCCTCGCTTTTCGTCATTTTTAGGGCTGTTTGTAACGCTTTGTTTTAGTAGTTTCGCCTATTCTTCCCACGTGTATTGTAACCGCACGCGAAGTGGGGAATGAGGTAGGAGAGGGTGCACGCATTGAAGCAGTCCATGTCAGTTTCTTCGGAAGCAGCATTGGCTTCTGCGCGGCAGGCGGCTGATGCTCATTGCGGTGCTACGTCAATTGTGATAAATCTATGCAATCCGCCTTCGACACCAAGCAAAGACAGAAAAGCGGAACGAGAAGAAAGTGCGCAAAGGCGCTTCCAGCTATTTCGTAGGGTAAAGCAGTTTCACGTGGTGCAATCCTGCTTGCAGTTTTCATGATTTTCGGTTGCAACGCTACTCGCTCAAGAAAAAACAAATTAATAAAAGCCGTGGCTGCTGCCCTGTGTGCGTGCGTGTCATATCCACGGGCTTTTTGCCGCACGAGAATGAAAATTGCGAGCAGCATTGCACCATATGAAACAAGCTCAATGCTGAAAATATGTGTGCAACTTTCAACTGCTGTTTTCTCAAAATCGTCTATTTTGTGTATTAAAAATGTTTAACTTAAATTTAAACAAAATATATAATGCACAAAATAAATTTGATGGATGAGAATATGACATACAAAATAACATTCAATGTCCGCGCTAAAATATTTTTTAACAAAATCAATAAAAAGGATTTTGTCATGCCCTGGAGTGCCTATCGAGGAATGGTTATAACAAATTTCACATTCCCACTATGTTATGCAAATTCTAAAAAAAAACTAAAAAAAACTTGAGGATTTGTAGGCACAGCTTTAGGTAAATTAGCAGTTACTTTTATATGTGTACTAAGAATGTACCCTCAAACTTTCATATAGATAGCTCTGAAAATAAAAAAAGCTTAAGTTTGATGCCAGACAAATCAGCTCGCAGTCAGGATCACGAGCTGGTTCGCCGCTGACATAGTATCATTAGGTGAAAATGACGTTCAAGTTTACCGTGTGGCAAGGGTATTAGATGCCAAAGGACTCTGTGTACTTTGTTTCGATGAACGTCGCTTTGGGATGTGATGAGCGCGGGAAGGTCCTGCTAGCAATGACCGTCTGGGGTGTACAGGTGAGTCTGTCGGAGTACCGGATGCGGATGCGGGAGACAGGCAAGGCGGCTGGCCTGGCCTCCTGCAAGAGCCCCCCTGGGACCCCCGGGTCCCCCGGTGCAGGACCGCCAGGGTGCGCCGCTCTGCTCCCCTGCCAAGGGTGAGTTCCTCTGGATTGGTGAATGGATGGAATGTGCCCTTTGCAACTAGTGTGCGTGGATCTGAGAGCGTTTACCACTGCCCCATGGGAGTCATACGTTTATGGACCGCATCTGCGATACTTGCCGGGAGGAAGAAGCAAAAGCGCCGATCATCTGCAAGCAACGTGCACGTGCACCTCTGTCCTTGCAACCTTTCTCCCGTTCAGAATGTGAAAAGGGAGGGTGGCAGGGACCATAGTAGGTGGTACATTTAAAAGACCTAAGGCCGTTAGGTTAGAATCGTGCTTTACCGACCAAGTTGCCTCTGCATACGTGGCTTGCACCAACGTCATATTAGTTGCCACGATGGTAGCCTTGCCGCAGATCGCGTGCCTTGGGCTGCGTACACTTTGTGCGAAATTTGTTTTTCTCTGCAAGAACAGGTAGAAATGATGGGCATTAAGGCGACGACGGCCATGCAAGCCATGTGTAGTGACGACGAAGGTTCTCTCGTGACGCGCAGGTGAAGAAGAGGGCGACCCCTGGGGCCAGCCCCGGCGGGAGCGACTGAGCCAGCGGCTGCGGCGGGAGTTCGGCCTGGACGACGACTCGGACTCGGAGCGGAACCCCCATGCCGGTGAGCACTCGGGATGCAACACCTACGGGTGGTTGATTGCGGGCTGTTTGGCCCGCTTCCAGGCGATGCAATTTTTACAGCGCAGCTGTTAAGAGCTAGGTTCCCCAGGATCGTGTCTGGTACCAAACCAATGTCGACACAAACCTCTGGACAGCTACCGCCATCTATAAGCTACGCACCCAGCGGCAACCAGACAACCAGTCTGGTTGCCGCTGTCACTCCTAGATGAGCGGCAACCTTTCCAGCTATCATAGAAGAATGGATAGTTGGGCAAGTTGGTAGTACAGTAAAACCTCTGTACCACATACCCGCATAAGCCATAGTTCCGCTTTAGAAGTAGCTTAGTCAGATCCCCGACATGCCTCCCGTTAAACCTAATGTATTCAATGCCCGCTTAATGCGTAGTCGCTTATCGCGTACTTACCGCTCAACGCGCACTGTTTTCGCTTCCCGGTACGTACTAAGTTAGAAGTTGCTGCCAGCGTGCGGCCGGGCCGCCGCGCACCAGCAGCAACGACCACGGCGGGAGCGAACACGCGAAGCCGGGCAGCGAGGGCGCGAGTTCGGCTGGTTCGGCGCCGCGCAACTCGCCACCGTTGAGCAAGCGAACCAACGAACATCGGCAACGTTGCTGGCGGGGGACCAGTGGCGGTAACGCGCGTTTTTTACACAGTTTACGCGGTTTACGTTACGGGCCCGGCGGGTGGGAGAGGAGGCGCGGAGCTGGTGCGGAGCTCCTCCGACCGGCGTTGTTGCGTTGTTGACGTCGCGGTCGCAGGCTTGGCGGGCTACGCAGGAGGTTCCGAACGTGCGATTGGTTGCGCATAGTTGCGGATCTCTGAACGGGATTTCTCTTGCTGCCCTTCCTTGCCCTGCCCCTGCCCCCGTGGCCGCCGCTCGCGCGCGCATACGTCGAACTCGAGTCCTCGAGTTTCGCGCCTCCCCGCTGCCGCGCAGCTCTGGCAGCTCCCGCATACCCCTCGCTACGGAAGGGGGGCAAAGGGAGGAGGGGAAGGACAAGGACGCGATGCGCCATGCCACCCATGCCCATGCACCTTGCTCCTTGCCCCCTCCCTTCTCTCCTTCGCGGACGCGCGCGCACACAAAAAAAGAAAAAAAGTTTACTTTTGTTTGTTGCTCTTGCGGCGTTGCTCGCGTCTCTATTTGAAGACGCGAACATAAACCGCTGACACCACCGTCGGCTTCGTGGCCGATGTAAGTGCCGCTCTGTGTTTAATTTATGGTGTTTTACCGTTCCTTACTAATCAACCCAGAATCGAAGATTTTTTTTTTTTTCGGCTTTGCCGTTTTGGAGGGTCGGCCTGAATCGATGCCGGCTTAGAATCGAGTAAACGTGGTGTGTATTTGTCATTTTCTCTTAAGCCGTACTACCGCTTTGCGCGTACTTCATCCGCGTTCCCATCGAACTACGTCTTAACGAGGTTTTACTGTACTTCATCATAGGAAACAGCGCAAAAAACAAACGAGGATGAAGAAGAACCACACGTGACGAGCGTAGCCGCTGCGTCCTGTGTGTTCTTCATCCTCGTCTGTTCTGCGCGCAGTTTCCTACGCTCTTATCGGTTTTGGTTTGGACTCGCGATGGGTCGGCCGCGTGCCCTTTTTTCGGGGAAAGAAGACCGGTTGCGGAAGGAGCCGGCGATGTACGTAGCAACAGCTCTGCTGCTCTTTCTTCTTCACCAGAGTGGAAAGGCTGAAAGTTTTTTCCCCTACGTCTTGACGTCGCAACACCAGCAACACAGGCACTCCGCTTTTAGACGCCAGCAACCTCAAAAACTTAATTGCTACAGTTTGTTATCATTATCATTCAAATTGTAATTTTCTTGCACTATATAGCGTGTCTCTATAGTGCAAGAAAATTACAATTTGAATGATGATGATAACAAACCATAGCAATTGGAGATTTTATTTCTTTAAATGGCTTTGAAAAAACAATCGGTTTCAAACCAGGAAATTAAATCGTCTGTTCGATCGTGATCATCACCGCCACCACCAAAGGGGAGTTAAGTGAAAATATTGCGTCCCAGAGCACAGCGTCTGCCCCTCTGTGCTACGATGTGCCCCCTTCACCTCGACCTTTCTTGGCTCTTTGCTTGCAGACGGTGCCCCCACACTGCCACCTTCAACGGCAGGCTACCAGCTGCCCCTGGTGCCCCACCTCGGCACCCTCCAGGTGGGTGGCCCTCTCCGCCGTATCTTTTGGCTTTCTCTGCCTCGTAATTTTCTGCAGCCTAATGCGCTTGCAGTTTAGACACTCTTGTGACGATCCTCTTACCCGGTTTCTCCCGCCACTTTCCGTTGTTCGGGCTTCACCTTTGTTCAAGCGTCTCGGGAGTATTCCAGCGGCTCTGTCTCCCCATTGCAGCCCCCGGGAACTCCCAGGGCGACCCCAGGTGCCGCCGGAGGAAGCACTCCTCCGCAAGGACGGCCCCCCAGGGCTACTTCCACAGCTAGGCCCCTCCTCCCGTGCCACACCGACGTCAGTGACTGGCCCCCGTGGCCCTGGGTGCACGACCGTGTTTGCGAGGGGTGCCCTCGGAGGAGTGTGGACTGCCCCGGGCGGAACTGTTTGTACATAAGTGATGGACGTACCCAGACGACGCCCCATCTTCATTGGAGCCCCCAGAGGCTCCTCGACCCCGTGCTCACCTCAGATTCGACGGACACCACGCGTGGCGAGTGTGTGCGGACAAGCCGCCTGCGTCGGTTGCTTGGGTCCGACTCGATACCAGACCGCTCGGCCGTATAAGTCGGACCCGGTACATTAGTGCGTGGCCAGGCCCATCGTGCGGGCTTTGCATCGGCCCTGTTGATATGTATGTATGCAGCGGAGTTTCCGCAGGTTCCTGGGTAGCCCCCTACCCTCTACCCTTCTTTTCCCGGTTCCCTGGGACCGGTTTTCATCCCCTGGTTGTTCAAGGTCACCCGTCATCGGCGACGTCGGGAATCCCCCTCCGCATCTCGGGGCCCTGCTCCGCTCAAAGGGAAGAGCGGGGTGCCCCCTCCCACCCATCGTGTACATAGCTATACATAGCGTAACCGTACCGCATGTTAGCCCGCATTCTCATTTGTGTTTCGGTGTCGCGTAACACGCCGCGCCCTTTGGCGCTTCCTGTACATAGTGTACATAAAGAGAGGGGTCGGCCCTCTCGCCGCGCAGCGAGGCCCAGTGAAGAGGGGGTAACTAGAGGCCACGCCCGACTACCGTCCTCCCATTTCCTCACGACTTGTACATACAGGAAGGTCGTTATCTTTTAAGCCGTGAATCGTTTATCGCATTGTTTCACGGTCCATTTTACGCGTCGCTACAATGCCCGCTTGGCTTCAATCGGTGTCCTGGGACCCCTCGCTCCGAGACGTCGGGCCGACGCCGGCCAACGTGGGCTTCGTTGGCCCGTTGCTTGGGGCCAGCGGGCCCTACTTCACCGCCGCCCCTCAAGGCCATTTGGTTTTTAAACTCCCTGTTCCTCATTGGAGAAGATGACAAAACGCAAAACCGTGTGATAACTTATTTTGTAGCCTAGAGAGTGTCTCCTGCCGCGTCTTGCTCAGGTGGCTGGCAGCTCCTCATTTGCTTCCGGCTCGGGTGGTTCCAAGTTTGGCGGTGCCGCAGAGGGGTGCGGACGCGTGTTGCCCCGTTCTTCTGCGCGTGTGGAAGTGCTGGTTGCTGAGAATCGTGCCTGGTCTCGGTTGGGCTTCGCCCAACCAGGTTGGTGTGTCGGGTAACAGGTTGGATGGAGAGGCACCATTTGTGGAGGGCTCTGGGGAGGCAAGCGGCTCCCTGTGCAAGACCTGCTGCGTGTCATGTTGTGTGTGCTCTCCAAAGCTGTAAATAAAGGAGGCTACTTTCTTCACTCACTCTCGGCGGTGCGTTCCTGAGGCTGGCAAGGACCAATGGGTCGGGCTGTGCGTGCCCGGACTTATGTTTGAAGGGTTGAACTTCAAGGGGCGGTGCAACAATTTCTGTACTTTGTGCAAATACCGCTTAGGATGAATCCCTGGCGTTAATGACCAATGAAACGCGTTTGATTCTCCCCCATGCAATACACGTCACAGAAAGAATTAAAGAAACGAGCAGCATTCACCCCCTCAACTTGCAGCCAGAACAGGCGGCCATGTGATCTGGAACCGATTATATGCCGCCAATGTTGATCATAGCCACACGCTTAGGATGGCAAAGCACAGGACACTCGCTGAGCTCCAGACATTGTTAGGGTTCGGCTATTGTCGTCATTGCCACGATTGGACACTGGCCACTACCCGAATGCTTCTCGTGATATTGATTATCGCAAGCCCAAATTGAGTGCTCGCGCTTTTCTCGGGTCAAATCTATGAGCCGCATTCAAATACCATCACTGGGGGACACTGCGACCCCCACGCTACGTCAAGTTTTGCAAAGGAGAAATTAAAAGAAAACGCTTGCTTTTATCCTTGAAGATACACCGCAGCAAAGAGGCTTCTTCGTCAATGCCGTTGCGTGCGAGTATACTCGAGTCTTACTAGTGCCAGTAAACTCGTGTAAAGTAAAAACATTTTGATTAAATAACGTTGCATTTCTTTAATACTTGCTCACATACTTGCGACTGTTTACGACCATTGAGGGCGTGAACTGCGCCAGTTGTTGACGTTATGCATGATGGGGAAAACAGCTCAGAAAACACTGACGAGGAAGAACAGACACGACAACAATGCTGTATTCGCAACTGAAGAATTTTAATGAAGGAAACAGAAAAAAGTGAAAGCCGTTTAAAACTCCCTGTAACGCCGGAATTAGAGCGCAGCTCTTGAGGAGGAGGAGGAAGCGTAGGGGGGGGGGTCACATGACATCATCAATGATGATGACGATGCGGATGCCAATGACGTCATCAGTGACGTCACTGATGACGGCATCCAGTATCGTGAGTCATCATTCATCACTGTGATCCTCGGGGGTCACATGACCTGTGGGGCCACGTGACCTCGGGGGTGGTCACATGACCTGGGGGGTCACATGACCTCGGGCGGTTACGCCGCGTCAAGCCGAAACGAGCGCCTAAGAGCTGCGCTCTTAAAAACAATATCTTGGATAATGCACACAAACAAAGAATCACTCGCCAACCTGACGTGCGTCAGTAATCTACATTTTTTCCCGCAGGAAAGATCTCTTTTGCTGGCGGTGCCAATGAAAGTTCATTAACACATGAATGCCCACGACAAAGTAAAAGTGGAAGGCCTCTATAATCTCTCGTCGCCCTCTTCCTTGTGTGCTAAGAATGGTGGCCCTGCCAAAGCCCCCCCCAAACTGTGGCTCTGAGCGAATATGAATGTTCGTGTAGTCTACCCCCTTAGCTCTCTACACCCTTGGCTTAAAAAAGCTCAGGGGATACAGAGGACAAAGCCGCTAAGGGAAGAAGCGCATGGTGGTGGTCCCTTACCTTCACCGCTTGTCCCATAACTCGAAGAGTCGGTGGTTGATACAGAATACCGGTAATGTTTTTGCCGCCCCAAAAAATAGGCCAGATGGTCGTTCGAATGCAAAGTGTACCAAGGCACACAAAAGACCTTTTGTAATTTGTGTTTCGTAAGCGTGGTGTATAAGATCCCTTTGTCATGATCTTGGTGGCCAGGTGTCGCACAAAACATCTTGGGTACTGGTTGGCCACTAAGTTTTGGTTGGCCAACCCGACTTCATGACATCCTATCAAGACCAAATACGGTGCTTGCATTTTCTAATATGCGACCAATTTATACTACTGTAGGTGTTGCCCACCGATACTGATAGAATGCTAGGGCACGTTTTTTGGGGCTCCTGCGAGCAGGGAGGACAGTGCTGCACTCTGGAGTGGTAGCCAGGCAACCAGAAAGGTGTGGGATGCAACAGGCTCTACTCGCTGAGCCTATACTTCGTTCACCCTTGAGCTTAGTCTAGCCAATGCTTCACGCACTAGCGCTTGAAGTTGCTGCTTTGAAGCATTCTTCTGCAGAACAAGCGTCTCGCGCTAGAAATGCAGCTTTGCAGATGATGAATTTGCATTAGAAATGCACCTTCCAAAGATGAATGTGGCAGTCTTCACCCACACTAGCAAGTCGGCCGGGTTCGCTTCAGTGCCGTGGCGTCTTGCAGAGGCCAGGCTCGAGTCCCGGCACGAACCTCTCTAGCTAGGTTACCCGTGGCACCGGTACTCTCCATCCTATGTTGCACTTGGCAACACTACAGCTCCTGTCCAATGCTGGGTACACATTGGGACGTAGAGCGGAGCAATCTTTCGTAGGCGGTGTCTCCTGCATTTGTATGTCGCAACGTTGCATCAATCGATTCTTTGTCAAAATGCATTACTTATGGAATGTTGCGAAAAAAGCACAGCTCCAACAAACATTCTTCGACCTACAACATTTATTTTTTTCACCATTGCTTCCTCGTTTCAGCAAAACAGATGTTGTCACAAGCTAGGATAAGAATCTGTCAATTGCTTGCAAGATTATTAAAAAAGAAACACAAATACTGGAGAGAACGGACAAGACTAAATTACTCTTGTACATGATCATTTTCCACACGTAACCCAATTTTAAGTGCCTTGGAAACAAAATGCATGTACAGAGTTTTGGTCCACCTTCATCAAAAAAATGTAAAATTGCACAAAAAATATTTACATAAATTGCAGAAAAAAAAAAAAAGACTACTACAGCGTAAATCTCTGAATACTTGGAAGCTCAGAATCGGCTTCTATGGTTTTGGGTGGAACTTTTTAGTCCCACTGAGGCCAACAAGACACCGTCGAAGAGCTTACAAATCTACGATGCGAAGGCACTTGGAAATGCATGCCGCAATTCAAGTACCAGGAACATCCTTGATTTCTGGTCACCAGTGGAACGTCTGGCAGTTCTTGCAACAAGAGAGCCCGGCCTGGAAACCGAGGCATCGGGAGAACCCGTTTCACTGGAGCGGTCCTTAGGAGTCTTCTTCACGACTCCTCGTTGGAAAGCGGAGGCAGGGAGAGGTTCAGGAAGCTGGAAGAGACAAAATGGTCCTTGAATAAACCTTTGATCCTACCGTTAAAATTGGTGCACGCAGAATGCATTTTGTGGCATTATTTGGGGCTTGTGGTGGACTTTGCAACCATTTGTTTCTAATTTATACGAGTAGAAATGGAGAGGACAAGATGAAAGCACGGGGATGTCTGAGCACCAAACTGTGGTTGGAATTATTGAGGGTAGATGCAAACTAGCTGCCTGTCTCTACTCACTGTTCAAACAAGTACAGTCAAGCACCCTTATAACGGGAACACCCGTTTAATGAGGTAAAATAGAGTCCCGGCCAATCTCCTGCGTTCAATGTGTTTAACTACTACGACAATTCCAGTTTAACAGATATTCCTGTCTAACGAAGCAATAGCACGGCCCCACAAAGCAAAATTGACCGGTATTGCAAATTTTTTAGGTGAACAATAATTGATTTTAGGTAAATTGTCCTCTCAAGTGATGTGCGTAGAGAAAAGAAATGCTGCAGCAGCGGCGATGTAGACACCACCGCAGCACGCAGCTGTATGTCTCGATGGCACTACGTGACTAGGTAGTGTGTTGCGGCGCGACAACCTGTATGCTGCAACATAGTCTCGTAGCACCATCTACGATGCAAGTGTGCACACTAATAAATTATTTGGAACCAAAACCGGGAATGCGGTGCGCTGAATGCAGCTCCACCTTCGTCGCATGCTGTGCAAGCTCGTGCATACTTGCGTTTGCTCTTATTTGCTCATGCCGTTGATTGACCCCGTAAGTGATGATGTCACAACATGGCGCTGTGCTCCAGACAGACCGTTGCTAAGGCCATTGTTATGGTCAAATGCATGGGGGCTCCACACGAGGAGAGAATTTGTCTAATAATAAAGAGAATAATTTTTTTGTAAGCATTGCACCTTCTCAATATCAAATCATTGATCCTTTTTCTACTGTTTCCGCGCCATATAGCGATGCTAACAGCTCGTAATGGGAGTTTAGCAACCGCTTCGATTTTTTGTTAGCAGACGACACTCAAGGCCCGATGGCTTCAGTGGTCCTTTCTGAGGCAACAGCATTGCACATAAAGCTGGTAGCAAGCAACGAAACTTGCCGTGGTACTCCGGACAAGCGAGCAGCTTTGCGTGGTATTCGCGCAGCGAAAAGTGCCCATGCACAGCCTTGACCGGCACTCGGGGTGTGCCAGCTAGCGCGCGGACGTCTGTCAAAGAGGCTTCGACATCGCAATGAGAAGGGTGGAAACAGAGTGTCGTCGCCGACGATAAATTACGATTGACGACGTGTATCAACGTCGACATGCGGGTCGGCAAGCAGTCGCAAATGGAGTGTTATGATGGCATAGAATGCGGTTGCTTTGGTGCACATTTCTGTTATCAAGCTATCTGTCCATGTACAGATATAAACTTGCACTGATGTTCTTACCCAGTTTAATTCTTTAGCTCATTTTGGTTCTTGGCTAGAAAACGGAAGAACCCAGCAAATTTGTTTTCTTAATACTCCCATACTATCGCTAGCCTTGCGAAGGAAATCTGCAGTCTCGAACTGATCATGTACGTTAGAGTCAAATTAATTACCTCTCCGTTGCGATGCACGCCAATCTGTAAAATCAAAGAGAAGGAAGCATGACGCTGCCTTGATATTGTGTACTAAACCTAGTAAACAAATGCTTCTCTCACCGGTGCAGTAGCATACTTTTTTGCAGACGATATATCCGTACTCTGATGATTTTCCTCCGACAGAGTCCCGTATGGCGCAAAAAATAGATTTTGTTTTTAGAAACCCGATTAATTTTGTTAGAGCCGCCATGTTCCTAATAAATGCACTATCAAAATCATATCATTATGCGAATGACCCAAGCTATTTAAGATGACATGTTTCTGTAATTCCGCATGCGTTAATCGTCCCCAGCAGGCATGTAGAGATGTCTCGATGAACGGAAGTTTCTATCGCAAAAATTTCAACAACAACAAATTTTGGCAAAACTTTATCATGGTAAGTGTGAGATCCAGGCCTCCTGTATCTTTTCTTTTTAAACGTGTAAATTCCACATCCTCTTTCTGCATAAACATTCTTTCGGAGCAAAATGCAATTCCATGTATTTGCCCATAGCAACACAACACCCCTAGCAACAGTTTGTTTGGAGCAGTGATGTCAAACTTAAGGGGTCAATTGAGCATGTGCCTGATAGTCGGTGAGCAGGCCAAGAACGGCGTGGAAGCTCCTCCCCCCTTTCCACCTCAGCCCGGAAGCGGAAATGGTGGAGAGGGAGGTCGCCTCCTCTCCAGCGATCGCTCTTCCTAAAAAAGAGTGGAAAAGAGGTGGGAAGAGCTCTCCTCGTTCTCTGACCTGTCACCGACTATAGAGATGGAAAATTCCGGAAATTCTGAAAACAAAATAAAAAGGTAAGAAAGAAACATTTTTTTCCGGAAGTTTTGGAAAGACTGGAAAACTTGTCTGAGCAGGAATAGTTCAGCAATAATCTAAAAATGTAGCGACAAAGGTCAATAGCGGCAAGAATTCTTTGCTGCTTATTCTTGTTTGAAGTTTTGTTGGTGTTATCACATTATATTCATTGTTTTAGCGTTAATGCAAGCTTATCTGGCAGCTGTCAGTGGAAGAAACCCGATCCCATGGGTAAATCCAAAAGAATTTGATCGAACCGACCTGTAGACTTCGTCTTTAACTGCGAGCCCTCATGCGCAACGTGCCAAGCCCACTCTACGAGACAATGCAGACACTTCCAAAGTGTCTCGGCTTTGAGATGACAAACTTTGCCAGTGGCAATACTGGCGGCGCAACACGCTAGCCTGGTGTCTTTAAATGCCGTCACACAGTGGTAAGTACACGAACGCGTGCCAATACGATTTTAATTTAGAAAACAAATGCAGCACAAGCTCTTTCGCCCTATGTGCTCCGAGCTATGATACGCTAACAGACTCGGCCCCCGTTCCTCCCTTCGATAAGTCAATTGTCAACCTACTTGTTTCTGATGCCACTCCTACTATATTTGGTGCTGTACTTTTCCCTAAAACACCTCGAATGTCGCGCAGGTGCGTCAAAATGCAAAAACACAAATCCGGTCTCGCGCAATCCATTTTTCACACTCTACTACAACGAAGTTACCTGTACGACGAAAAATTTCGCAATTATAGAAACGTTTGACTGAAGACGGGTTTGTTTCCTATTCGGAAGCCTCCCCTTGGACGCAGCAGCAGAGTGTCGGGCTTAGAAGTAGGGTTCTGCGTTTTCAAAGCTTTTTTTTTTCAAAATGGGGGCATTTTTTGGGGGGGTTTAGTTTTCTCTACAGATTCTGCGTTTTTTGTGTCTTAACCAATTTCACACAAAAAACACCGAATCTATAGGAAAAAACTAAACCCCCCCCAAAAAAAAGATATTCCCAATTTCGAGAAAAAAAATAAACTCTGAAAATGCAGATCCCTACTCATAAGCATGGGGTTGTGGGCTCAATTCCTATCAAGTTGAGCTTAAAGGGCAACTCCGCTTCATTTTTGGTTTTGAAAAAACAATGCAGTCCTCTTCAGTATCGCCTAGGAAGACCACACGTCAAATATTACGACGCAGTTCTGTCTAAATGTTTCTTAAACGGTCCGGCAAACTTTGCAACTCGCCAAGTTGCCGAAATCGGCTGACTCGAGCGGGCGAATTCAGGCGCAACCAACAGCGCAGTCAAGGCTACGGCATGGGCGGAGCCAACATTGAGCTAAACGTCATCATCATGGCCCCCTTTTGCTTGTTTTTACTTCTCCGGGCGAGCGTAGCGCATGACGTCAGCAACGTTGCCTCTCGGCGCTCAGCGGTGTCCACGTGATTGGCGTAACGCGCCTGCGCAGCGCGCTTCTTGGGAGCCGTCCGGCCGCCCGCCGTGGTCCCGCCGTTACCGCCGTCTTCCGCGTCACAACCACCGTCGTCGTCTCACCGTTTGTGATTATTGTCTCTCGGAGTTTCGTCCACACTACGGACACCACGTGCGCAGACTTATGCCGCAGTTGTGCAGACGTCGTCGAATGCCGTAGACACCAAAACGTGGCGAAGAGTGCGGTGCAGACGACACTCGCGCCTGCCACACGCCCGCCCCAATCCCGCCCGTCGTTGGGCCGAGGATCACGTGACATCTCGTACCACGTGATGGCCATGTACTTGGCGGCCCGAGGCCAATGTTGCCGGACGGAGCCGAAGTTTCGGTTTCGATTTCCGCTCGTGTTTAAAATTAGATTTAAAAATATATATCCCATTTTTCGCGAAGCAAACGACGTAGTGTCTTTTACTAGGGCTTTTTAATTCGAAATCACTCATTATCCCGAAATCTTCGGAATTGAGCGGAGTTGCCCTTTAAAAGCTTTTTTTCGTTCATTTCATTTAATTACTACTTTTCAGTTATTGTTCTTTTGCCCAGGCTGTCCTCTGAAGTAAGTGTTAGACATTTCGTAACGATTTCTGTGGAGCTCCGTCACACATTCCTCGAGGATCAAGCCCTAGAACACATTTCGTGAATAAGCGGGACTTGTGCCGTCACATGTTCCAGTATACGCATCAACATGGTTGAAGCGCAAGCAATGTTCAATGCGGACACTCACCTCCTCATCATGATGTGGTTAGCTTCAATAAGTTCCAGGATTTCCGACTGCTCCTCTTTCAACCGTTGCAGGCTGTGAAGAAGGAAAAAACAACAGTTCTATACACTGAGATGCCTGTCGAACACACCTTGTCTTCTTGGACCCAACTCATTTCGCTTTGGCTTTCCCCAGGCCCATTGTACCGGGTGTTTGGGACACCTGTAGCATTTATTTCAGCGAAATAAATGCTACACGCGATAGTAAGAAAACAATATTCTTGTTCTCACTGCCAAATGCTTTTCATTGCATCCACAAGTGCATCTATGTGCATACACAAAGCCATTTCTCGTTTTGAAGACATCGGGTTTTAGGTGGATGTCCACTCGAGTGTTAAGACATTTCATCTTCCTCTTATGAATCCAGGTAAGGTGTTCTCAAAACTTTCGAGGTCTTCTTGACACCGCTACGAGTCAGATTTTCACAGATCTTCACGTTTCTGCAAATGTGTATGTTTTCTGGCAAATAAACGCTAGCCGTTTCAAGCACCCAATACTTAGCACAGTGGTAGTTCAGCTGCTTCTCTGTTTCCACATAAAAGCCTAGCCTGCACACCTGGTGCTTGTTGCTGCACCAGCCAATATCCGCTGAGCATATTCTGCAATAACAAGTTCACAATCTGGTTAGTTTCTGCCTAATAAGCATGTGATGGCCTGCAGACATTTCTAACTCTCGCATTGGGTTTATCTCAGATACTATATGGCTATGTAAAAAGTGCTGTCCCTGTAAGCAATGCAATAACCCACAACCAGGTCAAAGATTGTGCAATATCTATAAGTGAAAACTTTTAAGGGGAGACACTGCTCTTTAAAGATAAAAATGCTAAAAAAAGAAAAAGAAAAACAATTGTGAAATTGTGTTTTTTAAGATTGACAGGCACTTATCTTGCCCTGAAGTATTTTCATGAAATAAATCTCTTATTTTGAAATACTGATACGAATGCATACCAATACAGTGCAATCCACTTCTAACGATACCACATATAACAATGTACTGCATATAATGATCAGTTTCTAAAGTTTCTAGACTTCAGAAACACTCTTTCTAGTCCAGATAGAATGCTAATTGGCTATAACGATTGAATTTTCAAGTTTTTTCATTATCATTACAAGCGGATTTCACTGTAATATGTCTGTACATGTTTTCTGCTATTATTTCGAGAATAAACCATTCACACACTTTGCTATTTACAAAAGCCATATCTCCACTCGCATGTATCTAATCTACATACTTTTTTTTTCTTTCTGTGGTAGGTGTATGTGCAAGGTATCCAATAACGGGAATAAATATGGCTTCAGAAGTTTTTATATGCCTTTTATGCTTCCCGCCATAATTTTTTAAACTAAAAGCTCAAGTGTCAAAAAAACTTTAAAAAATCCTAGAGCTTTCATTTAGTTCACCATATTGGATTTCACAGACCTTGCAGTTTACTGACATATGTATTTTCTGATTTTAGTATTTCAATTTGTCTTAATCCATCTCATAATCTTTGCAAATTAAACTTTCAACATTAACCAAACTCATAAGGCTACATCAAAACCAAGTACATATTTGTAATAAGATTTTAAAGGCAGATAAGCAACGTAAAGTTTATTTGAATTAGACCACAAGTAAAAAAAGAAAAGTTCTCGAAGCAGTGTTGCCCAAGCTTACCCACAAACAATGCGCCCGGGAACCTTCTTGGGACGTCCGGACAACCCGTCCTTGAGGGTTTCCCGAGGCACAAGGAGCGTCTGTCGCTGGCAGCGTTTTCGGCAAACTCAGACCGTTCTGCCCTTGGCTTTGACATCTCGCCTTCAAGTCGCAGACAAGACCGCCGACAACAGACTCAAATGTCGAGCCCACCTGCGAATGAGGTGCACAAAGATGAGTGACCCCCGCCTCCCCAATCCAACTTGCTTGTCGTCCGTCTTGTCGTGCCATTTTTCGACTACCTCTGCCCACCACTAGCCTGCACGGTTTTGCCACGTCTTCTTTAAGACCCTTTTTGCGTACCATGCATGTGGGATGGTTTAGTCGGCGTTGGAGTTGTCCATTTTGTAAATCAATCATCATAAAAACCGTCTTAAAAATCCTCCATGCCAACCATCACACACCAAGGCACAAGTGTTCCCGCTGAAACTTGTAGCAGATGACGCAACTGCTTCAGACATCTTGCAGACGAGAGTGGCAGAGATAATAATAGTAGTAACATCGTCCCACTGAAGCTACAACCACTACCAAAGACAAAGAGATACCATCGCGAGCGCAACCATGGAGGAGCAGAGACAGACGAGAAGAGCCGCTGCGTGCTGAGCGATCAACGCCACAAGAGTGCACTCTGCTCTCAGAGAGACGCCGTACTGCCGCCTGCAGACCCAAAGGAGTTCGAAGAGACTAGCTGGAGTGGTCTCTTATCTACATGAGCTACTACAGAATCATTACATGCAGGATTGCTACAGCTCCTTGTAATTGTGGGGTCCCCTAACAACTCGTGAGAAGAGCCTGGTAAGCCCTTCAACAAAACACCTAAAGTGAAAAAAAAAAAAAAAAAAACATTTTTATAAACAAGATTTTTTGTTTTTGTAAAAATCTTTTTTAATATTTTTAGGGGAAGCAATAATTACGTTGTTAGACAAAATTTACTGGGGGTATTCCAGCTCTAGTCCCCACCCAGTACTCACAAAACTAAGCACCTTTTCTCAGCTCTGACTGGTTGGAGAGATGACTGATGCGTGAAATGTTGGTTGTAAAATTGTCTTTCCTGGCCGGAGAAACAAATAATCTAGATAGGGTCATTATTTGATTTTAACTTTAATCTACTATATTTTTATGCCCGAGAACCGAATAATCCAGATAGGGTCAATATTGTTTTCAAAAATATCCCAAGATTGCCTTTTCCCTTAGGTTTCAAACGATCACAAACATGGCTGTCGGTGTCTGCGGAGTGATCAACGAGAGCAGCTTGTCGAGCTGGTCTATTTTAATGAGTGGGAGTCGTTCTGCGTTCACTGACGTGTTTAGGACGAAGATCTCCTCAACCGATCTATGTTTGCTGCAAACAACTGTCGCAAGTACATGCCTTCGGAGCGCTGTTGGCGCTGTGCGGGTGCTTGGGTTCACAGCGGGCAATAGCGGGACTGGCCGAAGCCTAGCGTCCCACTTTAGCTATGTTGGTTGATCTGGCTTGATTTGTTCCTTTGAGCGTGTTGATGCTGTACAAAGATACTGGCTCCCGTAAAAGCGGCCCCGCTGCTCTGTGAATTGTGCGATCGTCGTGATTGCAACCATGGTTTCAATGCCGAGAAGATACCTACACAGGTAAGAATTTGCGAGCGATTTGGCCAGAGAGCAATCGCTCGTACGGCTCGCATCAAGTTTGTCCAGGTTTGTTCCCGTCATTTTGCTTTGAAAGGAAAGTAGCTCTACGCTTTACAGCAGTGGCGATCCAAGGGGGGGCGACACGGGTGGCCGCCCCCCAAACAAAGTCGACCCCCCTCCCTCCCCCTTCTCGGAGGGCAAATTGACATGGGTGCACGCACCCTTTGCACAAGAAAGAATGGGAGAATAGTACCCTTAAAAATTTACCGCCCCCCCCAAAACGGGGTTCTGGATCCGCCCGCTGCTGTTACAGTGCACCTGGCCTGCCAATGCAAATATTATAAGGTCTCATTTTAGTTGTGCGTCATGACGCTCATCCACCTTGCTCGTGGATGCTGTACAAAAAAATAACAAGAACAGAAAAGCTGGAAGGACTACATATTTATTTTGCTGATTTTTTTAGTCCTCTCGTTCGCTTTTAGCGCACATAGACAGCTTAGATTGGACCGTGGCTCGTGCGTCATAAAACTCTAGAACGCCGCCTTCATGGTTGTGTCTTGCAGACGTTTTTAGACGAGGGCAGAATAGCACACAAACAAAGGCAAAAACGGACGCCGACGCGCAGCTTTCATGTCCGCGTCTGTGCATGACAGACGGCGATTGACGGTGGCGTGGAATAGCAGACGATGCTGGAAGGTGTTGCGCCTCGCACAACTAACGGACGGTGTCAGACATCCGGACTAGATGCACCGGATGTCGCGAAAATGGAGACAATAGGTTTCCGAGCGTGTTCAATCGAGCAGCCAAGCCAATCCAAGAGTCATGGACGGGGCCACTGATCTGTGGGTGGGGTTTAGAACAGACTGTGACCTCTAAGTAAATTGCGTAATTAACAATGTCTATAGTATTGTGCAAAAAATATGAAAAGAATACCTATGTGTCCCAGTATTGCCCTTTAAAAAAAGCTTTTTCTCACTTCAGCGTTTCTCTAAGAGTGTTCCTGCAAGGCAACGGGACACGCAGCTGCGAAAGAAATACCTTGTCCAATGCTGCGGCGTATGAAGAGATCATGTCCATGCATGAATCCAGTTCGCTCTCCACTCGCTTGGTTCTTGACAGCAGCTCCAAAGCATCCCTGGACGCACGTGCAACATGGGAAAGCTCAGACTGGAGCTCCGCACCTGGAGTGCAAGTGCTTCGAAACACGGGGCTCTAATCGCCCAAGGAAGCGGGTATGGGGTTCCTTTATTCACGCTCTGTTTAAGGTAGTGACGTCAAAGCATCTTTGTTGCGACGCTTTTTTTTATTTTATTGCTCAGGAAGTTGTGGAAGTGCGTCTCCCTGCACGAGCTCTTAGCAGTGACAGATGCGGCAGCATTCTGTTTCCCTTGCTATTTTCTTCTTTCTTTCTTTTGCTAAGGTATGCGAGATAGTGATGCACACCCCTCTGTCTTTTTATTTTTAGGCGACGTATCAGATCTCATCAGCATGGTTTTATCAAGGGACGCTCGGTCCAGACAAACCTTTGTACCTTTCTTGATTATTTGGTACCTTTTGTTTGCAATCGCGGTCAAGTTGACATTGTTTATTTTGACCTCTCGAAGGCCTTCGATAAGGTGAACCACGATTTGCTATTGTATGAATTGTCATGAAAAGGGCCCCTCCCGTGCTTTTAAATGGCTCAAAAGCGACATGATTGACCGTCGATATGTTGTACGCATTTAAAATAACTTTTCCGAACATTTTTGTCCGTTATCGGGAGTACCACCGGGCTAGAATTTCGGTCCACTTTTGTTTTTGATTTTTTTCAATGACATACCTACTAGCGTAATAAACTCAAACATGCTGTTTGTTATTCACGGACGATATCAAGCTCTTTTTGAGTATTAGTTTGATTGACGACTGTGACCATCTTCAGAGTGACGCATCACATTTTTCTAAACTGGTGTCAGGAAAATCCAGAAAAAACTGAAGTCTTGTCTTTCAGTAAAAAAACGTGAAATTGTGCAGTATTCGTACTCACTTGATGATAAGTGCATTTTAAGAGTTTCATCGCTTCATAATCTTGGAGTGTACTTTGACACTACCCTTTCATATGTCTGCCATGTCACCTACATTGTCTGCTCTGCATTTAGATTACCCGAAATGATTACTCAATTAACTAGAAAGTTTGTGAACTATGCTTGTTTCCTTCGTTTATTCTGTTCTATTATCAAATCTAGACTAGATTTTGGTTCGGTAGTGTGGAATTCGCTCATTCTACATGATGCAGCCAAAATAGAGTCAGATCAAAGATGCCTAGTGCATATAATCTATGACAAATACCCTGGCCAAAGGCATTTTTACAACAATGAACTCCTGGTTATTAAATCTGGCTTACACTGTCTATCCCTCATAAGATTATCATGAGATGTTGCCTCTTTACATAGAATAGTTCACGGGGAGCATTAACTCAACACTTTTATGCACAGTGAATTTGAACGTACCGGCTCGCTCATACAGGAGAGCCTCACTTTTTATCCCCACAATCAACATATTATATCACCAACAACAGGAATGCAGATATGTACAAACAATCTTGGGCATGAAAATTTTGATATTGTTGATAGCTACGTAAATCTCCATAGACAATTAATGAGATTATTTTTCGTGATTAGCAATGCACTGTCTTGTTTTGTTGCATGCTAGTTTTATTGCTATCTGCATTTTTAAATAATTATAACTGAGCATGTTTTAGAGCTGTACAAATCTTTCATTGTGCCACATTGCAGACCATTATTGGTTATTTATTGGCACAAGTTTGATGATGATGATGATGATGATGATTCCTTCGTGAGCGCGTGATGTCTGGTACAGCAAAGAGTGGCATCACCCAAAATAGAAGGCACCCCAAGCAGGTCCATTGCAGACGACAGGAACGGGTCAACTGACCGTAACCCTAATTTTGGCCCGTGCCCCCACGCGTGAATCGACCATTCGCGCATCTCATTCGGTGAGGCCTAAGGAAAAGTAGATTTGCAAAAAACATTCGCTATATCACCGTCTTTAGAATGTGAGCAACTTTCAAGTGCCCATCTAACAATGTTTCAAACTCGCCTTTTTTTTTTTATGGTGAAGTTGAGGCATTGACATACAGTATATAACTGTAGCGATGTTGTGAAGGTTTATGTTTGCAGAGTGACTTATGTAGAGAGGTTCTGCTGTAAAATTGAAGTTGAGTTTTGAAAGGATCAGGACACAAGTGCACCTGAGAAAAAGCCACTTGGGAGGCACGCTGCAATCGAGACACACAGCGCGACGGCATAAAGTTGCGACTCACTTGGCCCATGCTTCGAGCGACTGCGCCACCTGGTGGCAGGAGTGGCGGCAGCGCTCCTGAAGCAGCGACAGCAGCTTCTGACACGTCTGTCGGATCTTGTTCCTGCACACACAATCAAGGCCCACAGCACTACAGCGGTCTCCTGTGCTATGCTACAGGCACAAATAAACTGCAGCACGTGTTACCACTAAAATCTCCCGATAGCATTCTTGCTTTTAACAAGTACCAATGCACGAGATGTGCACCCCGAGCAAGGACTTTGCTGCCGCTTGCTTCAGAGAGTTCCACGAGGCACGACCCTCGTGCACTGACGCATTTGAAGGTGCACACTTTCAAGACAAACAAGGAGTTTTAGTTAGTGCACTTCTTGACAGAAGCGCGCAATGTGCACCAGAACGAGCAACAGAATACCTGTCCATTGAGTTGTGTCAGCACATATTATACAGAAATCCCTCGTTATAACGAAATTGCTTTTTTCAAATTGCCGCTTTTATCGAAGTTCAATGTGGTCCCAGCTGAAATGCACGCATTTTGAACCTGATTGCTCAAAGTGTATCGGCGGCCTACCATGCTTATTACGAAGGCTGTGGAGCCGAAAGCATGCGAGCCTACACTGAGGCACACGGAGATCTTTGCGTTCTCTCGCCCTTCTCCACCGAGGCAAACAACAAACTGGGAAAATGCAAACAAGAAAGGGAGCAAACAGGTGACGGACGGCAGACCGCGCAGAGCACTGCTTCCAATGCCGATGCCCCAAAGCGGGCAGGGAGCAGCGGGAGCAGCGACCGTGGTTTGACGCTACTCACAGCGCCTGCGGCCGACGCTGCCCGATGCCTGTCGGAATCGGGCCAAGAGAGCGATGGAGCCCCGAGATGGAACCCCGAGCCCTCGAGCGTATCGCGGGCCCTGAGGCGATCGGAAGCCCCGAAGCGATGGAACCGTCCGACACTGTCCACCGTTTTGCAGGACAAGCAAGACATATTCGACGGGTTCAAGAGGTTTCTCATGCAAAAGAAAGCGCACCCGCAATGCAAAGATGAAAAATCGCCAACTGATTTAGGCACGTCAGATTTTCTTTTGCAAGCATCTTGCCGACCCGGCAGCACGATTCCCAGAGCTGCAACAATCTCTACAGGAGTGCATGAAAACATGTTGGCGAAGCCACCGAGGACAACTTTGATTCGTTCGTGCTTGTTGATGCGGACATTCCCGTTGGTACTCCTGATACGTCGGTCTATGAGGCCTATGATCGCAGTATCCACGGATACTGCGATCATAGACCTTGCGTGTGGCCAGGGTAAACATCAAGAGACGTCGGAGAGGCACCTCGGGAAATGCAGACGACTGCGGATACGCGAAACATCCTACGGCTGCTTCGAAACAAAGTGGAGTGCAGCGGCGGTCACAGTGTTCTTGCGATGCCTGGAGCAGTTTGAGGAGAACTGATGCCTGAATGAAATTATCGTCAAACTCCAGTTAATTTTTTACTCGATAAAGCTGCCGTAAGATGTCCATAACCAAGGTTTGTTCAATTAAATAGACGGTCAGTGTCCCACAGTGTTCCCATCCACCTACGAGGAACGCTGTTTTTTCTTTGCTCTACCGCTTCTATCAAATTTTGTTGCTGTCCTGTTGCTTTTGTTATTATGAAGGTTTATAGCATGCCTAGGACGAGAGAAAATTTGCAAAAGGCTAAACTTTTACCGTTACAAACTATCTCTTAGCCGCGTAAATTCGAAACAAAAAAGTCCACGTTATCTTATGCTATAAAAAAAAAAAGATTTTGAAACTGTAAAAATATACTTTTTGTTTTTAAATTAGCTCTGAAAACCTCCATACCTTTTTGCACAACATCCTTCAGTGTAATTCATAGTGCACTAGATACTCACTTCTCGAGAGTGTGGAACTGCTTGTCGTGAAACGATAGTTCTGAAAGAAATTGAGCTTCGATTATACAACGGGCAATGAAAAAACACAGACTTCAACGTAAACGTGACAAGTAGAGCAATATTTCCATGTCAGCAAAAAGGACAAATAGCAAGAACAAAGCAACAAAAAAAGAATCCCAAAATCAGACTGTTTGCAGCACTCACACAAATATGAAACCCACAATAGGTCCATTGCTTTTCAGTACAAAAAAAAATATCTAGACCAAACACAGGGCAGCTTTTCAGTATCAGCACAGGTCACAAATGTAAAACCCCAGATCAGGAACAGAGGAACAGCGCACTTTTACTCTTACACAGCCTTTCCATAGCATACCGTCTAAACCACATGTCAAAAAAAAAAAAAAAAAAGATATGTGGATCAGTTGCAAGAGTCCCACCTCTAGCAGCCTTGTCCCTTGCAAGAGCTTGCCAGCTGTCGCGGATCTTTTGGACGTAGGTTGCTGCTGTCTCGGGACTAGAAAAAAAAGAGAAGCTTTGAGCAGAGTACCACGCGTACAAAGCAGCCAATTTAGTGTCGCGGTATCGACAAGCAGCCACTTGTTCGGCTATCAACTCCTTTTGCTCTTGCTTGCATAGTCCTTCCTTCTCCTTTGCATATGTAGGGCTGGTGGTCTGAATGAGATGCCGAAGTTTCAGAGCTTACCAATATCTGGTTCAAAGGTTAGAAGTGATTTTCAGAAATTTTCAATAGACCTTTTCACCCTCCGCCGCATGGGCGCTGCCATCTTGGAATCACGTGATGCGGCCGCCATTAGGTTGCTTCAACTCGTCGCTCCGCTCTCCCCTCCGCGCTACTCGGGTCTTGGCGGATGCGTTTGAATTTGCGTTTCTCATCGCGTTTCACCGCGTTTTTTACCTCACTCCGGAAAGTGTCGTCCGATACTTATATATACCCCATGTAATTGCATTACGTCATTATGTTCACAATTTCTGCAGTTAATTTTGTGACACGTTTTGACTATTTTTACCGTCGATGTGCCGGCTACGTGTGATGAGGCTTTATGAGCACATGAATCAGCGTTAGCGCTCACGCACATTGAGGATATATATTACTCTAAGACAGCAGGAGGGTTCAAATGTGAATAACTTATGAGAACTCAGGTTTGCTTACTAATAGTGGCGGAACGTTCGCAATAGGGAGCACGATGTAAATATATATATATATATGATCGCGCATTTAAAATATCAAGGCGGGTGACAAAATACTCACTGTAAATAACCACGTGTGTTTCCTGAAAGTATCATGTTTTGTATTTATAACAAATCGAAAACAGTCGCTTTTGATTATATAGCTGAACTCGTGGACAAGATAGGCAACAAACGTTTAATTTGATTTTTTTTTATCTAAGGCTAGAAATAATGGTATACGTTAACATCAGGCAACTTGTTTGTTTGCAATATCACACCTACATCTGTTTGACATTCTTAATCGTTCTTGCTATATAAACATTCGCTCGATTGGTTTATATATGAATTCCAAGAAACTGTATGCCGTACTTGATTAGTCCCATTTCTACAGTATTTTAATTGTAAAATGATTTTCTTAAGATAAACCAGTTCAATTCAGTTAATTCATTTCAGCACAAAGGTTTTGACTTCCCGCGTAAGAAACTGTCACAGACAGCTTGAGAGTGCCTGGAATCCACAATTTGTGATGCCGAAAAGAATTGGTCTGCATGAAAATCGCACGAGTGCAGCGTTGTCGACGGGGAATAGGTATTTACTTTTAGTAACTGGCGACGCCGAAATCTACAAAGCGCGTCGGTTCGAACCAGTAAAGAGCTTTCTACACAGGTGCATGGTGTGGTGACTGGCGCTAAACTTACCGGAGATCACCTCTTTTGCGGCCTTTAATTTCATCTGGCAAATTTTAGGGGAGATTCATGTCATACTTCCATTGAGGGGCCTGTCACTTATCTCATACCTTGAGAACGTCGTGACCATATCTCCATATAACACATAGTCTATTTCATAATAGACTATGTGTTATTATTTTTCTTATTTTCTGTTATATGTTATTAGTTTCTTATTATTATATTATTATTATTATTATAAGGCCAATATTGTGAAATCTTGTTAATGAGTACGTTCGTTAAATAAATTTTCTATTTGGCCTAGGTTGGTCTATTAAAATGTTTCTCGAGAATCTAATTTATTTAAATAAAACAGGCCGAGGAAACAACACTTTTTTATATTATCTACGTCATTATAGGGGACTTCTTCGGACTGCGAAGTTCACAAGAAGTTCGTCTACGAAACCCAAACAGCAAAGGTGTCACTTCATCTGTTTTTCGTGATTCAGCACGTTGCTAATCATGTTGTGGACCTGCTTCTTCACTAAGCGCTCATGCATTATAGTCTGTTACAATATAAAATGAGCAGTCGAATCTCTGACTCGAGCTCGAGCCCTTCCATACCACTCGGTGCACGCGCCGCCAAAGCCCGGCGGCAGGCAAGAAGCGCGTGCTGGGGGCGGAGCTTCTCCTGATCTTTATTTATTTATTTATTTATTTCTAGCAACTCTTGTCCGCGGGTACGGCCGTGGGCGATGGTAATCCTTTCTTTGCATCAGACCAGTTGTTTCACCGCCGAACCTGGCCGAAATTGACGATTGGACGCAATCAGACGCATCTGGTGTCCGTGAAAGTGCTCGCAATTTAGGCTCGAAACCACGTCATGGTTGTCCAACTGACTCAGCACCATCGTGTCATTCGTTGTGCGCCACAAGAAAGAAATTTGTATCACAAAATTAAGCGAAAATGGCACGAAATAGCAACATAATGGCGTGCGCGTTGAAACCGAAACCAACCAAATTGAAGCAACCTCATGGCGGCGAGTGCACGAGCGCCCTCTACCCGACAGGTCAGCTAACTACTGAAATGAAAAGGTCTATACAAAAATTATGAGCCATTCCACTCTGTGAAGGTGGATGATCAGTGGAGCTGTTTAGCACACGACACAGACGTGACACAGAATTTTTAACAAAGGTACAAACTATCGCCGCTCCGAGGAGCCAGATGAAACTAGACACACGCGACGGGACTGCCACCCCGGAAGAGCGGAAGGAAAGGAAATTAGGCATGCAAGCGCTTGGAACGACGACAAAGAGCGGGCGTTGCAAGCACAGACATGGCCGAAGCGATTGCACAGCGGCAAATCTTTGGGAAACCTTTATTATCTACCCGAGAGTCTACTGATCTTGAAAATGCTGCCTATTGATAACTACCGTATTTACTCGAGTAATAGCCGCACTATTTATGAACAAGGCCCGTGCGTCTGCTTTCCCGCAGAACACATTTAGAGCCAATCATCGCGTTGTGCATAAAAAACATTTCGAATAACTAGATCGAGAACACGATTCTCCATAGAAATGCAATCTTCACAGATGGTATCTTCGTGCGAAAACGTTATCTTTGTCCTGTAAACAGCTGGAATCATGCTGTCAATCGCAGTGATTGGCAAGCCGCGTGCTCAGCAGAAAAGCGGACCCTCAGGTTTGCTTCATAAACAGTGCAGCCATTAGTCGAGTAAATACGGTAATCTACTGAAAATGAATATCCAAGTGATGAGACGTATAAGCTTTTGCATAGAATGAAGCGATTTTGCATCAAATTCGGGACCACAGTTTTTGTTGACACACACGAAAAATCCACGAAATCCTAGCCATAAACAGATGCGCTGTAAATGGCGTGACGAAGCTTACGAATATGTGGAGCTAAATGGCTTCAGCTACCGGGAATGGGCCCCATTTTTCCCGTTGAAACTCACCGAAAAATTGTTTGTAACTTTTGAATAAAATAACGGTCAGTTCAGAAATATTGACATCTGGTCCAAACAGCTAGCGCTGCATTCGGGCAGAGACTAAATGTTGGTCTATGCGTACATTATTGTTTGCAATAAAAAAAGCACACAAAATTTTGTCGCGGACACGCAGCATAACAGGGCTCCAACTTGGTTCAGATGAAATCTCAATTTGATCAAAGCCTTCAATCGAGTTACAAGTTTTTATTTGAACAAAATCGAAATAGAGCTTAAGTTTCAGCTAGGAGGTTAAATTTGGCCAGGAACATCGTTTCTATCAAAGTTTTAGTCAGGCCGACGAAAAAGACAAGTCGAGTTCAGGCCAACATCTCTTGGCTGCGATCACACGCCGTCCGAGCAAAGGCAATACCACCTAGGAGACCCGCACAGTTTCCCCCCAAAAGCCATTGCTAATGGATTCACGGAGCCTCACCTAGCCCGTGTCAGCATCGTTGCCCACACACGTCACAGTCTCGCAAGGAGTGCAAACGCTAGCGGGCGGCGATGCCCAAACGGACGCGTCTGCCGTCTCTCGTCGAGTTTGGGCACGTTTGCCGCTCGGCAGACCACTAATGATGAGGCGACACACAGTCCTTGTCTTTAAGGTAGCGTTGGCAAAGGCCTCACCATCCGGCCAGCTGCGGGCCCTCGCGGCAGGCGAGCTCCCAGCGCGTGCGCAGCACACGTCCCTTCAGCACCGACTGCTCCAGGAACCCCAGCTCTTTCTCCAGGTGCGCCATCTGCTGGGAGACCTGTCGACACGCATGCCCTAATGCGAGCGACTGCCACACCTTGGCACCCGGAGCACATCTCCCACCGGCGTGTCCACCGCATCCTAAAAGCGATTCCTCCACCTCCGCCTCGGGACGTCGTACAAGTGTCACGCTGGCCACGATTCAGGCGGCATCGCGGCAGCAGTGGCAGTCCACAGAAGCCTCGGCGGCCGAGAGTTGGGACGCCGCAATGACAGCGACACTTGCACTTCCTCATGCTTTCTTACAGAAGTTGTACGCCCGGCCGCAAGGATCGCGACAGTCGACGGCGTGACACTCCGGCTTGTTTTACGTCACTTGCTGCCACTCCGGGACAGCTTTCGATGCATGGCCTGAACGGGACGCCAAACACGCCAGTCGGAGGCGCGTTCCAGACACGTAGCCACACCACACAGCACCACGCTCTTCGTTGCATTTTGCTCCTCCTCACAATGGCTGGGCGCTTCGTAAATGTCCGGCGCACAAATCGCAGCATCGCAACCAGCCCCACCTCGCTATGAGTATCGAACGGTCAAAGGCCATTCCGAAGAGTGAAAACCCTCCAAGTACAATTGGTAGACCCCACTTTACCCCTCGTAATAATTCCAGCGAGGCCGACCATAAAATTTAGGGATTTACGTGCCAAAGCAAGGAATAGCATCTGGCACACCCTAGCAAAAGACCGACGATCACTTTCGACCATGTCGGGATTGTTTTCCCGTGCAAATGATATTGCGGCGACACGCACTTCTTCGCGATAACCCTACATCAAATTGAGGGCATGTCGGTCGGGAATCAAAGCCGCCACGTCACGCGACAACATATCTCAAGCGACTATGGAAGCAATTCCCTACACCAACTAATCCCTAAAAGGAGGTGAGGGTCCCAACGTATCGGTGCCGGCTTAATACTTTCTACAAGGGGGCTATTTAAAAGAGATGCGGCTTCTTTCTTTTCTTCTGCGGTGAGTGTAGAGCAGTATCTTCGTTTCTCTACGGCAATTAGTGTTCAAACCAGGCGCAGTTCCGCTTCATACGTCGGCGAAACAAAAAACTTCAAGGAAGGAGTCCACCAACATAAGAATGACGTACGAAAATTTGACCGAGAGCGTAGCGCTGTTGTGGAACGCTGTGGCGACAATGACCACCGCATCGACTTTAAAAATACCCGAATCCTGGATGTGGAAACTAACTGGCACCAACGGCTCTTTATTGAGTCTTGGCGCATACAGACCACAGCAGGAAATATTAACCGATCCACCGGCACCTTGCCATCAACATACGTCAGCGGACTACGACACTTAAAAGAAACACCAAGGAAACAGGCCCCTACCATAGAGGAAAACGAAGGTACCGCACCTGGTTTGAAAACTAACCGCCGTAAAAAACGGAGATGCTGCTCTACATTCACCGCAGAAGAAAAGAAAGAAGCTGCTTCTCCTTTAAATAGCCCCCTGAAGAAGGTGCCGAGCCGGCACCGATACTTTGGGACCTTACCTCATTTAAGGGATCGGTTGGCGCTTGCCTATTATTCTTAACGATTAACCCAACCAGGCAGATGTCTGCCGAAATGTTCACCTTCAAGACTTCCCTAGGTGTGGCACGAGCCCATTTCGCAAGAATATTGGTGAGCACGGTCCCATGTAAAACTCACGGCTGCCCGGCTGTCCTGCTTCTCCACGAGGCAGCGTGCCAGGCACTGAAGTTCGGCCGGCTGAGACTGCGGCTGCACAGCATCCACGAGCTGGGACAGACCGGATTGGCTGCAGGAAGTTCATTGTGTCAAGCGATACTTTCGGGGGCAAATGACACCGATGACGTCCACAACTCACGGAAATCAATTTTCCAAGAGTGCTGGCTTTAATTTATTGCGAGTGGCTAAAATGAGCATATTTAAAGTAAATATGCTAGAAGATGAAAGCATGTTTCAATTACCCGATTAAAATATTGCTCGCATTCCCAAACTAATTCGTACGAAGATTGACTATGTCAGTTTAATTTTATATATCTAACCAAAGGCGAGCATTGCTCAATGTTATAAAAATGTTGCAATGTACGGAAGTATGACAGGTTGATCACAGCACTGGACCAGTTTAAGTCAACGTATAAAAAAAAGGGCAAATGTTACTCTATGCTAGAGAATACTGCAATGCATGGAAACAAAATCCCCAGGTTAGCATTACAGTTACACCATTGCGAGTCGAACCAACGGCCCTCGCTGTAAACTGAGCGCCGAGCACCTGGTGAGCAAGAGCTTCAGCTGCTGGTCCAAGAGCGTGCACATCGTCCTAGCTTGGCTCAGCTTGGCTAGTTGTTTGTCCACGAGCTCCTCCAAGACGCAGCTGAAACCACAAGAAACGAGACGCAAATTGAGATCCACAAATTTACTCGAGAGGGAAGAGCCGCGAATGCCACCAACCGCTCCTCTAACTGCCGCAAGCAGTCGCCAGTTCACTCTCCATTGCTTCTGTACCATAACCCTGAATTCGGACTACACAGGTGCATGCCCCGTCCTCCACCGTTGCTGCGATGCTGCAGGATCGCGGCCGGCAACATGATACTTCTACGATGTCATCAGGCAAAAATTGAGGGACCACTTTTTTGGACGCAGTAAACAGATCGGTCAGGGAAGTATTGCGCAAAACAAAAGGGCCCGACTACATCACACTCGCTCGTTTTCTTGCAACTGAGCAGCGCACCGACCCTAGCACCTCTCACTAATGTCCAAATGCCAGTGTCCAACTTATGACAGATAGGAGCAATGTTCACCTGCCCAATCTCTGGAGCGACATTCTGCCGCTCCAGAGAACTGAGTGTGCAGATAGGAAAATGAAACCGAGCCCTCTAGGGCCTGCGCATTTACTCTGTGCACAACAACTCTATTCAATTAATGGTACAAGGTTCAGAAGCATCTGGAGCAAGGAGGGTCATGGAAGATGGTGTTTAATGGGAGATGGTTATGGGAAATGGTATGTCATGGGAAATGGTGTCTTGAAAGATGGTGTGATGGGAGATGGAGCCATGGGAGATTGAGTCATGGGACATGTAGTGTCATGGAAGAGTGGAGTCATGGGAGACTGGATGTCATGGACAGAGTCATGGAAGATGAAGTGCCACGGAAGACCGGGACACAATGAGAGACGGGGTCATGGGGCCAGTTGCGGGCACTCACGCCAGGGTGAGGGGTGCCTGCGCAGGGCGGCGTGGCAGCGGCACAGCATTGTCCAGCAGCCTCTGCATTGCGTGGGCCACACTGCAGCAGCTCTTGGCCAGGGAAGCGTCCTGCTCCAGGTTCACAGAGGGCGTCGGGAACACCAGGGAAGCGGGCCGTCTGGGCCGACGCACCCAGCTGCACCTGCACCCACCAGCACTCTTTTTCGGGGAACGGCACGTGAAGGATAAAGCCAAGAACGCCGCGACCAACAATAAACACTCGCGTCATCTGTTAATGGCAGTACGGTGCATACGCTTAGTAGGCATGGTAAAGGACCGACTTAGACCAACCAGAAGCTGAATCGTCCCACAGTATGCGAGTGGCTCAGCACGCAAAGTCATTATCCCTATCGACGACGTTCAGCTAAGTCCGGAATTAGTGGCAGATGCAACTGTGAAATTTTGACAGGGGCAGAAAAATCCGCTAATATCTCTATAGAAAAAAAAAAAATCTACCTGCACCTTCAGAGAAATTACACTGGAGCATATCTTCTCCTGCTCATTCGAAGCACTCTCAATCGATGCTACCCATAGAATAACGCTTCCATGTTGTCCAGAAGTCTCGCACCCCGATTCTCACCTATAGCACCTTCACATACTAGAAATATAGCCTGGCGACTCCAACCCCGTTCCGGTGGCTGACCTGAATGCGTGGGCAGCCAGCATCCAGCAGCAGGTAGGGAGAGCTTAGAGTGGTCGGGGGTAGCCCTGGCCAGCAGCACTGTGGCACGATGGGTGCAGACTCCAGCAGACCCTTGTCCTGAACAAACAGGAGCTGCGAAGCCGGTGACAGGCTGCGTCTGCTGGTACACTCGGTCTTCAGATCTGTGAGCCTGCGGGAAGAGGTGCGTTCCACGTTGCCAGCTCTTCGTCTTTCCTCGTGCCTGGAGTTCACTGCTCGCTTACTTGTGAATGTGCAGTCCATGCGATCGGGGCACCTCAGGCGCAATACAACCTTTCTTCAAAGGATCGTTCACACACTCGCATTTGATTACTGACCGAGGCTCCCGTTATCTCTTGTGATGAGAGAACACAACGCCATGCTGGTGCCATGTATGAGGGGGCCCTGAAACTGCATTTCACTCGACTGACTGTTCCGCGGTATATGCAAGATCAAATGCACGAGCTATCTACGACAAATGGTTGTTTATAACATTGGCAGCTAACAAAAAAACAGAATGTTAACGTAAAAGAGAAAAATATATGGAAATTACAAGTCTTCCGCAACTGCCAATTGGTGGCAGCAGTGTTTGTTCTCATCGTAAGGCATCATTAGAGGTTGTAATGCACTAGGTTGTAAGCAGTTGCAAGTATATAAACTGGCCTGAAGATTTGGGTGCACACTGCGAAATTCCGATTGGATCTGTAGCTCACACATCTGCGAGGTCCAGTGCTCTCGATTAAATACTTTTTTTCTGTTGACTGGACAACCACCGTAGAGACCTGGCTTCTTAACTTCCACGAGGGGAGCTGGTGGGCAGTCATTCAACAATGTAGCCTTGCCAGGTTTGGATGTTTTATGTGGATTCAAATCTATCGAGCATCAACTCCACCATCTATTGTACCACGCGACAAGCAGTTCCTTGGTGAGCTGCTACTTCCTAAATATTATTTGTATGTCTGCAGTACCATATGAAATCCTCATGGTTGTCCCGGGGCACAAAACAGATGGCTGATTCAAAGAAGCAATCTACATTTACTTGACTCAACAGGACCTGCACCACTTTTTTTTTTTCAGCAGAGCATGCGGATTAGTTGAGAAATCACCAATGACGAGAGAATGTCTACTACAGGAACTGCAGTCTGTCCTGGATTCCGAGGCACGCAGAACGGCATCGTCAGTATCAAGACTAGATAGCATTTCTGCACGAGACTCTGCCTCATCATTCGTTATGCTCATTCTACAGTGCTAGTAGTGTTCATTCCACCTTCCGGCAAAAAAATGCTCATGTAGCGAACGGAAAACCCCACTCTACAGCAGAGGCTACTGCTCTGCCTCGTCTCGTCGTTCCTCACACACGACAAGGCTCTCTCTCGCTTCCCCCTCCTAACCCCCCTGCAGGCCGCCAGCCACAATACCCACATGGTTGTGCTGTGCAGACACTCTCTCTCGTCTCCCCACAGAACAGCTTCTGTACATACTTTCCCTTCTTCCACCCCAGACGCAGTCACAGGTGCCCCGTTCTGAAAGAGTGTTTCAGCCAGAAAAAAAAGCATGTCTCTGTGTTTGTCTCTAGCACATGCAGCATCTTGCACAATCCATTCCACCAAAGCACACATCTCCTCACACAGGCATCCTACATCAATTCCACTGAAAGCAAAGAGCCCGTTGCAATCATTGTAGAGCACACTGGCTGAAGGCAAATCTCCTTCAACCTGCCTTTCCACAACATCAGCAGCTACCGCTGTTGAATTGCAGCACACTTTCTGGTGGTCATTTGCAATTTTTAGATTGCAGTTGGCTGTCCACATGCTCAGAGAAAAAAATAGACACGGAGGACACAAGGATTTCAGAGGCAAATGGAGTAGATATTTCCAGAGTAAACATAGAGGGAGATTAACGAAAAAGAGTCGTAGTACAGGCTAGCTGGTGGAAGTCAACCATTTAAAGTCGTTTACCCTGAGACTGGGGGGTTTTTAGAAGAGCAAAAGTAACAGAAAAACAGACAGGTCTCAAACTCACGCAGCGAACAGGTCTCAAACTCAGCAGCAGACAGGTCTCAAACTCCAGCAGCTTTGTTTCAATGCTCACTCTAACGTAGCAATGCTGCCTGCACCACTCTCGTAAAGTACCGAACATCCGCCCATTCCACAATAAGCACTCCCAAATTTGTAACATTCGAAAAATACACAGAGGACTTATGCTTTACATAATACAGCAATAGCTTCAAGGAGCTCGTGCCGTGAAAAAAGCCAGCATTGGCGGCGTGGGACGGGAAAATCCCTGATTGGTCAGTAGAGGTCACGACATCACAGCCACATGACCTCGGACGGGAATTTCTAACCCACAACGCTCACATGACGTCACGCGCGAAATGAAAGCGAATGAAACATGACATGTAATGTATATTAAAGATTGATGGCACTGTATCACATGATTTTACCTTATAAAGTAATTCATTTGCCTTAACAATAAAAAAGTATTTTAGGTGGAACTTGGATTTGAACCCCGACCCTTTGGGCAGCCGGACGAGCTACCTACTAGGCAGCGCAAACATGCTTGCACAGCATGGAAACAAGGGGGTTTATATTCCACTCTTAAAGGCAAAGCAAGCGTCCTCCTGCAATTTGGTTGACCTGAGGGAGCGCCAATCCCTCAGTCTATGATTATCCCCATATTTTGTAGGCGCTTCCAGTAAAATTACTGTGCGAGACGGAGACTGCCGTGCAGAGGAGGGGAGGGGGAGGGGGGTTAAAACGTTTTTTTTTTTTAGTTAGACAAGAAACTCTGTGAAGAGGCACTCTGCGCAGATCACAATGTCTTCCCAGTTGTTTTGAAGTAAACTGCCGATGGTGCCCCGCCCTTCTACGGCACGAACATGGTTCTGGTGCTTTCGTGAAGCGATGTGTATGTTAATGTCAGGCGTGACACCGTGAAACGCTCACATCACAGGCGCACATGGTACAGGAATTCATACCTGTCAGCTTTCTGCGAAGCGACAAAGCACGGAAACTCAGTCGCGTATAATCTCAGAAATACTTGCAAGTGCTTCTTCTTGGCTTTTGAAAGCGCTATCGATCATTCCAACGAAACTCGGGGAAACACAAAGAGTAGTTCGGCGTTCCGCGCCTCACTCGACGACCTGACAAAGCCAAGTGAAGCCTAGCGCACCCATGATCATAGGCGCTCGAACTTACTCAGGAGTAGAGGTTTCGTACCTTGGCGTTTGAAAATCTATCCTCGTTTTACGCTGCTGCTCTAGGTTGTCATGTGGTAACCCGCCGGAATAACCTAAACCTACTCTCGAGTAACTCGCACTGACACACGCGTGATAATTATAGCAACAAAGCGTCATAAAAAAAAAAAAAAAAACTACGGCGACTATTTTTGGGAGATTTGAGGTCGCGTCCGTACAATCGGGAGATGTATTGAAAATCCAGGAGGCTCCCGGACAATTCGGGAGAGTTGGCAGGTATGTAACACTAATAGTTGGCGCATTTTTTACTGCCAGCCGAACACGCAGCTACAGCCAAGGAAGTCAGCAACCCGTTCCACCTGAGGCTTCCCACGGTACTCACGTGGCCTGAGCCGGCAGGTAGGCGTGGAGCTCACGCCCTCGTTGATGTAGAACACGTGGAGCAGGCGGCAACGGAGCAGCTCCGTCACGGAGTCAAAGAACTGCTCGAAGGTCCACATCTTGCTGTCGTCGCACTCCAGCAGCCCCGCCAGCAGGGGCACTATCTTGTCCCTCAGGCCCCTGGGAGAGAGGGTACGCCTCAAACAACGAGCAAGGACTCGCTAAGCCACCGAGGAGAATTACGACGAGATTTAGGGGGCGAACGTTCGCTCGAGTCAAATTTATGTGCACCAAATTAAAAGGCAGAAAAAGGATAAAAATTTGGAGTATCGTAACCCTAGAGATAAAGTTGGAAAACAGAGAGAGAATGTGCAGCGTTTTGAGCTGTGTTGAGTTAGCATGACACAGACACGCATGACGTCACGGTGTCTCACTGATCGACGTAATGTGACACCACAACCAAACACGTGCCTATGTCGCATGACACGTAATTAACATTAGTGTCCTTTGATGTTACATGTCACGCGGTACCACGGCTCCGTAGTGCTACGTAATGTCACATTGTTATGTCATGGTGTCAGCTGATCACAGTCTCGCTGAGGATGTCACTTGAACACTGTCCGCTAAGTTTGGTGGACGCACACCCCGCTGGAACGCCGGACTCACGGGCTGAGCAGGCAACTGCGAGGCAGCTCTTTGCTCCACTCGATGGGGCCATTCTCGGAGTTCTGGACACCGGAGATGACGCCGGACTCCTTCTTCGAGGTGATGCAGAACCTGCGGTGAAAACTCCCCTCAGTCACCGACCTGCGCGGCTACTATTCGTCTTCTGCTGTCGCGTGCTAACCTGTACTGCCTAGGTCGCTGGCTGCACCAAACACTTTTCTATTGTTCCCAAAGGCATAACGAAGTGGTACAGATGCAGCATAGAAATGAACTGCACTGTATTAGGACATCCACATGGCAGATTGGTATAACCTGACAACGATGGCAGCTTTTCTCTCTTTTTAAATGTGAAACCATTTTTAAGGCCACAAAATTACGAGACTGCGCACGTTCGTCTGACACAACTCGATAGTTAGATTTAGTGGGAAAACCTGAACTGGTGTATGGAATTATGTCAATTTTATTTCCCGTTTAATATTAGTGAGAAGCATTTATGTAGCGGGAAACACTGGATTAGCATATAATTAAATGCCAATTCAATTTATAAACAATTGGCACTGAACATGCGCTACGCCAAGGTAAGTCGAGTGCGCCAAGCCTGAGGAACGTCTGAAGAGATGCAAAGGATTCCAAATGCTCTCGCAATACATCCCCTTCAGAATTTTGATTGAAATATAGGGTGGCTCCGGTGGATCTTAGGCCATAAAACGAGCCAGAAGGCTTGACGCCTGCACATAGAAAGCTTGAACCTCACCGAATGTGCTTTGAGACGGTGCTTTCTAGCCGGCAACAATGTAAGGCAGGGGTTCTCAAACTTTTTGGCCTCACGGAACCCCAGGAAGCCTCAAAATCTGCCGCGGAACACCCCCCCCCCCTCCATATTTGCCGACTCGAGAAGCAACAGATGCACAATTGTAGGCAATTTTGCTTCCGTTGCTTCCCATATATCCCCACCATATCAATCGCAATGTCAGTACGAAGTGAGATGAAGGTGCTTTGCATGGTCCTGCCACGCAGCCTGCGGCATAGGGGGGGGGGGGAGGGGGGGGGGGGGGGTTGCAATTTAAGTGTTCGCGGAACCCATGAGACCAGCTCAGTGGAACCCCTGTGTTCCCTGGAACCCAGTTTGAGAACCCCTGATGTAAGGCATAGCTCACTTTCCGTGAAAAATGCAAGCAATGCCTTAATTTTTGTCTCAATCCACGTTCAGTGAAGGTTTGAGCCATCCGTGAAAAATGCAAGCAATGCCTTAATTTTTGTCTCAATCCACGTTCAGTGAAGGTTTGAGCCATCTATGTGCACGCGCCATGTTTTCCGGCCTGTTCTACAGACGTAAACTTCACGCCACCCTATACAGTGAAACCCGTTTAGAACGAACCCACGTACAGCGAATTATTGTCAATATCGAACTCACAAAAAATTTAAATAAAAATGCATGTAAAAAGTATGTTTTATAACGAACAACATATTGGCTATTTCGAACTTTTCCCCCGGGAAGGCTTCCAAAAACGCGCAAACAATCGTCTTCTAGCCTGTCCCTTCCCCCAAAAAAGAAGTAGGAAAGAAAGAAAATTCCAAAAGCTCAAGCTGCGAACAAAATTGAGCGAAGAGAAGCTATTCAGAAGGGGAGAAAGCTAAAAAATACACTCTGCACGCACGCACAGAAAAAAAAATACTTTTCATCCCAAAGCGTTTGCCCACGAAGAGAAGCGATTCAGAAGGGGAGATAAGCTAAAAGAACAAACTCTGCACGCATGCAAAAAACAAAAAACAACTTTCCAACGCGTTGTTACAAGGCGGAAGTGAAGAGATGAGAAAGAAAGAGAAGCTCTCGCCTTACAACGAACTCATCGTGGAAGTTCGTTGTAAATGTTTTTTGCTATATCGAACTACTTGCTATATCGAACTGATCGTAGCGTTTCCTGCTGTTCGTTATAAACGGGTTTGACTGTACCTGCCAAAATGGCTCGCAAAACCCTATTTGGAGTTCAGAATGCGTAAGAGAAGCTGTTCCACGAGTGCGGCCATTACGGTCCAGGACACAAGTCTTTGAGGCGGGCTTAACCTAGAAAGAAAAGAGGCCACGGGGTGCCTCACATGGTGTCCCGGCTGCGGCGTCCCCGTACGCCCGGAAGGGCAGGTTCCCCGTGGCCACGTGGTACAGCGGTCACACCAATGCTCCACAGGTCCACCGTGGCACCAAACGACTTGCCCGCACTCTTTTTCAGCACCGCACGCTCGTACATGTCCGGGTGCTGTAGGCAAAGAACCCGCCCCAAACCTTCGCTCACCTCCCAAACTCCAGAGGGCGCCCCGAAAGGTGGATGTGCCTGCATCTAACTCGCTCGGGGACAACTCTCCATGCCATTTCACAGGAACCAAAAAGTATGCACAAACAACTTAGACTTGCGTTAAAGATGCACGATCGTTCACAGCGTCAACTTCGTTGGCACATCAAGTTGTCCATCTGGTCCGTAATGAATAGTAGCATACTGGTCAATCGAATGTTGCACGGTTAAAATTGGTGCATTCTCAAACTTTAATGAAACATTCCAAGAGCAGCTCAACGAAACGGTGCAGGCTGAAACCCACCAGGTATTCTTCAGTCCCATAGAGCGACATGAACTGCTGGTCGTCCTGCAGTTCCCTAGCGACTTGAAATCCGCCAACTTGTACACAAACCTGGAAAGTGGACGACACGAAGAAGCGTACAGATGAGAATTGGTGCTCCAGTCGGCTCTGGAAATGCTAAAAAGGACTGCATATGACATTGGCATCTTTAAGGCATAAAAAGCATGCTTAGAAAGTTCATTTCCTTGGACTTTAGTTACAGCAACGATGGCTAAGGTCAAAGTAGAAATCAGTCTAAAAAAGACTATATTGCAAAAATTATTCAGTTGCGATGCAATTTTAAAAAGTAAAAAAAAAAGCCGTTTACAACTCCCTGTAACGCCAGAACTAGAGCGCAGCTCTTGAGGAGGAGGAGGGAAGGGTACTGAGGGAGAGGTAAACTCCTCCTCCCTCCTCCTCATCCTCATCCTACCAATACTCCTCCTCCTCATCCTCCTCCTCCCTCCTCCCCTTCCTCCTTTTTCTCCCCCTCCTCCTTCCTCCTCCCATTCCTTTTCCCCCTCGTCCTCCCCCTCCTCCTTTATCCTCCCCTCCTCCACCTCCTCCCCCTCTTCCTCCTCCATCTCCTGCGCTCCTCCTTCATCCTCCCCTTCCTTCCCCCTCCCCTTCCTCCTCCTCCCTCCCCCTCCTCCTCCCTCCTCCTCATCCTCCTTCCCCTCCTCCCTCCCACCCCTCTTCCTTCCTCCTCCTCTCCCTCCTCCTCCCCTCCTCCTTTCCGCGCGGTGCATTATGGGATATTTCCCATGATGCACTGCGCGTGCTGCCACGACGCCGACGGCGACGCCGCTCAAGCTGGAAACGGGCGCCTAAGAGCTGCGCTCTAAAGGCCCGCTCACTACTCTTACGTACCTCTTAAATCTTGGTTCCGCTACAACCTCTTAAACCAGAGGGCAACAGTGGCGCCATCTATCGGGTTGCAGTGCAAACTTCACAATCCGGCATATTTTTTATTTCTCCCGCGCAGACATCCTTTCTTTCTTGTCTCGAAAAACTTTTGGAAACGCGTATAAATCCAGCCTTTCTCTCATAGGTATCACGCATTCGACCTCGAATTGAATGCCGCGGAACCGGCGCGCTTGTGGAATGTGCAGTTCCACGCGTCACCGCATAGATGGCGCCAGAAATGAAATCTTAACCAGTTTTAACAGATCTGGTCTCTCTCGGTCGAAGTCGGTCGCGAGAGTGTGAACGGGCCTTTAAACTCCAAGCCTTTTTCTTCTGGAAAAAGTCAAGTTTTTGGGGCACCACAAAATGGTCGCCAGTATTTCAGAACGACTGCCCCTTCAAGGCACTGAAGCAGCTCGGTCCCTTAGCGTAATTTGTTTACTGTTTGCATATTTATTCATTGACACCCATCAACAGCAACATGCCTTCCCAGGTGGTGCATCCCAACCCAGACGAAAAAGAAAGACGCATACACACCAAAACCAAAACATTATACACACAAAAATACCGAACAATGTTTAAAAAGAAAAAACAGAAAACAAAGTCACATATTCTACTACAGTTGCAACTCGAAAAGCGCTCCAGGAGAAGCTTTCTCAGATTCGTGCCAGCAACTTGTTCTACTTTCATGCCCTGTCTCAATTCACCACTCTCTGTATAATCTACAGAACACCCAGAGCAGTGAACGTACGTGCACGACTACGCGCCCCGTACGTCGCTGTGAACCTTCCGAAGGTCACATGGCACTCGCATCATGGCAACGGATTGGCTTCGTTGGCTCGTAGCCTCATCGGTGGTCCACCATAAGAGGCTGGTTCACACACCTGCGACTGCTAACAACCGCGTGCCTTACAACTTCCTAAAATCTCTCGCAACAACACACCGACGCCATCTATTGGGTAGCCAGGGAATGTTTTTTGCATTTTTGTATGTTCTCATGGATAGTATGTACATTTTATCTCAAAATACCGCGAAACCTTCACTCTACCGAAGTGCAGTTCCAGGTCCAGCTCAGAGATGGCGCCAGCGGGCCAGTGTGCTCTCTCGTCGTAAGGGACGGCAAGAACTCGGTCGTAAGCGAACCCAACTGCGTGAATGAGCCTTAAGGTGGAACGGAGTATAGAGAGAATTCTGTCCACCAACACTGACCTGCCGTCCACGGCCACATACTTCATGATGTTCCCTGGCTTGAGGTCCCTGTGAATGATGTTGTTGTCGCGGAGGTGCTTCATGCCCGCACCTGAAAATAATGGTTTTTTCGGTCATGCCATCACATCCAAAGTGAAAAGACCACGCGCTGCATTCCAAATTCGAGCGAGGCGCCGATGAGTCCCTTGCTGTGCTTGCACTAGGGCATTTGTAAAGGGACACCAAAGCGAATTTGAAAAATTGTAAGTAATTTTTCCGTTTACTCTCGTCTTCAGCCACTTAGATCACGCATCCAGTATGGGCGACGAAAAAAAAATTCAAACATTACAACCTGGAACAAGTAAAAAAAAAATACAAGGTAGGCAAACAAGAAAGATTGAGAACCGTGATAAAAACGTGAACACCTCCCAGCTGCGTGGCAAGGGCAAAAAAAAAATGTTTTCCCTCATACCGGGAGTTCAAGATGGCAACAACTGCACAGAAAAGGTCTACAGAGAAAATTTGCAGAAGCAGCTGAAGAGATTGCGGCACGTTCCTATTTCAAAGGACTACTTTCATTTGACTTTTGCATCCATTAAAAGGATGCTGAACACCCAGAACTTCTTTTTTTTTAAGTACTTCAATGGGACACATGTCATAAAATGAACTTTAAAAGGAAAGAAATATTACAGGAGGAAGACGGCTAACAAGTAGGAAGGCGAAAGCATTATAGTTCGGCGAGAGAAATGTTTTAGAGTAATGTTTCTACGCGATTAAAATTTAGGACAACATATAGGACGACGTCCCAGAGATCAACGCCAAGTATGGCGTCCAAGACGACCTCGAGGACAACCTCAAGGACGATGCCTAGGATGATGCCAAGGACGGCGTCGTCCTTGAGCATACGATTTATCAGTGCGTGCTTGATGACATATTTTGATGGTCATCTTTCGGGCACGACGCCACCGCGTTTTCGCGCAATGGGACAAGTAAGGCCTGAAAAAACCATTTTAGCACAATATTTATCTCACAACAGTCATTAGAGGAATTCTGAAACAACCTTCTATTTCGAAATCGGTCTCAAAACAAAAGTATGTTTTGGAATTGCTCCCAACTCAAAATCTGTCTCGCAACATAAATATGGCACTAATTTTTTCAATTATTATTCCGAGAAAAGGTGTTTTCTTTTTTTTATTCTTGTGTAAATTTTAGGGGTGTGCGAATATTCGAAACTTCGAATACTTCGCGAATAATGCTTGCTATTCGATTCGATTCGCTTCGAACTTTCGCTGTTCGAAGTATTCGAGTTCTTCGAATACTTCGGAAACTACGAATAACGCGGAACTCGCCGATTAGTGTCAACTCGCGGTAGAGTTCCCTCTCTTGATTTTGGACTGCGCAATATGATTTCGAGCTTGGCAAACCCGAAAAGCCAACCTAAGTTCCTTTTTCTTCTTTTTTTTTTTATATGATGCACTGGAAAGTTATTTGCGGTAGCGCGATCTGTCCTCTGCTTGCGATGATGTCTGGATTCCGGTGTTGGCGAAGTGGTCGTGACGCAGACGCTGCGATAGATTTGATGAAGTTTGCAACAGCACGTGCATCGTCGAGGCACAAACGCGACGGACCACTCTCACTATTATGGATTCGGATATGGATTTACGGCTGACCTCGGCTATCGGCGATATCTGGCTCGTGTTATTTTCCGGTTCATCAGTTTGCCGGTATTCCTTTTATTATTTATTTCTACCAGTTTTCACTGAAAGTAAAACTTGCTCCCTCCGCAAAGAAACAAAAAAGAAAACGATGTATTTTTAATTTATTTCTTTTTTGTGTCGCCCTCTATCGGCAGAACTCTTGCACACGGAAAGAGATGGCGCGAAGTCAGGGCGTCTGCGCGACGCAATCGCACGATCATCGATCATCTCCGAAACAAATTAGTTTGACTCTACGTTTATACAGCCTAGAACTTAATCTGCCTCAGCGGGCGACGAGTCTCCCAGCTGTAGATGAGAAATTTAGCGAGTGCAGTACAACCGCTAGCCTGGGGTCTTTAACGTGCACCACGCAGGAGTGATACACGACCGCACGATCTCCAACTCTGCTGTGGCCTGCCAACCCGCCTCCGCTTGTGTACTTCGGTTTACGTTCACGTGGTTTCGTTCACCCGCTTAAAAGGTTTTGCACAAAGTCGGTGCAGCTGCGCGACGCAGTCTTCGACTTTGTATTGTGGCTTGCCGACCCGCCACCGCTTGTGCACTTTCGTTTACGTTCACGTAGTTGCGTTCGTCCGCGACGCGATCTCCTACTGCGTTGTGGCTTGCCGACCCGCCTCCACTTGTGTATACCTTCATTTACGTTCTGCACTTCACTCCTTGAATGGTGTTTTACTGACTGATATTTTATTTCATCTGTTTTTGATCGGTCACATGTGTGACATTTTTCTTATTGCAATAACAATGACATTTTCATAAATGTTTGTTGAAAAAAAAAAAAGTCCAGTTGTGTTTTGATTGAGCATTCTTGTTTAAAAGGAAACACTGCTCCTAGAGCTTTTTGTTTAACTTGTGATTCAATGCAAATTAAACTTACTAGCTTATCTGCCATTACAATCTGACTGCAAATATGTACTTGGTTCTGATGCAACCTAATTAAGTTTGGTAGTATTGAAAATTTAATTTGCAAAGTTTATGGGAAGGATTAAGACAAATTGAAATACTGAAATAAGAAAATAAACATATATCAGTGAGTAAAGGGTGTAGATAGTTCACTCAGAAATAATAATAAAAAACATCCACTGACCCATTTTACTTCGTTTCCAAGAGAAAATCGTCTTGTTCAGGACAAGACGATAAGTGCATGTCAATCTTCAAAAAACACAATTTAAAAAACAAATGTTTTCTTAGTATATTTTTGCCTGAAAGAGCAGTCTCTCCCCTTAATTCACATCAAATAGAAAATATTTGTTTTAAAAAATGTTCTTATTCGAAACTACTATTCGTATTCGAAAAATATTCGATTCGATTCGATTCGTAACCTTTATTATTCGATTCGATTCGACACACTTAACAAATATTTTGAAGGAGGAAGTTTAAAGTTTGTTTAACCCTTTGACGGTCAAAATGTTTTCCAAAAACTGCTTCAAAGTGGTCGGGTTTTGTTTTCAAAAGAACAAAAAAAAAGGATCAATGCACATTTCTTTTCTTAATTATCTTGCAGGAGCACATACTATAATTGCAAGCTGTTTAGGTTTATAAGCATCAAATGCAAATATTGGAGATGAAAAGCTGTCACCTTTCTTCCATTCAGTTTTATTTTGACACGTCCGATTGTGTAACATTCGGACGGTTTCAGATTCCGAATTGGAGGTACTTTCCCATCGGATGGTAACCTCTCTTTCTCTGAATTCAATTTCGAGAAGCGTTAGAAGTGTGATTCAAAAGAGCCGGCACTCCTATTGCCACAATCTCGCCCGTATCACACGCACAGAGCGTCTAAATAGAAAACTATAAATAGCCCCAGCAAAGTAAAACACCGTGGAAACGTAACGTTTATAGTTCACCAAAGACATAACAAATAGCAATACCCCCGCAGCCCGCACGGTTTCGTATTGAGCCGGGAACTTCTAAATGTGTAATCGCCACTGTAGATGCACGGCGATGACCGTGAAAGGGTCAAGCATTGCATTGAATTCCAGTTGCGCCACTTCTTTAAAATCGCCGTTAACCGACAAACTACAGTCTCAAAAATTGCGGAAAAACGGCCCCCCACTTCCCCAAAGTGCCCCGCGAGCGAAGACCGCGTGAGTCGCAGACGGTCCCGGGGACACCCACTGAGGTCCTTGAGGACGCAGAGGAAGTCCTGTTCCTCGAGTCCGTAGCTGTTGGCGGGGTCGTCCAGCAGGGTGAAGAGACTTCCACCCGTGCACAGCTCCATCACCAACACCTTGCTGCGGCTCTCCACCTGCAACCACACGGGCAAGCTACACACACTGGTCGCATCCACCTGGCTCAAATACCTCGAAGTGGCATCCCCCAAAAAATTTATGGTGTTTTTTAATTGAGAAAGTAAGCTAAGCATCGCCGAACGCGCAGTCTCCTCCCAAAGGTAGCACTAGCTGTTCGGACCAGATGCTGAAGTATCAGAACTCACAGTTATCTATTCAAAAGTTACAATCGATTTCCAGAAATTTTAGATGTGAAAACGGTGGCTGACAAAGCCCAAGGATGCGTGAAGCTGAATGGCACAAACTACAGGGAAAGAGCCCCATTTTCCCGTCGAAATTTTCAGAAAATGATTTCCCTTTGAACAAGATGACGAGCAGCTCTGAAACTCTGGCATCTGGTTCGGACCGCAGGCGCTAGCTACACTTGAGCAGAGGCTGAGCATTTATTTTTGTGGCTAAAAAAAACGCATCCATTTTTTGGGAGGACGTGCCGTACTAGATGCTATCAAGTGGCAGTTCCAGCAACGTGCACGCGACAGCCAGGGAAGTGGGCCTGGGAGGATAGGGAAGGACACTCACGTCTTCCTCCACGGCCAGCAGGCGGACAATGTTCTCGTGGTTCACCTTGTTGAGCACCTCAAACTCTCGCATCTGCACCTCCAGGGGCGCATCTGGCTCACCTGGTTGAAGGTCTTCACTGCCACGGGCTCCCCCGTTTGCTTCGAGAAAGACGGGAATCAGCGCCAGTTGCGAGACACCAAATTCACAAGAAGGGAAGAGTACTGCAACCGCATACATATAATATTTTTGCGTCGCACGGGTACGGCACATGGAACGCTTTTTCAACTGGTGTGTTTAGCGTCCAAATGCGCCCAGGTATCGAAAGAGGTCCCAAAGTGGCAACAAATGGTGTCTTACCTCTTTGCCTTTTTTTCTGTGGTTCGATCTAGGAGGCAAGACAGCCTCACTGACACTGTACCTTAAGATATTAAATTCAAACTTTTCCAAGAAAGGCGCGATTCCCCCCAACAAGCATGTCCCAAATCGGGAGACGAAACATTCGGCATAAAGCTCATTTCTTCCCGCAAAATAACAGGATTGTGCACATGCGGCAGGCTGTGCCCGTCCAGAGCTCCGCTTCTTTCTTAGAGGGGCCGTGCAATGACACTGGGTAGGAATGCTTCCCACATCACACAAGCTTACTGGCACTAGTGGGCTTCTCATCGCCACTTAACTTGGAGAATAAAAGCAGACTTCTTATATCAGTCTCTCTCTCGCAAAACTTGACGACGGAGTTGTGGGGATCGCATTGCTGGCGTTGTCAATAACGCAATCCTCAGGATGTCGTCATCAAGCTTCACAATCCCCGTGGCGACGATATCTAAATGCGGTTCATACGGTGGACATATGCACTGCACGAGCATTTGATTTGGGCTCGCGACAATCAATGCCTCGCATTTGGGTAGTGGCTCGCGCCCAATCACTGCCAAGACGGAAAGAGCAGAACCTTAACTATGTGTGGAACGCAGCGCAAGCCCTGTGGCATTCAAGCCAACCCAAGTGCATGGCTAGGATAAACACTGGAGGCATATAATCGGCCCTAGATTACATGACCACTCGTTCTGGCTGCGAGTTGGAAGGGGTGAACACTGCTCATTTTTCTCTTTTCTGCATCTGTCACTGCGTGGAGAGAGAAACTCCTGTTTCGTAAGTTATGAATGTCGAGGAATGATACTAAGCGGTATTCGCAGAAAGTACAAAAACTGTGGCCCTTTAGAGAGGCTGTGTCTCGCATCCCTCACCTTGTTCACGCCCTGGTACACGGCACCCGTGGCACCTTTGCCCAGCACGGCCGTTGTGCTCCAGACGTAGTTGGGGGAGCCTCGCAGGTAAGACATGCTGGCCCTGGAACGCCCCAATGTGCCAACATGCTTTCTATTTTTTACACTGCAGACTTACTTGAGAAACACATTAGGAACAGTGATACAATGAGGCACAAAAAACAACACCTAGAAGACATCAACTTCATTTGCTACAAAATAGTTTCCCAAAGACGCAGCTTTTAAATTTGCGTCGAAGGTGCCGACTTTTGTACTATATCAACAGTAATCGTTGGCAACTTATTCTATGCAATTATTGCCCTAGAAAAAAGCAAAAATTTAAATGTATCGTTAGATGCGTGAAGCTCCCCAATCATTTTTTTTTGTTGTTAAAACGGGTGCTTGCTCACAACGCCGAAGCAGGTAAGGAGAGCAATTTATGAGTGTCAAACCATTATATATCAAGTACAAAAACTGGAACCTCTTTTCTGAGAACCTAGCATCCTAGCATAGAGCATTTCGAGGCCCCGTAAATGAATAATTTCAGCCACGCTACAACCAGCTGCGGCTTCCCATCACACTTTGCGGGAAGCTTGTTTCTGAAAGGATGCCTTGAGAGAGACATCTCCGGAACTACCTTCTCTTGACAACAGCTAGCTACGTAGAAAACAACAGATCAACTAAGTTAGCCACGCTTAGAGTATCGACGCTCCATTCAACAATTTTCTTGTGGGCACCACCATTTTGGAGCTTAGTGCAGAACGGGTGCAACAGGCAATCGTCCAAGATTCGAAAATGCAGCTTGCTGAGCTTTAGATACATTGTCCGGAAGCTCTGGCAAGTCGTCTTGCTTCGTCGCAGACAGCTCAAGAATTCCCGAAGGACGGAAAAGCATTCTTTGCGATCTCAGATAAAGATTCATATTAGCTGGCAACAATGATTTAAACAAGAGGAGTGATGGTACCAGGACTGTCTTTCAGCAATGAGGTACTGTGCATGAAATCAGAGGTTCAATCAGGATTAGAAGTTAGACAAAGAAGCGTAGGCAGATTGGCACTGGGAGCACATGGAAAGACACCAAATGAGGGAGTACAGGGGGACATGGGATGGGCGTCTTTTGAGAGTACAGAGGCTTTTAGTAAGTTGAAACCTGAACAAAGGTTGACCGAAATGGATGATATGCAGTGGGCATGGAAGGTATTGAAGTATTTGTACATCAAAAGTTTAAACACAAAATGGACAAACCGAACCCGAAAGCTTACATTTAAATACCGGCACACTGGTGATGGGGCTGAGCAGACTACTTCAGTGGAAAAGGGGGTGGAAGATCCAGAAAGGAAAATGTGGGAGGGAAGAATGCAGGAAAAATCAGCTCTAACAATGTACAGGTCATAAAAATAGGACATAAGAAACGAAAATGTGTTTGACTATTCACTGGGAAAAGTTCTTTACTGTTTGAGGCGAAAACGTTTTGAGGGTGAGGGCGTATAGGGCTAAATTTCAGGAGACAGACAGATCATGTGCTGCCTGCCATAATGAGAGCGAGACTTTAGAGCACTAGCTTGGTTTTGAAGTGCGGGGCTTCGCCCTGCCCTCCCTGAAGGGGTAGCAGATTTGGCCGAGGCCCTGGGTTTTGCTGGCGACGATAAAAGGACGGAAGAGAAAAAGATTACCGTCAGAAAGAGGCGATTAGAAGATTGGTGGAAATTATCAAGGGAAACTTGACTGATGCACAACTAACTAGCACAGCTGGGGGACAGGCGAGACAGAGGAAAATTGGGACTACCTCCAAAACGCTGACAAGGTTTGACCAGAGGAAAATTGGCGACTCCCTCACCGGGGGAAAGATGCGTGGGGTGATATTTTTAGGTTTTTTTCCTAGGTCATCCTAGTGATATCCCACACTGCCTCGTGGCAGTTGGAGGGAGAAAATTGGTTTTAGAAGAGCGGGAGGAATCATAAGTTTGTCTTTTTAGACTTAGGCTTGGTGGCACAAGCTACTGCCCCTTACAAAGGGCGGTAGCTTCTGAAGCTTAGCTTACTTAGTGGTCCTAGTAAACACCAAGAGGCTTTGGTCTTGCAAAAAACATCAACGTAACATCAACAGGTCGTCGGGCGCTCTCCCAAGCATCTATGTATCAGGGCTTCGTCGCTTCGTGGAAAAACCCGGACGCAGCAATCCAACCCAGTCACCCGAGACAAAGGTCCCAAAACGTTGGCGAATTTTGTTTTTATTAAACATTGGTTAGAGTTTCGAATTTCAGTCAGTCTGTCTTGCAGAAATAAAATGATGGTCCAGTCACTGACTATATGAAAGGGCGTAAAGAAGCACGTGGCTCAGAAGGCCTGCGGCGCTACCTATCAAAAGAAAGTTAGATCATTATCGAGGCTTCGGCAACTGTTCAATTTCTTGTCGTCCTAGCTCCCAGCCTGACGAGCTGTCGCTGAGTTGATATTGATTTCAGCGCCGACCTAAGACCCGTTCCACAACAAAAGGTTAGATTGAGCACGGCTGAAACCACCGAGTGAGCAAGCTGAGCGATTAATTTTCGGGCGTCTGCTGATAAGTTCATGAGATTAAAGACGATGAGTAGTGCTCTATAAATTAAATAAGAACTACTTATCGCTTTTTATCCCACAACGAACAAAGGCTGTACTCTCAAACCCTGGGATTTCTCGCTCTCGACCTTTGCACTGGAATGCCGTAAGCTTGATCCAAAAACAGCGCCGTGATCGGTGTTGACGAATCCACACGCTCGCTCGCTCGCTCGCCTGGGCTTTTTCATGTTGTCCATATTGTAACATTGACAGGACCAAGTGTCATATAACTGTTATTGTTTCCTCTCTTTGTCTGTGTGTTGGTTTATGAGTTTTGTGTGTGTGTGTGTGTCTGTGTGTGTGTGTGTGTGTGTGTGTGTGTGTGTGTGTGTGTGTGTGTGTGTGTGTGTGTGTGTGTGTGTGTGTGTGTGTGTGTGTGTGTGTGTGTGTGGCCACACCAGGCCCCAATGGGCACCTGGTGTCTCCACTGTGGATGACAAATTTATCCAGTGCAGTACTGCTAGCCTGGGGTCTTAAACGTGCATCAGGCTGTAATAACTTACAGCCGTATTTTTTGTCCTGAACTTTCATCTCGAATTGCTATACACAAAAGATGTGCCAAGCTCTCAATTTCAGAAATTCGAGCCGCTAGAATCTCGGTCGTCACCGCAATCACGCACGTGTTATCCGAACATTACGTGAGACGCGGGCACGAGACTTAAAACACGCCCAACAGAAAATAACTAAAGCACACCACAAAGGAAGTGCGCCTTGGGACTATCAACCATTACTACTGTCTAAAAATTTTGTTTAAAAACACGATACCCTTTCAGACAGCTATCATTCTATCAGTTTATGACAATCTCACAGCGTGACAACAGTCAGTTTACAGCGATCGCAACGTAAGCGCGACAGCTCAGTGCAGTTTTTAATAAACAAGGCGAGAAAACCGAAACCTTGGACACTCACGCGCGAGACTGCCTTTCGCCGTAGGGAAGCAGGCGGCGACTGTCAGACAGGCGGGACCAGAGGCCGGGGTAGCCGGTGAATCAGCTGTCAAGTTCGACCGATATCGCTTCTTCAGCACACGCACATTCGCAAATCAACCAACCCAACCAGAAGAACCAGGAACTCAAAGCCAGATAAGAACGGCCTCCGAATAAATTTACAAACATAACAAACCAGAAACACTCTTAAGTATGGGTGGATCAATAGCCAATGCATACCTTTTGTACAAGAGGGTAACTTGCGCTACCTAGCTACAATGTTCAAAACACTCCTGCGACGCTCCTCGGAAAAAGACTACCTGATTAAAAAGGTTTCGGTAATAATAAATACTAAATACATTCAAAAATATCAAAACAACGCAGCGAGCCGTTGAGCGTTTATCGACGTTAATTATGTCAGGAAGGGCACAAGAGCCAAAAAGTCAAGCGCCACGCCGAGCCAATCCAAAGCCGTGCACATGCGTCGTTGACCTACGCTGACCTACGCGACCTACGCTTCCGAACAGGTTGGATTGCGATGGTAGCGGTGGAAGTGTTTATATTTCGAAATTTTCGCGACTGTTGTTTTCCTTATCCGCAGCTGAGGCATGGTCGTAGGCCGGGTGCTGTCGCTCCTAGCTGCGCTGGTGGCAGGGCTTCTGTTGATCGTTCTGACGAGGACGATGCTTCTGCCGGCCTTCGATCCGTCCGCCCCCCTGCCGTCGGACACGGTGAAAGAGCTCACCGACAGCCAGAGAAACTTCTCTGGGCGGCTGGCCCGCGCCCTTACCTTTCCGACGGTCAGCAAGGCCCCGCACGACTACGACAGAGAAGCCCTGACGAACTTCGTGCACTTCCTTGAGCAGGGTCGGTGTCTTCTGAGCGAACACGGGCACCTTTAACCGCAGTTAAGCGTGACAGAGGTCAGACTTAACTGCGGTGTTACGCTTATCTATGCCTAGTAGCTACTGCCAACTATACCCTAGTTAGCCGGAAACGTTTAACCACTGTTAAATCTGACCTCACAGTCACCTTTGACTGTGGTTAAGGGCGCCCGTGTAATATAGTTGGCAGTAACTGATAACCATATTTAAGCGTAACTGCACTTTAGGATGCCCGTAGGCCAGCCTTAACCGCATTTAAGTGTAACTAGGGTATAGGCTACTCACGTAACATTAAATTTCCGAGCTTACAGCCGATAAGCACCGAAGGAGGTTAAGAAACTATCGCACACTTCTATGTATTTATAAATACCAAAAACTCATTTGGAGTCCAAGCAGGAGTGCATAGAGCAGATAAATATCAATCAGACGTTCGAGACACCTTGGGAACACAGTGAGCACTGTATATTTCATGAAACATTGCCGGCCAGACAACAATCGGCAGAAAAAAGGGAGTAACGAGAGGGGAGGTTACATGTGATATTTTATATTTTTGGTAAGTCGCAAAATTGCAGAGTTCAGGAAGCACTTCTGTTTGTAATTCTCTCTCAAGTCTCGCGCCGGCTGTCTGCTGATAAGTTTTACATTGACCTAAGAAATGTGATCTTCTGCAGAAAGCTTACCGTCAGCTGTTCTGATGTGTCACTATTCTGCTTTCCTGTAATGGAGCAATTTTCTGAAACTGGTTGCTCCCTGATGTTTGAAAATTAAAAATACATTCTCTCTGGCTACTTTTGAGCACATTTAATGGATGGTCAGTTTGACACTAGGACCGTTCCAGGAGAAAAAAAAAGCCCATCAGATGGCCAGAAAAACATGCTTTTTCCGTAAAGGTTGGTTCACACACCTGCAACCGCTTAGGACCTTGTGCCTTAAAACCTCATCTCTCGCGATGAGAAAACACACTGGTGCCATCTATCAGGTTGCCTAGAGCACTTGGCGATTCCGTATCTATTCTATTTTTTCACGTATACGGTATAATCCCGAGAGATAGCCCACCTAACATCAAGAGCAAATCGGCTGAAAATATGGAGTGGGCTAACTTTTGGTATGCAATCAAGAAAATATTAAAACATTGCTATTTTTAAGTTGTGTCCCATCCAAGCTTGTTATGGTGGTGGGGGGCACAAATGCAATGATAACTGTACTTTCCAGTCAGCAATGTTTGCTTATATCCCGCCATAGTGATTTAGCCTCATTTATGCCGAGGCCATCGTTGATCCCAACATTACTATTACTGAAAGTAGGCTATCTTTCGGTGTTTAAAAAAAATTGCAAATCAAGCCAAAAATAGGGGTGGGCTATCTTTCGGAAGTGGGGCATTTCTCGGGATTTTACGCTAATTTTTATCTTTCTTGGCTTGAAATTTTGACAATGTTATAAACAACCATTTTTCATGTACGTTTGATCTCACAAACACCGCAAAACTTTTGCTCTATACTCCGTTTCACGATAACATGGCAAACCGTGGAGGCTTCGGCCCCTGCAACCCAGTAAGAGCGTCAGAGCGAGGCATGTAACACCACGTCACGGGAGTGTTTGTGTCGCTGCACCAAATGCGAGGCCCGGAGGAACTGCCCTCTTCTGGCCAAGAGGCATCTAATGCGAAACTAGCCAACTTCGGATGAACGTCCACTGCCGCAACATTGCCGTCCACTGAAGTAGCAAGTTCTTCGGGAACAGGTCATGAGACAACCATACGCTCAATGTACTCGCGAATCTGTTTCGGGTGTTAATGCCAGGGCGACGTTTTGAGTGGAAGCGGTCGATTACAGGGCTGCAATCATTCAAACATTGTTCAAAGGCCACATTTTCTACAAAAGGGGTCCATCCGTATTAAAGGGGCAGTGAATGTTGAAAGAATTGCCAGTTTGCATTTTTTATATTGTTTATGCAAGCCCAAGGGACCAAAAACGCGTCACCTTTCTCCGAAAAACTGCTATACTGTTGTGTAATCTCAAGGCAAAAAACGAATTATTTGCCGATCTGCAGCTGCCTGTGGCGGCTACGGGAACTAAAATGACGGTGTCTCTGGGGGTAAGCGGAAGTCAACAAACCCTGCTGCTACACTCGCCGTTAGCCCCGTGGCGAACCATCCTTTGTGTCCATCGCTCGCCGCGACCTTCGACGTGGCTAACCCTTTGAAAGTCGACAATCGCGGAGGAAGCGGCTGGGGTGTCTGAAGAGGGGCCCTAAGGGGAAACCACATGAACCCCCAGAGTATGTTACTCGAAAGTCGGCGCGGAGAGTTGAGAAGCACAAGCTCGCAAGAAAACGTGGTTTTCGGTTTTTTGTTTCATAGGTGACGCAGATTAATTTCCGCAGTTAATTGGCCAAAGTCTGAAAATCGTTGCACTGCCCCTCTAAGTATTGTTGAAAAGTAATGCGTCTTCGTCTTTTCATCTGTGCCGTGTAGTGTAGTGTCGATAGAGACGCAATCGTGCGAGTTCAATTGCCATTAAAAGAAAAAGAAACAACTAATTTTTGTCACGGACAGCGCTGTTGCTGTGGCAGTAACGAGGCCTCTGGCTGCGACCATGGGGCGCTGTCACGTGCCTTGCTCCTAAGACCTAATTGGGTCGCAAGAGTCTCGTCCTACAAAGTTTTCCTTCGTGTAGCGGAGTATAGTGAAGTGCAGTTCTAGGGTCATTTCGTAGATGGTGACAGCTTGTTCTCTCATCGTAAGAGATGAAAAAAAGCTCTGCCCTAAGCAAACTCAAGTGTGTGAACGAACCTCAAGACTCATCAAGATGATAGGCGCCAAAGAAAATCTGCTATCCGCGTCAAGACTTTATATCAAACGTTTTTTTCTCGCATTCCACCCATTGGAAAGCACGGTGACAAGGCCCCTGCATGCACCTAACCCTTCTACTCCACTGTGTGCTTCCGCACGATAAAGTTAATCGGCCATGGTCCCCGTCATCGTGCAACAAAGCATTTGCTGAGTAGATGCACACGCGAATGCAGAGTCTGAAGCCAGCAACAGCTGACGCCCGAATACCGTCCGCCTTACACAAAACGCACGTTTGAGCTCTGAATTTGGGCCAAGTTGTTTTTGTTTCACGGCAGCATGTGGCCAGACTTCCGACATGGTCGTACTGACTCACCCGAACCAACCGTGCGCAGAGTTTCCCCGAGTGCATTCGTCGCCCCTGGTGAGCCGTGAGGTGGTGTCCAACCACAGCCTGCTGCTGAGGATCCAGGGCTCGGACCCGAGCCTCCAACCCTACATGTTGTGCGCGCACATGGACGTGGTTCCCGCGGACCCCGAAAGATGGAGCCGCCCGCCCTTCGCGGGGGACATAGCCGACGGCTACATCTGGGGCAGGGGGGCTCTCGACGCCAAGGACATCCTATTGGTATGATGCTTCATTTCACGTAGCGTCATCATAAGTAGGCTAAATTACATCATGTACAATCACTCTGTGATTCTCTTGGAAGTTGCCACTATTCCCTTCTGATTTCCGCAGTACTTTTATTCCATAACAACAGTGAGTGTGCGGGTGAAATCATAATGTAACACCTTTAGACATTCTCCTACTGCTTTCTTTTCCCTTGACTTGAAAGTTCCCTTAATTTTTTCGCACCACGGAGTTGGGTGTTACATTACGATTTTCTAATCTGTATACCTCCATACCAAGTGCTCTGCACATGTGCACAAAAAAGACCCGATGCATACTTGATAGGATTATAAGAATATTCGAATTTTCATATAATAGTTTTGAATTATGTGCTATTCAATATACGGTTTGAAAGAAGAAACGCTCGTGAAGCTCGCTTCCTTGAGTGTTAGCTTCTCGCAATGTACCGGTGCCCAGGAAAATACAGATGCAGAGGGGACCCAAAAGTAACAGGAATGAATTTCTAGAGAGTGGACGTTCGTAGCAGGCACGTAGCCAGAGGGGGGGTCATGGGGCTTGGGTTTCCTCCCCCCTCCCCTTGAAATATTCCATTTTGCTGGTGCCTCCTCTCCCCCTCCCCTCATACAGCATTTTGTCATGGCCGGGCCCCTCCGAAACAAAATCCTGGCTATGTGCCTGGTTCGTAGTACCAAGTTCTGCACGCTAGCAGCGCTTAAAGGGCCACCAAAAAGAAAAAGAATGTCTTTTAAACAGTCTTGTTGGGACACGCTTGTCAAATAATTAATTTTATGCGAAAAACAAAATGTTATAGAGCAATATTGACGGCGCAAGATTTATTTTAAATTCTGCGCGCAAAGTCCATGACGTCACGGAATGGTCATACCCTCTTTCCACCTCAACGTGATGGCCAAGCCGATTCACCTCTCCTCCACGCACCCGAAATGCCGAGAGAGAAAACAAGTGGAAAGGAGGTGACTACCGACTAAATCGCGTCTCGCGTTGTCAATATTGCTCTAAAAAAATTTTGTTTTACGTAAAATTCATTTTTGACACGCGTGTCCCAACCAGACTTACTAAAAAATATTATTTTCAGTGGCCGCTTTAAGGGGGGACACTACCTGGGCATGTCTACTTTTGAACTGCTCACTCAATCGCCGTGAAATTTGCAGGTGGTGAGGTCATGCAAAGTTTCAGCCCTGTGAACCAATTTTATGAGGTACTACAGTCAAACCCGTTTATAACGAACTGCAGGAAACGCTACGATCAGTTCGATATAGCAAGTAGTTCGATATAGCAAAAAACATTTACAACGAACTTCTGCGATGAGTTCGTTGTAAGGCGAGAGCTTCTCTTTCTTTCTCATCTCTTCAGTTCCGCCTTGTAACAACGCGCTGGAAAGTGCTTTTGTTTTTTGTTTGCATGCGTGCAGAGTTCGTTCTTTTAGCTTTCTCCCCTTCTGAATCGCTTCTCTTTGCTCGATTTGTTCTCAACTTGAGCTTTTGGAATTTTCTTTCTTTCCTTCTCTTTTTTGGGGAAGGGACAGGCTAGAAGACGATTGTCTGCGCGTTTTTGGAAGCGGTTTGGGGGGAAAAGTTCGATATAGCCAATGTGTTGTTCGTTATAAAACATACTTTTTACATGCATTTTTATTTAAATTTTCCGTGAGTTCGATATCGACAATAATTCGCTGTACGTGGGTTCGTTCTAAACGGGTTTCACTGTATACCCCCAAAACGATGCTATGTATGGAATCTGCTCAATGAATCTATCGTTGAGAAACGGTGTGATCACCACACATTTTTCTGGTGGAATGCATACTGGAATACTTATTGCCGGTTACTATAAAAAGAAATTTCAGAAAATATGCATTTTTCAAATAAAAAAAATATTATAAATGTTTTTTTTGTTTTTTTTACATTTGCCAAGTTTTGCAAATTACAATTTTTCATAATAAAGGAACATGAAATTGTAAAATATAAGTTCATAGTAACCGGCTCGATAAAGTTTCAGCATATAATCCGCAAATATTAAGTCTCTCGGTAGTTTCATACTGAAACAATAGTTTTATTAAGGTGGGATTTGCTGCCAAAGGTGAAGCTGAGATAAATGCACTTGAAGTTTCAAGATGACGTTTGAAAATTTTCTTTTTGCGTCTTAAATGTCAGAAATTCTTTCCAGCAGTGTAGGGGATGTCGTCCTCAAACTTCTTCTGATATACTGACACTGCTTTCAGCTATTTTCGCTTGTGGATGACGAGTGCTACGCAGTGCAGCACACCTCACCAACATGTAAAGAATAATTATTTTTGACATTGTCTGTCAGTGCACATTGACAAGACTTTGTGAGAGTGCTCCTTGTTATCCATAAACGCCAAAACTCTTCAGTTCTGAATATGCATTTTTTGGAAAAAAGGTGCAATTCAAGGTAGTGTCCCCTTTTAACAGCACTCCTGAGCCAGTTTGCCGACCAGCATCATCTGCCAGCGGCATGTTGTGAATTCTTTCCCCAAGCGCTTCAAAATCGTTTTTCATTTTTTGCAATGTCTGATTTGAAGGGACTGCATGCGGCCGTGAAATTTTGTGCTTTTATTTTTAGGAAAAACGGCAGCAGAAACCATTGTAATGCTTCAGACAGCTTACATAGAAGCTGCTATGAAGAAATCGCAAATTTATAAGTGGTTTTCTCGATTCAAACCGGGAAATTATCGATCGACGACCAACCTCGTTCAGGGTGACCCTCAACCTTTTCAACTGATGAAAACATCGGGAAAATTTGGACATTTTTCACTTTGAGTTTGTTCCTTCTGCCGAAACTGTTAATCAGGTGTTTTACCTGGGATATTTGCGACACTTGCACAGCTCAGTGAGGCAGAGAGCGCCCTCGATTTGTTGGAAAGGGGGAAGTGGTGGTTCCATCACGAAAAAGGCACAAGCACCACACTGTCCTGTCAATGCAACAATATTTTTAACGGAAGTGGCATCGAGCACCGCTTCTTCACCCCCACCTTTCCCTACCTTTTGACTGGACCTCGCCCCATGTCCCTTTTTTCTTTTTGCCTGTATGAGATGAAGTCCTGAAAGGAAAACGTTTTGTGGATGTAGAAGGTCTTTCAGATCAGACATTGCAAAAAACGAGATGATTTTGAAGTGTTCAGGGAAAAAATTTACACCATGCCGCTAGAACTTTAGCAGACGACACCGGTTGCCAGGCTGACTCAGAAGAGGTGCCGCTAAGCACTGCTAGCGGTGGAAGCTGGTACTACGAGCGGCCCCCGCCCTGCAAAAATTCATTCCGGTTACTTTTGGATCTCCCCTCATATTGCAGTCGCGTGCTTGGGGGAAAAAGCATACTTTCAAAGCGCTGATGCACGCATGTGCACCTTGTGTGTTTAGAAAGAAATTGAAACTTTGCAGAATGTTAATATCCACAGTGCAATAAAATTTTTGAAATTTTGGAAAATTTGTTTGAGATTATGAGTTTGTATTAATCATTCGCAATTCTCTTTATATTTTTTTTCTCAAGGTAAAGAAATTTAGTTTACAAATGGACATGTGAAAGCTTGGGAACAACCTTCATCAGTTCACTTGGGATGCCATTTAAGCATGGTGCAATAGCGAAAGGCTTTTAAAAGCCATTCAATATTCAATTCGAGAACATTTGGCCGGAAACCACTGTTCGCTTTGAGTTATTATTCTAGCTCAAGAAATCTGCTATTCGCACATGCCTAATACTTGATATTGCTCGTAGTCGACTCTAGGGCAGTCAAGAATGAAAAAGGAATGGTGCAGAGAGGGTGGGATTAACGAAAGTTGGAGGCACATCAAGCACCGTGTTTATCCAAATTCTCGTCTATTTATTTAACATCAGCAACTTTCCACAATGTTCTAGGCTTCTGAGCCTACAAAAGCAATCCTCTTTGAAAATGTGTCGAACGACGCGTTGACGTGGAATCGGTGCACCTCTCCGGCCAGGGCATCTTGGAGGCAGTGGAGTGGATGCTGGAGACACGGACGGAGTTCCGGCGTACGCTGTTCCTCGCGTTCGGCCACGACGAAGAGGTTGGTGGCATGGACGGAGCGGCGGCCATTGCGAAGATTCTAGGTGCGCGCGGGGTCCGGCTGGAATACATCTTGGATGAAGGCATGGTGGTGCTGCGGAATGTATTCCCCGGAATGCTTACGCCGGTGGCCATGTAAGGACAGCCATTTGGATCCAAGCAGGAGCCTATTGGCGAGATGCTTTGCTCGTGGTTTTGGAGACGACCCCTGAATAATTTGTCTTTTACTTCTGCAAGGATGTGTGTCTGCCACTGTGTTTTACACAGTTCAGAAACCACAAAAAACACCACAAAAAATAAGCAAACTTTTTTTTTGTTGAGCAGCGAGCTTGTTGTTACATGCCGGTACGAGGGGGTGTAAAACGTGCAGAAACGCTGCTGGGACAGAAAGCATGTCTTAAAGGGATACTACAACGAAATTTCGACGCCCATTTTTTGGTTTATATGTGTTCAAAAGAGCAGTATCACATGGAACATACCAATACCTTGTTAAAAAAGTCTCGAAAAGGAATTTTAAAACGAATTAAACGATTAGCAAAGAGCACCTGGTGGATGTCGCTAACACCTCGTTTGTGATGCTCGTCTAGGAACCTTGACAGCTAGTGACAGAGGTCGTCTCGCCTCCGGCCACGACGAGAGAAGGGGGAAGGAGGAACTCCCCTCTTCCCGAGAATCCCTTTTGTGTGTCGCAGAAGTCACTATTGTCCCCCTACAAGATTATAGAAGATTAACCTGTCACTCAAAATTCGTACAAAAGCAGCCCCTTCGGTGGCTGGAACGACTAGGCCATCCTCTCGATGTCAGCCTCGCCGTAGCTTTGCTCGTCTTGAGACGACCTACGTCACGATTGCATTGGATGTCACGTGCTCTAAACTGGGCCTTCTCTGAGCGCTTGCCAGAGTGGACCGTTTATAACGAAAAATACAGCCACCAGGATCAAAATACAAACGTGCGATTGCCATTTACGGATATTGTGGATCATATTCAACCTATTTTTGAACACGATGGGAATATTTCAAATTTCGTTGAAGTATCCCTTTAAGGCACATTCATACACTTGCATTTACTTAGGACACTTTAGACCCGAGCTTTTGTGATGTCTTACGAGAAAACGGACTGGCACGCTTGCACCATTCATGAGGTGACCTTGGAATTGCATTTTACTAGAGCGAAGGCTTTGTGGTACAATAAACTTTTGTTTATTCGACCTCGACGGGACCTTGAAATTTGGTTGAATTATCCGAATGATCGAATTAAAAAAAGGACAGAAAAACGGTTAAAATTAAACTTCCTTTTATTGTCCGAAGCACTCCCGGATGGTCTGCTGCCATCTGCGCTAAAAACGCGTGTCCAAAAGCATGCTTCAGAGAGCAGCGTAACTAAACTACACGTCCCCAGAAAATCGCGCACTAAAAAAAAAATTAAGTTTTACAAGTTGATTTTAGCATCGGCAACCAGAGAAAAGTAACAACAAAAAAAAGAAAGTAAGAGAACCCTTGCTTTTTGGCGCGCAAGATGGACCTCACACGATGCTACAGAAAAGCGCTTTGAGAGCGCGCTGCTGAAAGCTTTACAAATCAACTTTGGCGCCAGGCAACCAGACTGTCGACGACAAAAAAAAAAAAAAAAAAAAAGAGGCCGCATTTTCACGTGGTGAATGATGTTGATTGGGGCAAAGCTCTGGTGGGGTTGATGATACTGATTTTATTGTTCGTAGGTAGTGCGGATGGTGCTGATTTTTTTATTGCTCATAGGTAGTGCTGAGTTCCGGGTTGCGTTTCGACTTCATTATTACTGCTTTATGGTCGATGAAATGCAGAGCCAGTGGTTCTTCTAGCGGATCAGCTTGGATCCGCTAGAAGCCGTGGGAACGCATCTCCACCCCTAAAGTCAACGGTCCATGTCAAAAGAGATGTGTGGTATGGAACGTGGTTATATACGCATTTGAGCATTTGACCGCAGCGCCTTCCTCGTCTATAAACGTTGAGCCAATGCATGCAAAGTTTAACGCGATTATATACGCATTTGACCGCAGCGCCCTCTCCTGTATAGACGTTGAGCGCCTACATGCAACGTTTCATCCATGACAGACAGATGGGATGGCAATCGATGTGAGCACGGACGCCGGACGGATGGACAAGGCTAGACCCTAAAAAAGAGAACTTGCGTTTTCCGGCACGCAGGATCCGCAGACGATGCTACAGAAAGCGCTTTGAGAGCGCGCGCTGTCTCCGCGCTCGATCACGTGCCATGTTCGCCACGCTATTCCATGCCAGATTGGTTGCACTGGCTCATGTCATTCGCTACAGTCCATCTCAACGGCGTAGAGGAGCAGGTGCATATTTGCGCACGTTCGGCTTTGCAGCAAAGGGCCCGTGTTTCGCCATACGTTGGTGGCTTTTCTGCTGTGGTGCCGTGCAATGTTAGCCCAGGCGCATTCGCTCGGGACGAATTATCCGATGTGGAGTCTTCCCGAGTTTGAACTATCAAACTTTTCCTCCCATAGAAATGTATGGGCGCTCGCCGGGACTTTTGAACACGATCAAATTAAACGAAAAGTCGAATTAACCGAGGTCGAACTAACGAAAGTTTACTGTATTTGCGAGATCAAATGTGCATACTATTTACTATGAGTACTAGCTCAATACAAGACATGGATAAGAATGGTGCAAATGCAGTGGCGAAATAAACAGTCAAACGTACGCAGGAAGGGTGTTTCCCCTCGGTGCACATTCTAAGAATGAGAGTCATTCTAGGCTAAAGTTTCTTAACAGTGAGCTATGTCAACTCCAAACAGTCAATTAAAATGTTAAGAAATGTGTGCAGAAAAGGTCGGTCTGCCCTTAGCCTCTTCTTCCAGGGTTAGAGGTGGCTTTCATAGATGATACATTGGGTGTACCAGGTTAGCTACGAATTCATCGTGTCTGGAATTTTATGCTGTCGCTCCATGTTTGATTATTTTAGCGACCCAAAGCTGTATGGAAAAGTAACTTCTAAGGAAAATATTGTATTCTTACTAAATACCGAAGTATAGAAAAGTTTAGCTTTGGCACTGCCAAGATTGTTGTCAGTGCCCGGCCAAATTCGGGTCGATCACTGTGGCTAAATCCTGGTTGGTCACTAGTCGGTCGCAGTTACCGACCAAATGCGGTTCCCGGCTAAATCCCGGTCGATTGCCGTGGCTGTCTGCAGGATTGGTGTGACCGAGAAAGGCTCCCTCCTGTGCAAGCTGACAGCCCGTGGGCGGAGCTCCCACTCTTCCTTTCCCCCGAGGGAAACTGCCATCGTGAACCTCGCTAAGGCTCTCACCAAGTGCGTACACCTGGGGAGGAGACATGGGTCTTTAGAGTAAAAAAAAAAAATCCCTAAAGGCTCTGTTCAGATAAGATCATGCACGCGAGTCCGGACATATTTTTACAGTGAAGCTGTTATACGCTAGGGTCTGGGAAAAAATGCGTCCTCACATGTCGACAGAAAAGTCCCCATTGGTCGTGGCAAGTATGAATAAATAAAAACGAAAAGAGGGGTAAAGTTTGAATAAATATAAACAAAAAGAGGGGGCAACCAGCGTGAGTCAGCTTTCCTTGGCATTATTAAATTGTGAGGTCCTGATTCCTTGTTATCATCCCTAGGCATCATCCTCGAGGTCATCCTAAAAGTTGTCCTCGAGGTCGTCCAAGAAGGTCGTCCTCTTGGCGAAGTCGTCTGAGAGGTGCGTCCTAGAAGTCGTCCTGAGAGGTCGTCCGAGAGGTCGTCCTCTAGGCGGCGTCCGAGAGGTTGTCCTAGAAGTTGTCCTTGAGGTTGTCCGAGGTTCGTCGTACGCGTCGTCCTTGAGCTCGTCCTAGGAGTCCTCCCAGACGTCGTCCTCTAGGCATCATCCTAGACATCATGAAGGTAAAAGCTTTGCTGGTCCTCCATCTTCACGTGAATTGGAAGGGCTCTACAATTGTTTTGTTTTTGGTAATCTTTTTATATGTTACTCAATATGTGTAGGGAACGTAATCAGAAAAGATTTTGTGAAAAACATAATATTTAGCGAGAAAAAAAGTTTGAGTGCACCAGAACGACATATTCAATTTTTGAAGTTTTCGTTTGTGTCATGTTTGGTGACATCTACTACAGAACGACAAATATCAGAAATCTCAAATATTTTGCAGCTACTATAGATCATAAAAACTATTGAGTGATACTTGTAAAGCATTGTGCAGATCATACATTTCGCATAAAAAATGCCCAAACATGGCTCCTTTGACATTTTGTCACTAGATTCCTGAGCCATTATCTACAAAAATTGAATAGCTGCAGCATTAAAATTTATGACATATATTGTTAATAATACATTCTTTCGAATGAAATATAGATGATTGCTTTATCTCGAAGATTGCAATTTTTATGTCACTCCAAACTTCTTCTAAATTACTAATAAAAAACAAAATTCAAAAAAACAAAAAACAAAAAATCTTTGATTTTCTTAAAATTTATTGTGATAGTTCTTTAGCACACTCTTGTGTTTATCCATGAAAAACACGTTGCATCATTTTGTTTCCTCCAAAGTTACAGCGCTGTAAATCCATGCCAGCATTTTTTCCCAAAGCCACGGACGAGATTAATTTTTTAATTCCGTGTATTTTATGACTGGATATATATTTTGTGCTGTATTCGGGTGTTGGGCTCAAGTTAAAGTATTCTACTAATTGAAACAATACCTGCGTTGCTCATACTGTTTTGCCCTTTAAAGTGACAGGTTCTATGAGCTTTAGCTGAACTTTTTATACGAAAGTGGGACAAAAACTTGTAATTGCTACTATAACATTTGTTTTACAGAAAGTAATAGGAAAGTAAGTACAGTGGTGCAAATAATATCTGAATATTTATACCTCTATTCACAATGAAGTGGGAATGTTTGAGCCACCAAGCATGTTACGCTGGTATTCATGACGTTTGTACGTCCAGCTGACCAAGGTAAACCTGCGACGTCCAAAATATTTGGGATTATTTATTCGAATGAAATTAAAAATATGAAATGGAAAAAGTAAAAAAAAACAAATAATGAGTAGAGATATTGAGCGTACTATAGTTGCCCGCATTGGTAGGAGAACGTCTTGAGTTGTCATTGTTAAATTAATAAAAAGGACAAGCGATGCGGGTATTGTTTTAATTATAATACTTAAACTTGGGCCCAAAACCCGAATACAGCACAACAAGTTTTATCTATAGTCATGAAATACACAAAATCAAAAGATAATCTCGTCTGTGGCACAAATGCCAGTGTAGAAGCTACACTTTACAGCACTGTAACTTTTAAGGAAACATAAACGATGCAGCATTTTTTTTCATGAATAAACACAATAAACTTCAAGAAAATCAAAGATGTTTTTCTCATAATTCCCCCTTAAAATATCTTAATTATAGTCGGTGACAAGTCAAGAAGGAAGTAGAAGCTCCTCCCACCCCTTTCCACTTTAGCAGAGCGACCGGTGGAGAGGAGGTCGCCTCCTCTCTAGCGTTCGCTCTACCAAAGTGGAAAGGGGTGGGAGGAGCTTTCACTTCGTTCTTGACCTGTCACCGACTTATAGAACAAGTTTGGAACGACATAAAAATTGCAATCTTAGGGATAAAGCAATCATTTATATATCATTCGAAAGAATGTTTTAATAACAATATATGACATAAATTATAATATTGTAGCTATTCAATGTTTGTAGATAACGGCTCAGAAATCTAGTGACAAAACGTCAAAGGAGCCATGCTTGCGCATTTATGACGCAAAATAAATGACCTCCACAATGCTGTGCATATATCACTCAATAGTTCCCATGATCTGTTATAAGTGCAAAATATTTTAGGTTTCTGATATTTGTAGTTTGCGTAGTATGTGTCACCAAATGTGACATAAACAAAAACTTCAAAAATCGAATATGCCTTTCTGGTGCACTCACTCTTTTTTTCTCTGCACATTTTTTTTTTTTGCAAAATCTTTTTTTGCTTACGTTTCCTACACATGCTGAAAAGTGACATATAAAAATATTAACAAAAACAAAAAATATGCCCAGACTGGGGCGCATGATCTTATCTCAACAAAGCCTAAAAAGCTATTCTTTTTTTTTGGGGGGGGGGAGGGAGGGGAGGGGAGGGAGGGGAGGGGAGGGGGAGGGAGGGAGGGGGAGGGAGGGAGGGAGGGAGGGAGGGAGGGAGGGAGAGAGGGAGGGAGGGAGGGGGGGGATGGCAATTTTGAAATCTAGAGTTTTTCGTTCTTATGGTCTGCCAAGTGTCTTAATTTTTCAAATTAATAATTGAGCCATAATATCACTTGATAGTATCTATGCAGGCTGAAACTGCAATGAAGTTGATGCTCAAGTGGCACTTTCTTAAAACAGAAATTTTGGACTATGCATATTTTCACCGAAGGCACCAAGTGCAATTAGAAATATACTTTTTTTTTTTTTTGCAATATGTAGCTAAATGTTTGGAGCATACCATGTTGAGGGCAGATCTTTCAATATAGGTCTGGTAAAAGTTTAACTGAACTACAGCTTAGGTAGCCACACATTGAGCAGTGAACTTCAAGGTCACTAATAAGTAAGGTCACTAATAATGGTTCATTCTAAAGAGTGCTTCCAACTTTGTATTCTTCATACTTTGTAGTATCTAACCATTAACTAGAATGTGACTTTTTTTTTTATGGCTCCCTTTTGTTTTGGCAAAGACATGTTAGTTTTAATTATTTTGAGAACTAACCTACTGATTAAAAGATGTAACCAGACATATGAAATCAGCCCAAAAATCTGAACAAGCTTGTGCTGTTTCATTGGGTTTGGTCAATAAATCCACCCTTGTCAAGAGAGGAAGCTCCAAGACCAGTGTTCCCCCTGCGGTTTTTTGAGCTACCCGAATTAAGCACATTTTAAAAATACCCAGGCTTTGCTCTTCCCGGCAAGCTATTCATTATCTCTAATCTCGTAATTGCTATTGAAGAAACGGCAAATGAAGGTTAGGCCAAGACCAACGTTCAATTTTCCCACGCTCTCCGTTGTGGTGGCGTCCCGTGTTGTATAACTTGCAAGTCAAATTCAAATTCTTTATTTCTCTTCGTTTGGAGAGGGGAGACAGAGAAAAAAGCAACTCAGTTGTTGCTCGACGCAGGCAGCCTAAGAAGCGTAGTATTTTGCGCATCTTTTTGGGGTTTCTCTGCGCAAGCTTTTCTAGCATTTCACACTGTCGAACTCTTCAGTAACCCGTCCGGAACAAGCTGTACTGCCTCCCTATCCAACATCCGACGTCACATTTTCAATGTTGCCAGTATACTTCTCTGACCAAATTTAAAACTAAAATAACCTTGCGAGAAAAAAAAAAAAACGATTTGTGGCTGGCATTTGGACTTATTCAGTGTGTCTATTGATGTGTTGAACTGATTTCGAGGCAAATTAGTGACTATCAAAGCTTAGCTGGAGCTCCCATTGAACGCTCTACTAACTAAGCTGAGTAATCTAGGTGGAAACTATATAGTGTCTGTCTGGACCGAAACGAGTGTGACCTGGGCCATGTCCCAAAATTTACTCAATCGTACTCCGGGGTAAGGGTTTTGTACCTTGGCGTTCGAAAACCTACCCGCGCACGGCGTTGCTTTCTCTGCGTTGTCACGAGCCAGGACCTGCCGGAGTAAGTCTGATTTAATTTGAGTAAGATCTGGAACACAGCCGTAGAGTGCGACGGGATTCCGAGGAAAGCTCGGGTGCACATGAGCGGGTTGTGTTCCAGGTTCCACGGTCAGTGCCACCCAAGCATGTTTGGCCACGACACCGTGTCAGAAATGTTGGAGACAGTGGCACCCACGGTGAGTTCTCCCAGGCTCATCTCGCACATTTCCAGCACTGTTTTGAAGCCCGATTAACATACCCAGTCGTAGCTCGCTTAATGTGACAAGTTGCTACCGCGTAATACGGGAATTATAAGCAATTTCTTTTGCAGCGTTAAGCGGGTGCGTATCTTTTAGCCAATTTTATTTTTACAGCTGAGCTGTTAAGGGCTAGTTTACTCAGGATCATGTCCGTCCGCACAAAAATGTCAACACAACATTCTGGTTGCTGCCGTCGCTCATAAATGGCGGTAGCTGTTCAGAGTGTTGTGTTTGCCGGTTGTCTGCTTGCCACCGTCGCTCATAGATCAAGGCAACTGTCCCAGCCTTTCCAATTTGGCTTGCTGAGTTGCTTCCGGCCTTTACTTCATTCATACCATAGTACAGCTTCGCTGGTCTTCCTTCTTCATTAGAGTGAAAAGGCTGAAAGTCTTTTTTTTATTTTGTGTTTGTAGATAACAAATAACGATACCTGCGGTGTCCGACTTTCTGATCTACCTGGGCACTGGGCTGCGCAGTGTTTCTCTGGGTTGAGGATGTGGTCTCTTGTAACGCTAGCCGAGCAAGCTTACTGCAAGGTTTTTCCTGGCTTTGTACAGGCCCCATTCCTGCTCAGGATTGTCTTCGCAAACATCTGGCTCTTTGGACCTGCTATCTCCTGGTAAGCCTTGACTTCCTTGCCAAACACTGAAGGCCACCCTGAAGCCTTTTGTTTATTTCTAGGTGCTTTAGTTCCATAATGTTTAAATCTAAGGGAACCAGCGGAAACGCTTGGCATTTGACACATGCACCGTAATACTGAGCTCTAAAGCATAAAATCAACACTTTTTGGGGGTTTTACGTATTACGAGGTAAGTTGCAGTTGTGAAAGTCAAGCGTCCAACACCACGCATGACTAGGGCTCTTCGTTTTCGGGTTTTATTTTTATTTTCACGACCTTAACATCATTTTCTAAACGGAATTTTTTTTTTTAATTGTCTTTTTTTTATTAGAAATTATTGTTTTTATTTTTCTTTAAATTGTTTCAGAGTACGACCCTAAAAGGAAAAGCACACAAAAGAAAATCAAGGTTAAGCTGTATGGCCCCTACAGGAAAATGGGCGAAACCCATTGAAGACTCTGGGAGCTTTGAACCCCTAAACTAAAGAGCACAAAAGAGGAAGCACAACACTAAACAAGCACACATGGAGGACAATGGGGACACGACCATCGGAACAAGATTAACCTTAGACGGTAAAATATAGTCTAATGGCTAATCGTGCATTTAATAACTGGCGGACGTCTTTACACGCACCACACTAATTGTGCCCTCGAAGCATTGCGCGTTTCGTTTATTTCGGCTAATCTGCCTCGATTTCGTCCGCAGGGTGATGAGCCTCAAGCACGAGTTAGATGCCATGATTCGCACGACCACTTGCGTCACCAGAGTGCAGGGAGGAGTCAAGGTACAACCACCCTTTCGGAGTTTTGAGCTTGCCCGGCAGTAAATCTCCCTTCTATACTCCATTTCATCTTACGTTGGCAAATGGCGATAACCACCGTTCAGAGCGTCGGAGTGGAGTGGGCGACGGCATATCGCCAGAGTGCACTTCTTCCACGGAGAGCTGTCGCGCATTTCGCTCCGTCACTCTTGTTGGCTCGAGCGTTCGCTTGTTCGCAGCGTTTGTTCTTCGAGTCGAGGCCGGTTCACTCTCTTGCGACTGCCCGCGACGAGCGCCTTACAAACTCTCGTGCTCCCTTACGACAAGACGACGCGATGGAGCCATCTGTCGGGTAGCCGTGCAAGTAAATTCCATGTATTTCCTATTTGGTTTAGCGCATCATTCTTTCCTTATTGGCTTGAAAAACTTTTGACATCATAGCAGCCATTTTTCGTAGATAGTACGTTCATTTGGTCTCGCAAATAGCGCAACACGTTCGCTCTGGTGAAATGCACTTCCAGGACCACCTCATAGATGGTGCCAGCGAGTCCTCTAGAGACCTACATTGAAGACAGGGTCCATCTCAAACTATGTGGGGTGTTCGCACTCCCGCGAAGATCGTTCTTAAGTGCGGACGCACCGCGTCTCGGAGGCGAGAAGGAAAGCAGGCAGAAAGGCAGAGACGTATGTGGGCGATCGACGTTCGCATCATCTCCTCGGGGCTCGCATTGCAAATGCGGCCCACAGACTACATGACCCCGATGGAGCGGTTGGAAACTCTCCATAATTCAGGTCCTCTAGTGTTCTCTCGTTGTAAGAGATTGCGAAAACTCGGTCGTGAGCGAATGCAAGTGTGCAAACCAGCCTCTCTGTGGAAACGAAGCATAGACCATGTCGAGCAACGTTGGTTCGCGAACCTCCAGAGCCGCTGCAGCCCGAGACACACCCGTCGTGCTTTGAACGCAGCGAGTAACTTGGCATAAATTTTAACGTGTCCCCAAGATTGGGAAAGAAAGTGTCAGCGAGCGTATCTGGAGAGGGCATGAATTTACTCTGTCGGGCATGATTTCCACGTGTAGGTGCAGGTATTGAGCTGAAATTTCGCGATGTGGTTGGGATGTGGAATGTTCGGTTTGCAAACTAAACACAAACAGTTATCGTCGGAGATGGTGTCTGTCAGAAATGTGGTTCCTGGACCTATCAAAGTTGGGCGCGCTCGTTGTGCCTCGGAGCTTCTGGGTTTATCGGGTTTGCAGCGTTCCGTCGTGGTGCGTTTCATCTGTTCATGTGAGGCAATAAATTTGTCTCAAATAATGTCGCGGTCGTATTATGTGTAAGGCACCTTTGATGTTGGGGTGTACTATACTTGGCCAAACAGTACGTGACAGCGAAAGTTTAAAATGAATCAAGTACCGCACAATATATGATGACGAACCCAGCGTGATGTGTACTTCATTTTTCGAAACAAGGTGCGATATGAACCTTATGGTTGTTATCCTATTACATAATCAAATCTTCAGAATAACAGTCTGGTATAGAGCATGCTTTTTTTTACCGTGATTAAAATAATTCCAAAAATAATAAGAACTTGGATTGTCGCATAGATATATTCGAGCTGAGTTAGTTTTCGTGGGAAGGTTCCACCTTTACAGTGATGTGATTGCTACGCCAATTGCGCCAAACTGCCAAGGGGCTAACCCTGCTACATCCTGCTACATTTTGCCAAAATATGGGTAATCTGCGCCAAGCCTGCGCCAAAAAGCTAATTTCGGTCGCCTTTCAAAATCGAAAGTAAACTGAGTACCGCAATTGAGCATGCGTGTGTTACGTGGCGCAAGAGGTTGCCCGACACAAAGTACCCTGCATCAATTGTCCACCCAGCCTTGCATGATTTTCCCGCCGTCCTGCGTGTTGCGCTCTCGTCATCTCGTAAGCCTCGTCTTGCGTCTTTTTTTTTTTTTTTTCAACGTTAGGCGCGGGTGTGTGCGGACGCTCCGATGCTAGCGTGCCGGATACCTTTCATGCCGTCATGCCGTGGAACGAAACCACGTTTTGCGCGGCAGGTGGTACTTTGTGAGCTGAAGCTCTCTTTCCTGAAAGCAACGGCCGTTGGAAAATCAAGACGTCGGGTGTTGCCGTTCCCACGTCGCTGCAGATATGGCGTTTCTAAATTGAAACTAAGTACCGCCTCATGTTCATCAACATTCCTGTTCTTGTTTAAATCATACATTACTACAAAAATCTCTCTTTAGCTCAAAGATTGCTTTGTCGAAGTATTGATTAACTAGGTTTCTCTCGGTGGGCTTTCTTTCGAGAAGGACCTCGGTACATGAAAAATTTGCCGCGAAAGAAAGTTGGTGTAGAGAAGTGAGCTAGAGCAAAGGAGGCAATGTCTGTACGCTAAACCCACACAGCGCACTTGCTTGTCTCGAGTTCAGTCGTTGCACAAAGCGCTCCAAGAACTTTTTGACCCTGGCTCGCGATGTCTTGCATCGATGTCGTCAGGCTCCTCTTTTTGTCTGTGTGTATAGCTTGTACCTTGTTTGCTGGCCTGGCAAGCACGCGCCACTGGACTGTTTTTTGTCGTAAGCTCGACAGTTACATTTTGCATACAGTTTTGGGAATCGGTTGGCGACAGAGCGGAGTGGCATGGTTTCGGTTTCGATCAAACAGCCGTTGTCTCCGCTCGCGCGACGAGGCACGCGCAACTGCAAGCCTGCCGAAGTTGCCCTCACGTCGATGCGAGGATGATTGCACGACAAAGGCACCAGCCAGGACGCTTGCAACCCATTGTTTTACGTTTGCTTACTTTTGACGAAAATCTGTCACATCGGGAAACAGTAAAACGGTGGCAAGCGGTTTTTCGGAATTGCTTGGCAATGCCTACAGCACTGTACACTCGTGGGATGTCTCAACAGTAAAAACACAAGCAGCGAGTTCCGTTACAACACGTCACATCAGAACACAACACAACACAAAGTGCCCTTCATTCGTACAGTACTTATAACAAACATTTTTCTTTTTCTAAGAATATCTGCTCCAAAAGCCATTCTTGCTGCTCTGAAACAGTGTCTTGGCTGCTCCAAAAGCCACTTTTGCTGCTCCAAAACACTGTTTTGGTTGCTCCAAAAGTCACATTTGCTGCTCCAAAACACTGTTTTGGCTGCTCCGAAAGGTGCTCCAAAATGGCTTAGGCCAATCACATCACTGCCTTTATTATATTTCTAGAATCTAACTTGGCTAAGACTTCACCGTAAGGCATTCTTACCTCGAAGAGATTTCACTCGTAAGTATTGCAATGAAACCACCGAAGCAATGCATGATGCTGACGGCCATCATTGCTGCAAGCTTGACAGTTGAAGCTAACTCTCCTCGTGCGTGCTCCTCTGTCTGCTTTGTGCCTGCAGGACAACGTCGTTCCGGGTGAAGCACACGCCTTCATCAACCACAGGATACATCCCAAGCAGACGGTGGCCGAGGTATTACCTTCCAACATTTCTCGCAACATCTTGACGTTGACTGCCGTAACTCGTGCAATATTTGACCAATATTTAGGAGTAGCGGTAGTTATTAGTGCCGTCATAAAGTTGACTAAAGGATGATTTACACACATTTGCCACGGCTTACAACCGCCTGCCTTAAAACCCCTCTCTTACGACGAACACTGGTGCCACCTATCGGGCAGCCGTAGGACTTACCATTTCCGTATATTACCTATTCTTCTCGTGCATTATTCTTTTTCGGCTGTAAATACTTTTGATAATGTTATAAACTAACATTTCTCATGATAGTGTGTGCATTTGATCTCGCAAATACCGCAAAGCTTTCCCTCTAACGAAATGCAGTTCCAGGGTCACCTTATAGATGGTGCCAGTGTGTTCTATCGTCGTAAGAGATTGCGAGAACTCGGTCGTAAGCAGACGCAAGTGTCTGAGCGGGCCTTTAGTGGCACCATAGTTAACTGCTATAGTATCTATGAAGTTCACACTTGCAGTGCATTGCAAAATCATGGCTGTAATTAGTGCCAAATTTAGCTTTGATTTAGCGCCGTATTTTGTCTATGTACCGCCGAGTTCTCCTCGTCAAAACTTGGAATACTGCGAGGGATCAATTTTACGAAATCTCACGCTTGCGACAAAAGTGTCATTGGTGCTGAGCTCGACTCCGTACGCTCTCGCGGCGAGATTACTTTGTTCCGAGAAAGAGAAGATTCATGGTATTTGGACAAACGCGATGTTGCGTCGGTGTTCTTTACAGGCACCGTCAAACATGTTAATCCCGAAAAGAAATTACTAGTAATCGAACTTGTAAACATTGCGACATATCCTTGCAACGTCGTGAGATGACGCCACTCCCACTGAAACCACGGACCTCCGCTATATCAGCACTGTATTAGTATTAGCGCGTGCTGCACCAATGCTAAAGAGGGTGTTGTTTCCAGCGCTGAATTAACGCTAGACTAGTGCTGCACTGTTTAGCGCTGCAGAGTGAAAATTTCAACGAGAAAATGAGGCCGTCTCAGTAACTGGCGCCATTCAGCTCCATGCATTTGAAAACTCCGTCTCAATTTCCCCATTTAAATTTTTACAAAATCACGCTTTTAATTTTTGAATGCAATAACAGTTCATTCAGAAAATTTGGCACCTGACTCGCACCCCTAGCACTACATTTGGGCAGAGAATGAGCGTTCGGCGACGCACAATTTATTTTTGCGTCAAGAATACATTTTTTGGGGCCGCCCATCTTACCGAGCCAAGTGGGTCGAGCGGACATTGACGGTGCGACGCCCTCCTCTCAGGTGTTGGCGCACAACCGTGCCCTGCTGAGCTCCCTGCCCAATGTGAGCCTGGAGGAGGTGACCTCAACGGAGCCCCACCCGGTGTCCCCCCACAGCCCCACTGACTTCGGCTACCAGACCATCGCGCGCAGCGCCGGGCAGACGTTCCCAGGCGTGGCGGTAGCTCCCAGTGAGTGCGGTAGTGTGCCTAGATTTCAGAGTGTTTCCAACTGCTCCATCGCGGTCACACAATTTATGCACCACGTTTTCATTCGAGTCCGCGCTCTTTTACTCCTGCTTCGACGCTCCAAGTTCCATACTCAGAGCGCAGCAACTAAGCGGCGCATGGCATACAGGAACGCGACACACCGAAACTATCGATGAGTCGCACGAGCTCCTTCCGACTGCGCGGTTATGACGAACCTGGCACCTCGTGGATACGGGTGGCAGAAACCGAAATTGTTTCGAAGTAAGTGAAATAAGGCCTCTGTAAAGCAGCAGAGTATAAATTTTCAAAAAAATTGGGAGCCATTCCACTCTGTGAAGATGGATGACCAGGGAAGCTGTTTAGCACACGACACAAACGCGACACATTTATTGTCTTCATCGGTGGTCATAGTGACAAAAGGTACACGCACACACGTACCGCCCGCCACGGCTGCTGACATTCTCGTTGCAGTTCCCGCCGTTGCTCTTCGGGAGTCTGGACTATACGCGGCTATAATGCTAACTGATGTTCTGACTTTCCAATCAAAGTATCTTTATTCGCTCGGCTAAGCGTTCTGAAAAGGGCAGTGGTCCGAGTGTCTTCGCATCTCGACAACATTTCTGCCGCTGTGCTATCGGCATACTATCGTTCGATAGATGAATTCATTTCCAGGCGAGATGCATGAACAAACCTTTTTTGCTACGCTAACTGATGTTTTGGCTTCCCAATCGAAGTATCTTTATTTGCTGGGCTAAGCATTCTAAAAAGGGCAGCGGTCCGGATTTCTTTTCATCTCGACAACTTTCGTGTCACTGGGCTATCGGCACGCTACCGTTTGATAGATGAATTCATTTTGAGACGAAATGCACATACAAATGCTAATTGCTGTCTTGGCTTTCAAATCAAATTGTTTTTACCTGCTGGATAAGCACTAGCACTATTCAACTGAAAAGGAGTAGCGGTCCGGGAGCACCCTTCGTCTCGACAACGTTTCTGTCAGTGCAGCCACCTTGTTCACGGAACACGAAGAAGTCACTTGTGCTCCGAGAAATACTCGGTGCACGAAGAGCACGCTCGAGTATCAGTCTCAGGTGGCGCTCCTGTCCTTTGGTGAACGGAGTGCCAAACTCTCGCGCTCCGGAGCATGGACTTAACGCACCCAATACGAGCTGCAATGAGGTGACAATAGCTTCGGTCGTCTGGAAGCACCTTTGCCCCTCCGCCGTCTTTCTTCCTTGCCACGCGACAGTGCAACAAACACACACTCGCGACAAATCTGTCCAGGAGGTGTCTGCCCTCAAATTGCAAACCCTCTTCGTGGTTTGAGTAGCTCCCTCTCTTAAATATAGGCTCTCTAGAGTGTGGGGCAACGAAAGGATGGGAGAAGGGAAGGTCTTGCTCAGACCCCCCTCCGGAACTCGCTGGTCTTTGCACGCTGGCACGCCGGCTGGCCCGGTGGCAATCGTTTCATCAACAGATTGTTTTGTTGAGACCGTAACGTTTCGTCAAAGCGCCCTTCCGCACACGTTGCCTGGTGGTAGCGTTTTTAATGGCGTTTTTAGAGTGGATCGCAATTACCCATTAAAGTAATATTTTGGTTGCGCTCTTATTTAGTCCGCACGTAAATCAATATTGTTAGCTTATTTTGGTTTGACTTTTGACCAGAGTTATCCTTCAAGCCGTCAGTGACTATAGTAAAGGCTCATTCGCACGACCTCTTACGACTGAGCGCTTTGAGACCTTTTGGGATCTCACACACTGGCCCCATCTATCTGGTGGAACACTTGGCATTTCTGTACATCTGCTATTTTTGTGCACATCATAATTTCTTCTTGGAAAAAATTTTGACAATGTTATAAACGGCCATTTGTCATAGATAGTATGTACGTTTGATCTTGCAAATACTGTAAAACCTTTTCTGTAGAGAAATGCGGTTCCAGGGCCACCTCACACGTGGCGCCAGTGTGTTCTTTCGCCGTAAGAGATGGCGAGAACTTGGTCGTAAGCAAACGCAAAAGTGCAAATGGACGGGCCTTAACGTTCTGTGGCTTTACAAGCTTCTCGGAGGCACTATTTCAAGATGTCGGGGTGCGCGTTACAGCGGTGCTGGTGGCGAACACGGACACGCGTCACTACCTGCACCTGACGCGGAACATCTACCGCTTCTCGCCGGCCTACGTGACGCTGGAAGAGGCACGCTGCATCCACGGCCACGACGAGCGCATCTCCCTCTGGAACTACGAGCGGCTCGTCAACTTCTACCTCCGCATCATTGTCAACTCCAACGCGGATCGGCTGAGTCCTCTCGCCGCTCCAGGACGGAAAGCCGGAGAGCTCTGAACGTGGTCTAGGATAGATCCGCCTGCCAGGTGATTCGCCATTGTTCTGGATGCCCTCTCGCATCTCAGAGGTTGCAAGTCTCGAGTAACTTTGCCGCGAAAGGGCTCGTGATTGCGGCCTTTACGACGGAGCCTCCAGAATGTGTCCATAGCTACGCAGTTGCAAGTGTGACTGTATGTGTATTATTTTTTATATTCTTAAGTACGAACGGGCCTAGTTTTTTTAACGATCAGGGGTGGAAGCAAGCTTGTCTTTTGTAGCTTTGGATATTCAGCCCAAAAAACACGATGGGCGATTTCTCGGAATACGGGTGATTCATACGAGACTGTACGGTATACGCAATTTAATACATGCGGTATTTTGAATACCATGCTCAGCGCCATGGGGCAAAAAAAAAAAAGAAGAAAGTAGACGATTAATTGATGTTTTAGTACTTCTGCCAAATCTACCTATACGTGCCCCATTTTCTGGAGATCAGACACCCGCACACCGTTGTTGGCAGAGTTGTGGCACTGACAGCACAAAGCAACGCGCGCAAACAAGTGCTTCCAAGGCACTGGTACAGGCAAAGGAAATAAACCCACTTTTACTGCGAGTTGTTCGTACTTGTCCAAATACGGTATATTTCTGAACAACAATAAAAGCGATTACTTTTCCTCGTGTTCGAAACGGACGACCAACTCGCGCGGTTCTCCCTCATGCTGCTGGCGCTTGACGGCTCATCAACACGACATCATGAAATAAAATGGAGCACGTCTATTTACCTGGTCTGGAATAAATCATGATCACTCTTGTACATGAAAATAGGCACTTGGTGCCTGTTTTCATTCAAACTAATATCAACTGCCTTAATAACCTTTAAAAAAAACTTTTTGGTCTAGTTTTGTCACAGCCGTTACGCTTGGGAGCAGGATGGCACAGTAGCAAAGTGGATTGCCGCACAGTGGCGCAATTGGCGCAGCGCTTCCACCCTGAGCAATGACGGACATCGAGTCGATAATTGCGTGCAAGGGACTAATTTCTGCAAAAGATGTCAACCGACCCTTTTATTTGCAGTTTGTCTCGTCAACTATAATGTTGCTGAAATTGTAGTTGTTGGTCGACACTCAACGATTCTTCCTAAATTTATCGACACGCACCGACGCAACGCCATTTGAGCCATTGCCGATGAAGCAGCTTTCAATGCGAGGTATTTCAGTTTACGTTTAGACGAGCCAGCTTGCGTTGTTGAAAACATTGAAACTTGAGATGTGTGTGGGAGGTGCTCCGTAGTTTCTTGCCTGTCCTATTTGTTTAAAGAGCCATAACTTTTACACTGTGAAACTAGCACAATCTTTTAGGTGTTTTACATCTTGTTGTAAAACACCTAAACGTTGTTTACAAACACGTGTAGCATGCATGCGAGGGCATCATTAACAGGCTTCCAGTTGCACATACTTACTTCACAACCTCCGAGAGACTGCAAGCCCGTCCAAGTTACCGCCGTGTGCACGCTGGCGTGTCTGAGGCCTGTCAGTGTTGGTTGTTTCTGTTTGTCACTCTAGTGGGACTCTGGCATTACAAGCTTCACAAACGTCAGGAATGGGTTGAAAGGCGACATAGACCAATTCCCACAATTCAGTGGACTATGTCACCTACATAGAATGAAGAACAGAAAACCATTTTTCATGCGTTAGCATCAGAACGATCATTTTGACAAGAACCCGGCGGTGTCTTGTTTGTGAGTGTGGGGAGAGAGGGAGGATGGGGCAAGGGTGATGAGTGTGACGCTCTCGTTGGTCCGAAGCGCTGACGTCGGCCCGCATCAACCTCTCCCTCTCTCATTGGTGCTGACAAACTGACAGACACTGCCAGGTTTTCGTCAAAACTAGCCCTTTCGTTTTTGGCAAAGTAATGCACACAGCTGGTGCGGAGCCAGAGAGGGAGGAGATGCCGCACAACACCTCCTAGATAGCAAGGCCGTAGTGCTGAATGAGGTGGCATGATCAGACAAGGCCAACGCCGGGCACAGATTGGAAATGAGAGCTGGGTCAGTGCTCGGCTTCGAGTCAAGTTTGAGCCGAATTTTGATGCAATCGTCGTGTCCAATCTGTGCCCAGCGTTGGCCTTCTCTGATGACGCCATCTGATTCAGCGCTACGGCTTTGTTATCTAGGAGGTGTTGTGCCACGGCATAGTGGAATGCGGGCGTGTTCAGTTGCCGCTCTGGGTTCTTGTAGTAGTGGTGTATGGGCTGTGATGTGTGTGTGCGTTAAAACAATGAATGCAGTTCCCTTCATGAGTGGCATGGATGTGGTTCTTTCCACGAGTGATATGGAAGACCGTATCAAATCAAGGGGTGAAAAAAATTGCAGCAAGATCCATTGGTGTATTCTTAGGAAATATGTTATCATGACCCTTCGGAAATGCTAACACTGACCCCGTAACGAGGCCAAAAGAGGCAGCAGAAAATAGAGGAAGCAAAAGAGAAAGTCAAAAGAGAAAAGTGCGTGGCATTTCCAAGCGTCATGCTAACGCGTTCCCTAAGAATCCACCAATGGATATCCTGTAAGTTTTCTCGCATGCTCTAGGTTTTTCTTTTTAATAATGCTCAATGGATTTCTTGTTTGTTCCGATAAACTGTCCCAACGCAAATGCCGCACGCCGTAACGCTGGCAATCGGCTTTCGCATTCGAAAAGTCAGTAAAGACCACTGTGGAAGAGACGAAGCCAGCTAGCTTCGAGTCTACCCACCAACTGGTGCAGTCATAGAACGGCGAGCTCACAGTCCTGGGTTCGATTCCCCTTGGGGCGATCTTAGAATGCCGTCCTTTCTTCTCAATTTATTGCTCTTTTGTATAGATTGTCCTCTAAAGCAGGTGTCACACATTTCGTAACGGTTTTCGTGGCTTTCCATCACACTGCTTTAGGAGTCCCAGCCCACATTCTCCGTTAAAATTAAACAAATCAAAGGTTGGGGTCAGCTCGTCTTTTGAGCGAAGTGCACAGTGACGTCGCTTCGGTTCCATCTTCAAGGCCCCCTTCTGCGATTTTCAACTTTGCAAGGTCCGATTCGCTACAACAGAGCATCACATCCGCTTAGCATCGTCGGAGATCACGGCGAGTGATTGAGACAAAAAACTGTCACGAGAAAGATGGGTATGTTGGCGGCGGAGAGGAAATAGTCATGTCAACTTCAAATAGATGGCGCCACGAAAACTTGTGTATTATCTTGGGCATTGTTGATAGAAAGTATTTTCCACTCAGGGCAATAAGGTACTACTAACTTGTTACAGAAAGAATAAACAAAAAGAGTGGACGTCCTTGCCCGTCCTGTCTGTTTATTCTTTCTGTAACAAGTTATTGAAAACCAGTGCGCTCACGTTCAACTTTGTACTATACTAGGTTGTTTTTTAATGTTACAATAAAAACTTAATGTAGCAGGTAGCTTTGCTCTGTATTTATTTTGTTCTGGTTTTATTTTGCATTTATCTGATGCGTTGCAAGCACTCTTCCAGTTGATGTTTCTCTTTTTTCCAAACTATGTCCCACTAGTGATATTCCCAAAGTGTATTACTGTAAAACCCTTAATGTTCGCACGCCCTTAATTTTCGCAAATTTCATGAATAAAAAATGCTGCGAAATTTAAGGGCACACGAAAATTTCGGTCCCCAGAGTTTTAATACAGGCGTCCGGAATTCGCAAAATTTAGTGGTTGCGATTATGTCCTCTGCGACGGATTCGCGAAAAATAGGGATTGCAAAAATGAAGGGTTTTACAGTACTTGTTTTATTTACTAAAAACAGTTTTAATTTATATAGTTTGCAGCTGACCTCTGTAAGCACATTTTTCCTGTATGCTTTGTTCCCCAAAAAGGGAAAAAAAAAAAGTTCCCATTATTGCAAGGTAATGCTTTGTGCAATATTCATGTTACTAATCTCCAATCTACACACAGTCTAATGATATAGTTCACGAAGGTGTCAAGACTCATGCTAGGTCAGTTTTCAACTCCGTTTCACCCACATTTCACCACCCGACTCCAATGGGACATCACTGAAACAAGTTGGCCTTTATTCTTTCATTTCATTAAACAGAACGCTGGCTACACCACACACGGACCAGTTGCCTCAAATGTATATTAGGACACCGGCAGTTTCCAGGCAAACCCTCACGCACTCTTGGGAGTGGTCATGGGAAACAGTAGAGCTTGCAACACGGTCAACAGTAGTAAAAGGTACAACTAACCTCAGTATAGACTTCTCAAAGAAAAAGAAGCTACAAAATTTACTGCGACTTTCTTCCTCCTAAAGTCATAGAAACAAAAATGTGCAGCTCTTTGTACAGACTCCAAGACTTGCTAGTACTCGATGTTCGAGAAACAAGGTCTGTCGCAACCATTGCACGCAACATCGACGCACTGGCTTGCAGATAATTTTTTTAACACTCTGTAATGCAATGGACATGTGTAACAACATTGATGTGCTACTTTTAAGAGCATCAAGCTCGTCTGGAAGGCTGTTGAAGCCAGTCAAAATAGAATGGACATAGTTTGAGTCAACTAGTATTTGTTTTGTGCGAGTCGTAACAGTGTATAACGCACATAGAAAACGTGTCACAAACAGTGAAGAAAAGTTTGTCAAGAGACTTAATAATCCATACTTGGACGTGTTTACTTTTATCGAAATCTTTCCCAAAATTGTGCATCTTCTTTTTTTTATTGTGCTAAGCAACACTTGGTAAACATTTCGATGTTGCGCTCAAACGATAGTTGCGAGTACTATAGTTTTTGTTGCTTACAACTCTGGTAAAAAAAGATTGCTTATTAAAAAAAGAATTTGCAGCATGCTTGAAATGTTAAGTTTGGACTCTGCTCCTAAAAATTTTTTCACTTCAATTGCCATTTGAAGGTTTGGTGGAAAAAAATCTTCAACCTCAAGAAATGTTTCGCTAGCACAAAGCTGTGCTTAAATGGGCAAAGAAAAATATTTTTAATACAACTCTTTAGATGGATTACTTATATTTTTTTGTAACCTATACATCAGAGGAGCAAAGCGTTTGGTGACTGACAATTTACTCATGGCACTAATGCAGCGAATGCATGCCTGTGTTACGCACCAAGTGGTCCTCGTTCCTTGCTCGAAAGCTATCGCCACTGGTGAGGAATGGGAAATCACTCTCCAAAACATTCTCGCATGCAAAAACAAAAAGAAGAGCCAAGAGGCTGCAGAGTATTCCAGAGCCGAGGCATGGCCAGAACATGCGCACTCAATCCCAATGCTCATACCAAACTGACGTGTCGGCAACAAAACCTAAACCATGATCGGTTTTATTAAGTTGTCCATCTCATCCTAACCTGAACTGGTTCCAATCGGGTGCTAAAATAGGCCACGCAACGGGAAGATGGTTTCCCAATATCCCGACCTTTTCAATTCCTTTCCCGTCCCTCGTTCCCCAATATTCCCTTCCGTCATTTGTCGACACGCTTCGAACGCAGCAAAGCTCCCTGATCCATACAACACAACTGGTAGTTTACAGCTTGTATTTTCCGTAGACGCCGTTTATGAGGAGGCACTCACTCGCGGCGCAACGTTTTGCCACGCACCCACGTGAAGGTGAAAAAAACGATTGGCAACCGTGCGAGATGTCCCGGGGTGATCAGACAGCCCAAAAACGCGGGGCAATCGTAACGGCAACAACGGGGCTTTACTACGAGGTCACGTGCAGCAGTCGTGCGTCGGTCACTTGGCCACGGGGCTCTGCGCCACCTGGTCGTGCAGCCAACGGTAGGCCTCCACGGCATAGCCTTGAAACGTGGCTGCAAGATCCGACGCGTGGCCCTGCAGTTTCTCGGGAGACCAGGCACCCCTGGAAGCAAAGAGCGGCCTCCAAATGCTGCACCAGAACCCGACTACGAGTCGGAAATGAACCCAGTGGACCACATCGAGCGAACCGGTAGGCGACGCAGAAAGCTGCCGTTACAAGGTCGTAACTTTCCAAGGTGTTCTCATACTCTGCATGCAGTCAGGAAGGCTGCCTGTAATAACCGTCCTCTTACTCTCCAACTTTTCATCCCAGCTGAATGTACTGACAAAGCGCGATAGTTCATTTGAAATACTTCTCGCGCCTCAATGCAACTTTTCCCAGTAAGCCTCTGTGCACGCAAACACCCTCTCCCCTAACCTTGCTATCTGCAGTCGCTATTTTCGGAGGCCACTATCAACATTCTCGGCACCTATCTCCGCACGTGTTTAGTCATTTTCTGTGATTTTTTTTTGAACGCTAGTAGAATGGGGCGTGGAAAGCAACGAAAACCGATACAACAGCACAATGCCAATGTGTTCCGACAAGCGGAGGCACGCTGGGCTGCCCTCCGTTTGCGGACAACTCCCCGATGGCGCTCGGTACTCGAAAAAGGCCCATTAATCGTACGTGTACATGTAAACTGAACGGTAAATTTGCGAGAGTATAAAAAGGCTCATCCAAAATCCAGAGGGTCTTTAAAAGAATCTCTAGAATGGACCGGCGCAGCATCTTTTGTGAGGCGCCTCCCGGGGAATGTTGACTCACGTGAGCACGTTCTGGGTGAGCCAGGCAGAAGTGAGCTGCGCACCGGTGACCAGGTTGGTGAGCAACCAGGACACCCCGACTCCTACGGTGGCCCATGCTTCGTGGGCCGCCCGAAGCACCGTGGCCGCGCAAAAGGGCACCCATTCGTCCCCCTGGGGAAAACAAGAGGGCGCCGTCAGGTCATTACCAACGGCTCTCACACTCATCGAGGCCTGTTCACACTCTCCTTACGACGAGAAAACACACTGGCACACTGGTGCCATCTGTGAGGTGACCCCGGAACCGCACTTCACTATACTCACTGTCATTAGTTGTGGGCAGTGCTGGCGAAGGCAACGCCAGGCGAAGAGAGAAAGGGCAAGCAGTGGGAAGGCGGGACGGGAGATGAGGGAAATGTAGGGCGAGGAAAGACGAATGTTCAAGAGGAGAGGAACTTTCTCTCCTCCTCCCCAGCCCTCCCAGTGCGTGCCCTTTCTCCCCTCGCCTGTTTTTAGGATCAGCGGTTTATTCGACAGACCTTGGGTGTGAGAGAGTTTTAATCGGGGCTGTTGTGGAGCGTTTTCACGAAAAGTAGCCTCGATTTCACGTGCCCAGAGGTGTTTGGCGTGATCCTTGGAACTCTCAAGTCAGTCGAAGCGCAACACCGACGTCACGGTGTTGATTTCACCCGCATGAACGGAAGAAAAATCAGCCAAGGTTTCCCTTCCAAGGATCGCGGCTCCCAGGTGTTGGTGATGAGCACATCCGGAGGACTGTGCGTCACGATTCGCCGTCTCAGATTTCAAAAACGGGCAAACTCTCGCAGAGCCGCCAGCTGTATGAACCAAGGACCTTTTGATCCGTGCCCAACACGACTTCCCTGTGCTAATGGGGAAGGAGTCAGGGGCCCAGAGTTCCTAAGCTAGGGAACAAGAATCCTATAAAAAAATACCGCTGTGTATCGGAGCTCTTGTTCGCTTTGCCACCTGTACCCAAGTAAATGAGTAGTTGTACAAGAGTAACAATGCCTCTCGACACTTCATGCCTGGGGCCCTGTCTGGTTCCTGTCAACAGCAACAGCTTTGTCCATCCTGGGAACCCCTCTATCACAACACTGTACTGCACGCAACTAGTGACATAGAGTTGAAAAGTAGTGAAAGCGCACAATAAAGACGAAAGAGGCAAACAGGACGAGCGCTGACTATCAGCTGAAGTTTTATCGGAAAAATAGAAACAGCAAAAGCCACAAATATTACAGAAATGTGACTAGTCATCAATGGCTCAGCCACCACACATGTCAATAAAATCCACTTCTTTTTGTGAAGGAAAAATGAGGGCTGACTGATACACTTATCAGGACGTTCCTTCTTTATCATGTATGCTTTCAGTACTCTCTCACCACCTTTTCTTTACCTCTCCCAACGATTGTAGTGCCTTGAAAGTTCGGAATGCAACGGCAATCTCTGCAATGTTTGTGTAAATGTGCTCCTGTTGTTGAACGCAGCGATAAATCATGTTCACACAACCGTTCGTTCAAACACCTCCCGGTCTGGCCTATGTAAACCTTGCCGCAGCCCAATGGAATTTTATATATCGCGCCCACCGCACATTCAACGCATTTGTTTACATGCTTCACTCTGCATTGCCGCTTATCCTTGCCTTTCTCTCTTATCCTCAGACATAGTTGAGCCAGTTTACGTGGCGCTGAGAAGACCAGAGGTACCTCGAACCTTTCCGCCACTTTTTTTAAATTGTGTGAAACCCTGTAGAGTATAGGGCGAAGGTTTTGCGGTGCTTGTGAGATCAAATGTTCTAAGAGAAATGGTAGTTTATAACACTGTCAAAAGTTTTTCGAGCCAAGAAAGAAAGAATGATGCAGGAAATATACTGAAATGGCAACACCAATGGATGGCACAGGTGTGTTCTCTCGTCGTAAGAGATCACGAGGTTTGAACAAGTAGTAAGCAGCCATAAGTGTGTGCCTTCAAGCTTTCATTGGGCCCTATGCGACTAACCAAGCAATTTGTTACTTGAAAGGCACACGACATGGCACAGGTGCAATGGCCCACGCGTTCAAAGAAGAGAGAAATCCCTTCTCGAGAATACGTCTGTCGAGGGGATGCTGCGACAAAGCTCACCCATTGCAGGAGCGGCAGCCCCTGCTTGCAGAGCCAGTCCCTGGCGGGGGCCGCCCGGTCCCAGGCCCAGGCGGCGGAGGCCAGTGCCTGAACCCAAGCGGCGTCCAGGGTGGGCCCAAACTGCTCGCAGGCCCGCTTGTACAGCCGGGGGCCTGGGTGCCCACCCAGCTGCAGAGAGACCCCAATGTCGCTCGCTTATTTGTTTACTTTATTAACCCTTCGAGCGCCACTCCCGAGTATAATTGGGTGCACTCTCATGCAGGTGTAATTTGCTCCCTACCTCTCCCAAATGGGCTGTCGATTTTATTATTTCTATCGCGCTTGTTTTTGAGTCATTTCATTATTAGCGAATCTGTTATTTAATTACCTCGTATAAAGCGTTTTGCTTTCGTGGCATAGTAAGGTCTTTGCTACTGGTTAAGACTGTTTCTTATCGTTTGTTGGTTTTCTCGAGAATTGTTTTGAGGTCTGCCTGGTCCCACAGATGAGTGTTGCTCGCCTCTCTGGCCCAGATTTGTGGAAGTGCTTCCAAATAAGCCAAATTATAATTGTTACTATTAAAACCCAGATCAAAACCCTCGAAAAAAAATTCACAGTTCAGTCACAGCGACGGTTGCGACACGTCGCAACAAAGTCGCTGGGCATCGGCGTCGCGTTCACGTGGGGTGCGTGAACAAAAGCGTTCGGAACAAAACAGACTTCGGACCATTTCGTTCCAAACACTTTTAATCCCTTTTTTTTTTTTTTTTTCGGAGCGCGTGAAAGCAAGTTTTTTGGCTCGAGCCTTTCGCATTGACAGTGCTACAACGGCATTTTGTTATCGGCCATTTTTTGTTTACAGAGAGCGAGTACAGTGGGAATCAGGTACTACAAAAACCCAACGTACACAGAAAGTTAATAATGCTGTGACACAGCTCAGTGGCAACATCTCCACTTTGCACGCAGCGGACCCAGTTTGATTCCCGCAAGCGGCGGGCAATCGTTTTCCAGGATTTTGCAACATCGGCGACGGATGCCCTACATCGCCTACTACAACATGAACTACAAAGGACGTCATTTCCAGTGGCGGAAAGAGCCCATTTCAGCCATTGCTGTAAAATGCTCGATTTACCTCGATCCTATGAATAAAGTATGTGTACACAGAATGTGTTCCCGCAGCATTTTGTTATAGCATGCTATTTTATTCCAAACTGTTTTCTTTTCCTATGCAATGGTGAGTACGTCTTGGATCTCTCGTTTCTTCCCATAAACTGTTTGAGTGCGAACGCTGAACGCCTGCTTTCGGCATTTGCATTCGAACAGCTAGTGGAGACCATCGTGGTAAAGACAAAATCTGCTAGCCATGCATCTACCCGCCAATTGGCACGGTGGCGGAACGTCGACCTAACGGTCATCAGGTCGTTGGTCCTTTTCCGTGGCATTCCATCGCATTCTCCCCAACGATCCCATCCCTTAAACACCTTCAGTGTTAAAACGCCGTGCGGGAAGTCACCCGGCGAGCCCCTCACCTGAGGCCGTCCTGCCAGTAGACCGCTCCCTTGGCGATGGCCGGTTCTAGGTGGCTCAGAAGACCGGCATCTTTAAGCAGCTGCCTCGTTCGTGACCCTGCGGGGATTGTTGTTCAGCTTCCTCCAGTCCATGGAGGGGGAGGGGTCTACTCACGCTGGAAGGAGCCTTGCATGTCCCACACCACCAGGGTCCCCACGGCGGTTGCAAGCGTCACCAGCACCAAGAACCAGGGGAAGCCACGCCCACTCATCTTCTTCAGCAGGATCTGAGAGGGCGGGGCCAACAACCACGTGCTTCAGAATGCTGGCTGGAGGCCCCGTGCGAGCACAAGTGCGACGACCACACAACAATTGCTCAACTGCACACTAATGCAAAGTACCGTAAAATAATGCGGAAGCACCCACTATTAACATTTGTCAAACTTGGGAATTCGTCAAATTCTATATTAAGTGCCCGATTCGACCCAACAAGCACCCATGTCTAGATTAACCCAGTTTTCAGACAGTTTCTTCATCTCCGAGCATGTTTATGGCCAAAGTAGTTCTTAGGCAAACATACTTCTCTTTCAATTCCACAATCCACATCTGATGTTTACACACCAAATGTGCAGCAGTCTTTTGCTATACCTGTGGCTATTTTATGCGATTTGTGCACTATGGCGTAACTGTTGCGTTATACATAGCTCTGCTTTAGCTTATTTTCTATCCATCCAGTGTCTAATGGCAGTAAAAGCACACAAGATCCATGCTTACTTACCCTGTGCATGGCATCCATGCACAGGGTAAGCAAGTGGGAGGAGTTCGGTTCGGTTGTTTACACGTATGTATACCTAGTAAACCAAAGTGCTATGCGTAGGTGCCATATTCATTGACTATACCAACTTCGGTCGCTCGAGTGCCGACAACTAGTAAATTCTAACACTTTTTGCCGTACAGGGTAGCACCACACAATTACTTGAAAGGGTTAAGGATCAACAAACAATAAACGGCCGGACCGCTATACACCCGCGAACAAACAACGAGGAAAGAGTGACATTCTGCGCAGCTTTCACTCACAATTCGTCGATCTGCCATCCAAGAGGAGGCGATTTTGTGAAATCCCGTTTTTCGTACACAAAACTTGTTATCCTGACAAAGACACGATAAATTCGAGAGCACCCGACTCGCCTCCCGACCAAAAATAAACAAAACAAAAATATGGGAGCTTTAGCGACGAGGGCTCCGGCGTGTTGGAAGGAAAACAAGCTGCGTGTGCAGGCTCGCGCCGAGCGAAGCGTGCCACGGAAAGCTGAGCTCGCGCTCGGAAAAAGTGTCGGTCGAATTTTCAAGAGCAGTTGCGATAAGGCGATACGCATTTGCTGCGCTGGACACAGGGATCGGCAGGTCGGACGCGACGCTGTTGCCGCAGTATCGAAGAGCACCGATCGCTGGTGGCGTCTTACTTGAAGCGTGGGGAGCTTGAGGGGCTTGTTTCGTGCGTTGGGGGAAATTTACAATGAAGACTGGTCGCGCTCAGGGATCAAAATGTCCGAAGATCGGCATCAGCAAGCACAGGCACTCAAAGACAACACCCCCATTCCCAAAACAAAATCCGCGACGGAGCCGACGGAGCGATCGATTGGTTTCTTCCTCGCAAACGGGCAAACTCCACCTGACGTCACACTTTTTTTTTTTTTAATTGGAGAGTGGGAGTTGCTGCAGCGGTTGGCGGTGGTCGTTGCTGAGGGTCGCGTCGGTCGCGTCGGTGTCGGCCTGGTGTCTGCTAGAGTCACTAAATAAAGCTTTATTTAGTGACTCTAGTGTCGGCGTCATGAAAACAGACGAATGAGCGTACCCGAATCCAGCGAATACTTGCGCCACCTATGCAGTGTGTTTTAAATTTGAGATCGGAAATACCAAATAAGGCTATATTAAAAAAAAAAAAAAGAGTATAATTAAAAAAAAAAGGAAGCTAGTATGTTATTTCTATTATTTACCCGGTATTCGGAAAATAAAAGAGCTCTGATAAGTACTCTCAAGCCCTTCGTTGCTCTAAAACACCCCCTTAAAAACAGGATAACAAATTATAGCGAGTTCGTTTCACGGCACTCAGTGTCCACGCGTGCCCACTCGCGGCGTAAAGCGAGTTCGTTTCGGCAGGCACTCCACGAGTGGCGGTACCCCACGCGTGCATGCACTCGCTGCACCGACAAAATCGCGAGTGCGCCAAAATGCAATCCCGTCATGCCTCGCTCCGGCGAGACCGGCGAGGAGTGGGAGCAGACGACAAGGGTTCGTCTGCTACGATGTGTCGCGGAACCGAAAGGGAAAAAAAAGTAGATTATCTGATAGAAATCGCGTCCCGCGGGCAACGGAATCAAACGCGAGCTTGGATTGTGAGCGTCTGCTATTTCATGAAGGAAGCAATTGACAAACCGTGCTTTATTGGAGGTTTTAAGTCGTTCTGTTGCCGTACAAACGCTGAAATATACCAGTGTGTAAACACAGTGGCGTCACGAGGGTCAGCGGCACCCGGGGCGGTAGCCCAACGCGACGCACCCCCCCCCCTCCCCGCTCTCGCGTGGCTCGCCGCGACTGCCCCCCCCCCCCTCCGCTCTCGCGCGGCCCGCCGCGACTTTCTCTCTCCCCCCCCCCCCCTCGTGGCCCGCCGTGACACCCCCCCTGAGCGCTGCACCCGGGGCGGTCCGCCCCCGCCCCCCCTTGTGACACCACTGTGTAAACAAATGCTCAAAGTAAACGCGTCAGTGGCCCCTGAGATGTTTATCGCCATCCATGTGCGGGTGAAAAATTGAACATTTGTCGACAAAACTTCCCAGCAGAAACCTCTGACTGGCCAATAAGCATCAAAGAAAGCTAAACATAGTGACTTTACCCGAGGCTTGGGCAAATGCATCATTATGTTTAACATTTACCTTCGTCAGCTAACTTGCCCCGTTGTATTTTGTTCAGAAAGCTCTCGTTCTCGACGCCCTCACCAAGGCTAAAATCTGATCCACCTGTAATGACGATCGAAATCGAAAGTCCCACGAAACGTTTTGTTGGATATTTCAACAGACAAGTTTTAAGCCGTACCCTTTTAGTAGTTCACGCATAATACCATGCTCAAACGGATAAAGCTCCTGCTCTGATAGCATCATCAGTTTTCTTCAGTGTAAATGGTTATAAAAATTGAAAGATTGCAACCAGCTGCTTTATAGACAGCTGGTTGCGGAAAATTACGCCGTCTGTAATTATCTCTACAACAGCCGAGTTGCTTGAAGTCATCGCAACTATAAACTACAGCTTGCAGCGAACAACGCTTGTAGATAAACGTTGGTAGAGACTGCACTCTCGCATTCCCCCGATCACTCCGAACAGAAAGGCGCTAGTTTTGGTTTGAGGCTCGGTACCTTTTCTACAACATAGATGGCGGCAGCATCAGTCTTCTGCACTCGGTGCATTTGGCGAGTTCGTTTGAGTCCAGTTCTCCGTGCAACACTCTGCGAGTGCGATGCATTCTGGGAGAGAACTCGAACGGTGCCAGTGCGTGTGAAACGAACTCGCTATTAGTGAACAGACTAAGTGCACAGGCGAGCTGGTGGTTGCTAAGCATGTTGTTTAACACCTAAAACTGTAATGCAGAAAAGGAAAAAAAAACAAAAAAAAGCTTTTAGTCGAAGGAGCAGACACAGAAGGGAATGTCTCAAGTGAGCAAGCACAGAAGGGAACGTCTTGAGACATCCCCTTCTGTGTCTGTTCCTTCGACTAAAAGATTTTCCTTTCCGCACCACAGTCTCAGGTGTTAAACGACATGAGGAGGAGAACAAAATAATGCAACTCCAAACTTCTCTAAACAACCCCATAAAAGGCCTCAGGTATGGGCCAATGGCCTTCTGTGGTGCCACAACCCCCATAATATTATTATTATTATTATTATCAAAAATTAAAAAAAATAGATACCTAGAATGCCAACTTTAACAACACAACCGCGTCTGTACTCTTACTTTATCTTTCCAAACTTGTCCAAAACCGCAAGCTGGCACGGAGCCTAAACACTCCCAGAACTCTTTGCTGACCTTGGGGACTACCTTCAATGACAGCCATTCTACACCCACAGAAAACAAAGACGAGCAGGACTGGCCAATACTACTCAGGAACCTCGCCTCCAATTGATGTCTTTACCGCATCCAAGAAAAGTGCTCCCTCCATTTCCGATTTCCTCCCGATGACATCATGGAAGGGTCAAGTCGACACTGGCTGCGATCCTGGCAGTGTCCCAGCAACAGTGGTGAATGTGCAGACACCTGTTCTGCTGCCACTTGCTCTTGACGGTCCACAGAAGCTTCGGCAGCCAGGAGTTAGGACGCCGCGACGACAGCGACACTAGCATTCGCCGGGCTTTTCACCAGCATTTCTACGACCAACTGCCAGGATCGTGACATTCGATAGCAGGACATTCCGGCTTCTGCAACGTCATTTGTTGCCACTTCGAGAACCCTTCTGATGTATGGCAGGGATAGGACTCTAAACACACCAGTTGGAGACATTAATCCTTATGCAAGTCCTCGGTGCACCCCCATTTCACAGAAAGGTCGATGCTTCGACGATAGGGAGAATAAAAGGGCTAAGTATGACGCAGGGTGCAACAACCGTGAACCAGAATGCAGGTGCAAAGAGGCCTGTACATAAAAGAAAAGAATGCACTGGGAGATTTTTTAAAGAAATCGAGTGGATTTTAAAGGAGTACTCTGGCGATCTTTTTTAGCTACCCCAACTATGTTTTCTGAATTCCCGGCCTTTACCCTTTCCGGTATGCTATCGATTATCGCGAAAGTCATAATAGTTATTGTGAAATCAGCAAATCAAAATGACACAAAAACCAACATTCAAATACTATACCCGCACTTTTCAGTGCCGTGACGTCAGTGACGGGAGGGCTTGCCAGTCGAGCGAGCGGTCTAAAAAATAGACTATGCCAAACATTTGTTCCAGGCTGGAGCTTGGGTACTAAAGCGAGCTTCCAAAGCTTTCACTTGACACCATGAAACTGCTTATACCCGCAATCGGGCGGGCACCCAAAATGTCGGCTTTACACTAAAGTCCTTTAGGATTTTCAAATGACATTTAAGTACGTGTCGTGTCAGACCCGCGTGCGTCAGGCGGGAAACTCAAAAGTCATTTAGGTGATGTCTATCACGATAGCGGTCTGTTGTTAACCCGGCAAACTAGTGTTTATTTTATTGTTTACTAAGTAAATAAAATGTAATGAATTCTCCAGAACATAGAATTCAAAACACGGTGAGTGGAAACTTAAATACACACTGCCGAGCGGAGACAAGGTGTTTTGCGTCAACTATGACCACGGCGATCAGCAATTGACCCCGTAAGTGATGACGTCACAACATGGCGTTTGGGTCCAAACAAATCGTTGCTAGGGGCGTTGCTATGGACTAATGCATGGAGACTCCACATGAGGCTAGATTTTTGCTTACAGGTGAGTAAATAATTTTTTGTAAGCAACCTAACTTCTTGATATCTAATTATGAAGATGTTCTTGTCGTCTCAGTGTCATATTGCAACGATGAAAGCCATTTCTGAAGTCTTACACTCCGCTTTTCTTTGGTAGCAGACGACACGATAGATTTACTGGCCTCTGTTGCAGCGGGCGTCTTCATTGAAATGCCTCGGTAAACAAAAGACAAAAACAAGTGGATTGCCGTGGCCGTAGAGGCCTCCGCAATGTGCGTTTTTTTTCTCCTGTGAACAACCCAGCTTAGTTACGAGGGGTGAAAATGCAGTAAAATCAAACCACGTCACGCAGATCAGTTACGACGACGACCTGAAGTGCACTACCGGCGTAGTGCAGGCCACCATAAGAAACAAATCGTACGCCGTCGAGGTAAGTCGTTTGTTATTATTATTTTATTATTGTGGTTGTCAGGTTATTAAAGAATTGCATATCTATCGCGATTTCGCAGTATTTTGCTTTTTTTCCCCTTGGTATACATCAAATTCAGTGGATGTGCTCTTTTGGTGAAGATCTTCATCGAACCCGCGATGCAGTACAGTCTGTAATAGACTCACCTTATGTTTTTTATCCAGTTCTTTCGCGCTTTGGGGTCTTGCGGAAATCTGAAGAAACTGCAAGAATCTCTCTCCACGCGATGGTTACAACCAGGTATACGAAGCACTCTCGCATAGCGCGAGTCCGCAAACAAAATTTGGGATCTCAACCGTTCGCCTGAAGTACTTTTCTCGCGGGTGCAATGCGATCTTTTAGCAGACTATCGTCTCGATCGACGCCCGGACTTTCGATAAACCATATTTTGCATCGCACCCACTATGAAATCTTAAGAGTGTATGAAACTCATTATATTTCAAACAAATGCGATGTCAGAATATCGCCTTTATTCACACGATGCAAACGACGGCCCCACTTGGGCGGCCGGCGTGCGGCAGACGGCATACTTCTTGCATTCGTCGTCTGCTGCAGGCATCTTGAGGACCGGAAGTTGCAGTCGTAAATATTTCAGAAACGAGCGATTACCGGCACACTTCTGTCGGAAACATATATGACATTCAAGCTTTCTATATCTGTGATTTTTAGAAGTTTAAATCCTACCCTGATTTTTGAATGGTCGGGTTTTCGCAGCGAAACCGAGCCACATGTATTCGTCCATAACAACGACCCTATGCGACGGTTTGTTTGGACCCACGGCGTCCTGCCACAGAGATCAATCCCAACCCAAGCCAATCCGTGGCCGTAGCTGTTCCGCCGCTTGGCTGTCATGCTGCCGGAACTCCGTGCATCTTGCTCGCCGTTGTTCCTGCGGCGACTCTTTCGTTCACCAGCCGGATTCGTATCTCAATAGCGCGTTGGCGTTCACGTCTGCGGTCGGTTCAAGCGGGCCGTGACCTGTAGCGATTAGACACTGCTGGCGATGACCAGTGTCGTAAGTGCGATGGATCCGGAACTGCCAGGAGGCGTCGGATCAAGCGTTCACAATGACGCCAACTGAGACCGCGAGAGTATATTAAACAAATATATCGCAAAAGGTGTCACGAGATATACGCGTTATAAGCATTTTTTTTTAAAACTATATTAATATCTACAAGCATTGTTTTTTCAATTGTATTTATATTATTTATAATGTTTTATTTCAATTCGCGGAACTTGTGCTGACCGCTGTTGACGAGACTACACGTTTTACGAGCCGTAAATGAGTTTGGGAGAACTCAGTTGAGCCTTCAGAATGTCATTTAAGTCAAATGTCATTTAAGTGAATGTCATTTGGGGTGAAAATGTCCAGACTGAGGTGCCGAATCAGACAGTTGAGAAGAAATTCTCACCACCAGTCCAAAGGAGCGGACCCCTGCCTTCTGCTGGCGCCACTTTTTCGTTGTTGCCAGTAGAGACTTTCAGTTTGAAAAACACCGTGAGAACCAAAATTGAAAATTCAAAACTTTGTAAAAAAAAAAGAAAAAAATTATATATATATTTATATATATTTTTTTTTTCACTTAATATTTGGGATACTATTTCAGCTATGTTTGCCTTGCCCTCTTTGTCTTTAGATGGGCAAGAACATTTTTCTGGAATGGGTGTCAAAGTAGATCATTACGATAACTCTGATAATGATAACAACTTTGCCTTACTGGGTATTGTTATTTGGAACGCTCCTACTAAAAACGTCCTAGTGACAGAAAACTGAAACAGAATGCATTTAAATTCCACCGCACTACAGAGAAAAGCAAAATGAAGCTTTTCCAAGAAGAGTTCTTACTTGATGCGTGTGCTCTTCTCAAACACAGCGAGAGCTCAAATTATGGCCGGTGGATGGAAGCGGAGTGAAGTAACTCCTTGGAACACCGTCAGTCAGGCCGTGTTACTGCCAAACTATCTGCCGACAGTCTGTTTTTGCTTGCGTCACCTCTAAAACGCAAAATTGCCATTCTATCCCAAGGAAGAGGCGTAAAAGGCTGACTATTAAGCTCGAATAATTCTCAAGGATTATTTTCCTCTAACTGAAATAGTCTGCAAGAGATCATTCCATCCCTCACTTTTCCTAATTAAAAATTGGAGTGAAAGGAAAACGGACTGCCGACAAGCAGTTTGGGCATGTCCACGGGAGCCAACAGGTGGTGTAAGCTGCCGCCCAATTAGAACGCCTCATCCCCCGAGCATGGTGCGTGCACCGGCCGCTTGGTACAGTCTTTCCGTGGAGAAGATCCATACCCTCTGGGCAGGGTTCCAGAGTGCGCCACCGTCGACTCATCCCAAGCACCACCGTGGCCAAATGAGGCAACGCTGGGAAGGCTGAAATCGGGAAGTGGGAAGCGCCTAGTGGTCTTGCTGGGTCAATCTCCATCTACACCCAGATAGTCTCGGATAAAGTGCCGTAGCCCTGGCTGCCATAGACACAGCATGAACTAACGCGACAGCAGGTGGAGGAAACCAAGAATGATGCCACTTGCCAGCCAGTGAAAGGAAGCACTGCAGGACCACAAAGGCCAGAATTGCCGTCCAGTGGTTGTCGGTAAAGCCGAGAACATGGGATACTACTGATCTGTCACTATCCCCAATGAGCCTAACGCAACTTTTTCGATTGTGTATTTGCCTGTTCAATATATTTCCAAAAGGCCTACCTCGCATGTGCATCAGCTGATCACTAACTCGGTGTTCACCAAACGCTATCTCTGTGTTAGCCCTCAACTACAAATCACAAGTGACACTCGTGCCGTCCATTACGATCCAGAAAGCTCAAATACGAGTCTGGCATGTGTTTCGGTTTTGGAGCATGCAACAATGTTTGGCTAGGACGCATACGGAGGTGATCCATAGCATACTTTTTGTCCATTCGAAAGAGAACAGCCTACAAATCCAAAAACTAAAGAGGCTGTCCTCAGTGCCAGGCTCCCCTCACCTGACTCTGGCGACAAGTCTCCTCAGCTTCGGCGCTTGGCTTAGCAGAGGGGTTGGGGAGAGCAAAGCTGGCCAGGGTCTCCCTTAGCAGCGCCTGGCTTCGGCGCGGCATCAGCTGCCACTGGTGTTCCAGGTGCTGGATCAGCAGCCTGCACAGTCGCCAGTTTCTTCTGTATGAAAGGTGTCCCTTGGTCCCCTCAATAATGCCCCTCAACAGTTCCCAAAGATGCCCTTTAATCCCAATAGTTCCCAAATCTTCTCCCCAACAGCACCCATCAGTTGTACCCAATGGCACCCTTCAATATGTCTAAAAGTGCCCTTCAATTGTTCTGAAAGGTGCCCCTCAATTGTTTTGAAAGGTGCACCTCAAGAGTGCCCATCAATAGTTCCCAAATGTGACCCTCGATAGTTCCCAAAGGCATGTCTTAGTAGTCACCCAAAGGTGTCCTCAGCTCCTTCAGTTGTTTCGAAAACTGTACTTAATAGCAGTGAGCACTAAGTTCCCAAATGTTCCCCTCAATAGTGGTCACTTCAATATTTCCTAAAGGTGCACTCAATACCCTCAAAAGTACCCCTCAATTGTTCCTAAAGGTGCCTCAACAGTTCTCAAATGTGCCCCTCAACAGTTTTCAAAGGTGCCCCTCAATAGTGCCCATCGATGATTCTCAAAAATGCTTCTCCCCAAGAGGTGTCCTCAGTCTTCTCAATTGTTCCCAAAAGTACCTTCTCAAAAGTCGTAGACTCCATTGAGGTTCCAAAATGCACCACCAAGTAGTGTTTGTCAATAGTCCCCAAAGGTACACTCAACACTGTCAAAAGTACTACCCCTAAATTGATCCTAAAGGTGCCCTCTTTGCTCTCAATAGTTACCAAAAGTGCTCCTAATTCCCACACTACTCTCAACAGTGTATCTCAACAGTTTCTCAATGGTGCCCCTAACCTTGTTGAACAGTGCCCATCAATAGTTCCCAAAGGTGCCCCTCAGCCACCTCAATAGTGTCCCTTAACAGTTCCTGAATGTGTCCCTCAGTCCATTCAATTGTTCCCAAAAGTATCTCTCAATAGCAGTACCCATCAATAGTTGCAAAGTGTGCCACTAAATAGTGTCTATCAATAGTCCTCAAAGGTGCACTCAATACCACCAAAAGTTACACCTGAATTGTTCCTAAGGTGCCCCTCTATGCTCTCAATAGTTCCCAAGGTGCCCCTACTTCCCACAATAGTTATCAAAGGCACCTCTCTAGTTCCCCTCAACACTTCTCAAAGGTGCCCCTCAACCTCCTGAACAGTGCCCCTCAATAGTTCCCAAAGATGCCCCCTCAATCCCCTTAATGAGCCGTCTGTTCTCATCTGAACAAGGAGAAAGGCACCGACCAGAGCCTGGTTTCTGTTAACTTTAAAAAACACCAGTGGCACGCAGTGGCTAGCCATTTGTACAAGGTAGTGGCTTTCTGAAAGACCCTTTTGCACTGAGTAGCCAGCTGCTATACATCCATACGACACTCTATTCCCGAATTTTCTTTCGACTCACTGACCTCCGCTGCGGATGGCAGTTTAACGGTGACGATCGGTGCTTGAAGACTGCCTAGTCAAAACCAGCAGACATCGAGTCAAGGAGGGAAGTATGATATGAATAAGGTAATAGCAAGGACCAGAGGGCATTGTGGTGAGTGCTTTCTCTATGATGCACAACTGTCGCATGCGACACCAGCCTGGAGGTTGCGGGCAGGCTGTGGGCCACGGTGCAAGATACACATAGGTGTGGATACACGGCACAGCGAACGCTGCCACACAATCAACCAGATAAAGTCCTGTTGGTGCACGCCCCAATAGCCTATAAAAATAAAACAAACAAAAATGGAGTAAAATGTCCCAATGCTACGACACCTCTGCATATTTGCTTTCAGCTCGATGCATGTGCTCTGTCCTTGACGGATGGTGCCCTGAACATCGGACCAGAGATCTCTCCGCTTCAATACGTTCATAAAACTGTTCTTGCCGCTGTTAAGATAAGGGTCAATGATGAAGCTGTGTCTAAGCAATGCGCGTAGCGCAAAAGCCATGTTCTACACGACACGACACACCCAGAAAACGACCTTAAAAACAGGCATGTCTCCCATAGAGAAGCATGAAAACCGGGCCCGCAAGAGGAAACCACTAGCCGATCATCCAAGAGTTATCTGGTGGCTGCGACGCGCGCAGTGTCCACACCTACGTATACCTTACACCGTGGTCACGGGCACCCACCTAGATGGCACCAGCTGCAGCTGGTAATGGGTGGACTTCCACACACGGTACGTCTGCTCATCCTGGCTCAGGCACTCCACGAGGCTGGACAGGAGCTGCACAAAGAAAAGCCGAATCGGACGAAACCTTCTCAGAGACAGGACGGGCGGGTCCCACAACTTCTAGCATTTGTAGAGATGCGGGTTGCCTAAGCAAACGTGCCGTTGTAATTCACAGCACTAAAACTGCTTTCGTTTACACCATGGCACCGACCTTGTCTGGTAAGATCGGTGTTGACTGAAATGCGAGACAGTAAGCCAAACGTTTGACCATCAAGAAACACTCAGCAGTCGTGACGAAGAAACGTTCTTCCTCATAAACAGTGGTCTGCAATAGCTAGAGAAACGATTTACTGCCGCTAACGTCTTTGTTCTTGCTTTCCGCTTAATGGACTTTGTGACCTTCCCAATGCATAACCAGCGAAGCCCCAAGTCACCGACGAGGCACAACGCTAGTCTCAAAAGAAAAAGTTTTATTTTCTCAGCAGCTGACACGTTTCGGGAAAAACAAGACGTATTATCAGATAGGGGCACTAATTTACACGTCATGCAGGGATGTTTCTTACCGGGGTGTTCATCGGCACACTCCAGTACGAGCGCCGAAGTGGGAAAAACTCGGTTTTGACGAAACACTCGGCTCTGGCCAACAACTTACCTCGGCATCCAGGCTGGAGTGCCGCTTATTTCCGCCGAGGCGTCGCAGGTACGAGGGAAAGTACTTTGTGGAGCACCTTTTCACGCCGGCCTGCATAGCTGAGTTCCTGCACAGGACACAGCTCTTAACGGGAAGAAAGCCAAGCAACATTTGCTCCTAGAGTGGTACCACCCATCGTCGTCGTCACTCCCAGCGTACAACCCAGTTACAATCATATTCAAACTGTTCTTAGGTTCACTGATGACACCGAGACTAAAGCCTGGTTCGCACTTGCATTTGCTTAGGACTAAGGTCTTGCATCGTCTTAGGACGAGAGAACACACCGGCACCACCTATTAGGTCGCCCTGGAACTGCATTTCACTAGAGCGAAGGTTTTGCCCTATTTGCGAAATCAAATGTATTACCTATCTATGAGAAACGGTAGTTTATAACATGGTCAAAAGTTTTTCAACCAATAAAAGAAGACAAAAAAAAGGGAACATATGAGAATCCCCTTCACGGCTACGCAATAGATGGTGCCAGCGTGTTCTCTCGTAAGAGATGACGAGAAGGTGCAAAGCACTCGGGCGTAAGCCCTCACAAGTGTGTGAACCAGCCTCAAGCATTGACTCATAAGGCTCGCCATAAAAGCAAATGCTCAACTCTAAAGGGTTCCACGCAGTTTACCAATTGTGTTGTTCAGAGCCCGTGCAGACGTGATCAGAATTATTGTGTAGACTGCACAACCTGGGTAGCTGGCCCACCTTGAACTTGTAGTAGAGTGCCAGCAGGGTCTCCTGCTGCTTGGGAGAGACCGGCAGCGAGCCCCCAAATGCCAGGTCCAAGATGGCGAAGAGCTGGCGCACCCCTTGGTCCCCAAGGCCTGCCACCTTGCTCGGGTGCCTCCTGCAAACGCAATCTCTCTTAACGGGGAGCGTGGTGGCAGAGGGAGTCCTGTCGGACGTTGCACGAATTTGACGGGGTGGGCCACGTTTCGAGATATTACGGTGTACGGTCGAGCCCCACTATATCGAACTCGGATATTTCGCATTATTGTCTACTTCGAAAAGTTGACACATCCTCTCAAAAATTTCACGTAAAAGCGGAGGAGCCTCGTGCATCTGTATCGAACTCCCACCATGCGGGACGTTCGATATGATCGGACTATTTTGAGATCCCTATTGAATTCGATACATTTGGATCTGACTGCACTACGAGTTAGTGAGCTTTAGTTGGTCAAATTGCAGCTGAGTACCTTATATAGTTGCGCTAAGATCAACCAATTGGTCCTCATCACCAGTGGATGCTGCACTCTCGAAACACTGGACAACTCGAATGCCAAACAAAAAGAGGCAACACTGACGATCATGTACTAAGGTTGCATCGTTCACGGTCGCACCACGCTGAATTCTTTCAGCCGCAACGGACAAACGATGTATCGTACAGCCAGCCTTGGGCTGCTAATTTCCTAAGAAAAACGTGCAAACACACGGCGTGCCCGGCAGACACCTTTCGCATTGGGCAATCTTTCGCATTGGGATCATACCTCTTAAGAGGTGGCCACTGCTCATGCTTCACAGCTAATAAAAGCATGAGCACGGGTCAATACTCTTCGCAATTGGACCACAAAAAGCTGCAGGGGGTAGAGGGGGGAAGGAGATCAAGGTGACTACTCACTCTAGCAGGTTCGAGAGGTAGTCCACCACCAAGGCTGCGTAGGGGCGGACCCCGGCCACAGGCAACAGTAGATCCATCCACACTAAAAAAATAAAAGTAACCCATCCTGAATGCTTGATGAAAAACAGAACTCGCTGGACCCCAATAGCTAGACAGCAGCAAATAGGTGATGCGCCGACAGCTTAAAAGCCGACATATAGTGTGCGGTTTCCACTTTTTCTCACTTCCTCCTTTTTCATATCCTCTCCACCTTTCAACTTGCCCCAACATGGCTCCCCTTGCTCTTTAGGGAGAAGAGGGCACTTTGGGGATTATCTTTCGTGCAGGAAACCAAGGTTGTATGGCGGCCTTTAACAGGCACCCAGCGTGGAAGGTGTTTGGGTGAACTGCCGGGGTGACTGCTGCAGTGCCCGAGCGACCTGCAGTCGCAGACGCCTTGCTCCCTCACCCGCGAGTCCCTTGGAGAGATCCGAGAGCCCAGCCTGGCAGGCGGCCCACAGCACCAGCAGGCACTGCGGCTGCTTCTGCTGGTTCTTGCTGCGCAGCTCCACCAGCTGAAACACCCAGGAAGTTACTAAGCGGGCACACTCAAGTTCGTCCCTACCGAAAGCTTCCGGTGGTTACATCACACCCAACACTTGTTTTATGAATCCTCAAATTAACAATACACCGCCGCTAGCGCAGCGAGCCAATCTTGTAAAGTAAATGCAATTGTTACAAACAAATATCGTTGCATACTTAGCTACCCAACTTTCTTTTCCAGCTCAAATCCTTATACATTAGCAGTGGGATATGTTGCGCAAATCATACTAAGCCGTCGCCCAAAGCTTTCACGAAGGAGTCTTTGGACGTGGAGTGAGCAATGTTGTAGGCTATTGTACGAGTTCTCAAACTGGGTTCCTAGGAACCCAAGGATTCCCAAAGCACCTACGTAGGTTCCACCAAGCTCTCAAGTTTCCTCAACTGCCCCTGCCTGCTCCTAAGTGAGCACCTTCCCAGTTTAAGCACTATTGTAATACACAGATCAGATTCGCTCCTTGACGTGCAACACTCTTTTCAAAACATCATCGAGCCACAATGGCATTCGTTATTTCTTGGGCACAAAGCACGTGATTAGACCAGAGTCAACGCTGAACACAGATGCAAAACTACGCTCGCAATTTGAGCCGAGCCAAGTTCGCGCCAAGCTCGGACGCAGCCCTTGTGTCCAATACGTACTCGGGGTATGTGATCAAGCAATGGCGGACTCCAATAATTAGTCAAATGGCTACCAGGTGGCGGGCACTTTTGAAAAAGGTTTATTTTGAGCATAACACTCCCTAATATGCGCATTATTATCCACAAAGTCTGCGGGGTTTTGAACCCGGTTTATCGCATTATTGACGAGCTGTTCATCGGCTGTCGATAAAGTGCGACAGGCGTTCCTCGGAATTGAAAAGTTCGAGGTCCCCCAAGCTGAACTATTCTATTTGAATGTGGCAAGCTGAAAGAGAGAGAGCCCTCAAAAGATCTGGGACCGCAGGATTCATGGGTTTGGCTAGGTCGGCCTACTCTCACCTTTTGCATGCGAGAAGTGACGACTTCCGGATGCTCCGAAGCCATCGTCTGCAAGCACAGTCGATAGCCCATTGTAGGCAGCCCTGGAAAGAAAAAAATGGCGAGCATGACCCGTCAAAAGTGCGCCACACGACAATCCCTCTGTCGGAACAGAATGGCTTAACGGAGATCAGCGACAGAATCGTATGGGAAATAGTATACGAGAACTGCCGTGGAACACTTACAGTTCCCGTATATTTCCCTTTCTTTTGCGCATCATTTTTTCTTTCTTAGCTCGAAAAACTTTTGAACCAAGAAAGAAAACTTCTCTCGTCGTAAGAGATTGCAAGAACTTGGTCCCAAGAAGACGCAAGTGTGTGAACGAGCCTTTAACAGAGAGACAATACGGCAGAGTAAATTGCATAGATCTTCAGCCTCGTTCGACGCACTCGGGTTTTCGTTTGCTGGCGGCACAAGTCGGTTTGAAGGCAGAACGCACCCTTGGCAAAATCCGTGAGCAGGTTGCTCAGGCAGTGCTCCCAGAAGAGTCCGTGGAGGGCCTTGTTGCTCATGGCTGCTCTCAGCTGCGCCCGCACCCCAGCAGACACGCCGGACAGCGGGAAACCTGCGGAGGCAGCACACAAGGCTCGTCTACTACAGCAAACACACAATCTGGAAAGAAACAGACATTGCACGGCATGGAAACAATAACCTAGAGAGAAAGGTCCCGTCCATTGCCGCCGCTTCAGAACGGCGGGGCACTGACATGAACGTCGGTGGTCCCAATGGGACCATCTTGCTGGCAATGCTTCGATACAAACAAAGAAGCAGAAAAACATTGCTTGCAAGGTCGGTATCTAGTGTTCTTCTTGTTATATTTTTCACAAAATCAACAGCGTCGGGCGATGTATAAAAATAGAGTTGACAGGCACTCAAACAACTTTCTCGTCATGGCATAACAAACACGCCTAACCTACTGTCTGCATTCTTTCTTCGCTTCTCGGTCACTATCTTTCTCTCGAGACCACCGATGTCGGAGCTTGCGATTCGCTGCGTTTCACTCCCTGAGGGATGCTTACCCGTAGGATGCTCGGCCAGGTTGGGCGACTCCGGGGTATGTTCCAGGCGCTTGTTGAGGAATGCGGCCAGGTCCTTGAGCCAGAGCAGCGGGGTGCTCGGGAACCGAAGCTCCACCTCGGCCATCAGCTGGGCTATCTCGTCTCCCTCCAGCTGCGCGGACGGACGCGCACGGTCAACTTGCGGCACCTCGAGCTCTCGCTTGGCAACAATGCCATTGAATCTATCACATGTAGTCTACCGTATACTTCCGTAAGAATGCCCACCAAAATGAAGAGATAAATGGCAAAAAGTATAAAGAAAACAACCTTTGGGATGCGACGGCAAAATTGTAATTTTGCCATCGCATCCCAAACTACTCTCAATAGCCATTGCCACCCTGAAAAGGAGGCCTGCCTCCCCCCCCCCCCCTTTTTTCAATTATTTGTGCGCAGTATTGAAACTAGTAAAGTTAGTGTAAGACTGAAATTACGGTTCCCTCTGTTGATCAGGCGATAGACCTTTTGCTGCATTATTCAAGCAGCGAGGAGCACAGCACGAGTGTGGCTATATGCACTGCACGTTGTGGCATCTCTGGCGGTTCCAGTGCTAAAACGTAACACGAAAGACACTTTGCATGTGCACTTGTCAACGCCTTATTTTGGTCATATACTTAGAATATTTCATAGAGATAAGGCAAGCACACACAGTACATGTACCTACATTACCAACACTATTTGTTGGTGCTTCAGAAATTTGGCGAAAGGCCCATTGATACGGCGAGACCCCATACTTCTGCTAGCACGGCATGCTGTCAGCACCGTAGGGGTCCCCACCTGCGAAAGGGTGTAAGCCAGGCTCCGCGGAGCCTGCTGCTTCTCCGTCTCCTTGGGCTTCTTCTTGGCCGGCTTCTTGGCTGGCTTGGAGGCGGCTGCTCCTTCTCTTCCTTGACCGCCAGCGCATCGTAGATGGTGCTGCTCTCCTTCAGGGGTTCTGCACATGGGCATCTTGCATTCGTGAACTGATTACGCACTGTGGGCACCACCGAGAGGTCCCAAAGGGAAGGAAAGAAACCAGGCAGAGACACTCGCAGACCGTTTAGGAGAAAGCTTTGTCATCCGATCCTCGTGATTCGGTGCACTCTCTTGGGAAGCAAGCGTGCACTTCTCCACACAAGAGATACGGCCACTGATTGCCAAGCATGAGCAACTACAATTTCTATTGGGAGCACTAACTGGTGGGCTGTGTGCTTCACGGTTAAGCACGTGCTCACATCGAGCGTTAGCCCCCAGACTACTTTTGCACTGTCGGTTGTTTGTAGCGGGGCCGACGACGACATACAGTGCCTGACAGGATGAGAAGCAGCTAGAGCACGGCGGCAGGCAACGAGCCCGTGCCGGAGACATCCGAGGGAGATGCCGTTCTTACATAGAGTAATATATTCTTATCCCTTCCAGTCGCGAGACGTCAGCGCGCGCGTGGCCTGTGAAATTCTGCGGGCACCACAGACTCGGCCGCAGCGGGCGTGCCAACGCCCGGGGAAATATCGTGAGCTACAATCCTACGTCACCGAGGCCTCATCGTGTTTCCTCGGTAGGATTTCCTCTGGATTTTCCTTCAGCGGCGGCTCTCGTGCAGAGTGATTCTATTTCTCGTCGGAAACGTTCTCCGTGTCCGCCAGTTTAATTGTTCTAGGGCTCTTTTGCCCTCCTCGCAAACTGAGAAGAGCTGGAACGGGGATGGAGACGAAGATACGCTCCGCAAACCGGTCATCTTTGGGAGCACGTAGTGCCAGTGACGTGTCAACCGCGGCGACGGAAAGCCCGTTACCGGTAACGGGTTTTTAAGACGCCGGCACTCACCCAGGGGTTCAATCCTCGGCATGCTTTCGGCGAGTTTCTTCTTTTGCATCTTGGACATTTTCGAACCATTGTCGCCGCTCCCTTGCTTCTGCTTGCCGGATTTACCCACATATTCCCACTGACCGCCACCAGTCGAGGCCATATTTTCGCTAGGCACAGATTGGATTGGATTGGCTAAACTTCAACTTTTGATAACGAAATAATTCGAACGCTTCAGCGCTTCCGCTACTTCCGCTCCGCTACACGAATCGCAGCAGTTGCATGAGCAAAAATATTAGCATTTATATTAAATAAATCACGTAAAAATTAGAAATAAACAAAAATAATACAAAAATATTAATGTAAATTAGGTAGTTTCGGTTTCGCATTGTCATTCACTATTTTGTAGAGCGTTTTAGCGCGAAAAAAAGCCTATAATAATAGAGGAGAAATTCTCAGATAAGCAACGGCGCGGCTTTACAACTATATTTTTATAATACATCAAAATAACGGTTTTCGTTGGGTTTTTCTTATGTTGTTTTCTTGGCACCAGCTGACTCCACTGGTGCCAAGCCACGTGACATGTGACTTCTTGTTTACGATTGTAAACATGGCGATCCCAGCCGAAGTTGCTTTCGCAGGATGGATCCCTTTCGCGATAGCTTTGGGGGTAATGTATCGACCATTCATCTGTCAAAATTAATGAACTGGTTCTCCAAACTGTTCATGTTGTATTAAGAGCAGAGTTCGTATAAGTTACCTGTAGTTTAAATTTCAATCGTCGCGGAAACATTTGTGGAGGCTGATGTTGGCTTCACTGTCACAAGACGATGACCGCTAGCCGGTCTTTAACCTTCCTTTTCTTTTCTTTAACCTAAAGCGTGTTTCAGTGAACCGAATCGGGGCAGATATTATATTCAAGAAATTGCGTCAGTTGCTGTTTGATGATGAAATGTTTGGTGTTTTGGTGCTACATTGCTAGGAGAGGGTTTTGACGAACTACTAGTCGGGACCAAGGCGTTCTAATTCGACCTGAAGGCAAAGTAATTTCACTAATGGCAATCAACAGCTCAGAATCCTGGACAAGCGGAAGGAGAGCTGCTCCAAAGTGCCGATGCTTACGTGTTGTTCAAGTTTAACTTCCACAGTCTCTTGTGGGCCTCTCGTAGTAGGTGACAAGCGCGGGCTTTGATTGTCGTCTAGATTTTCATTGTCCATCTTTGAAAACAGCTGTGTGCACGTTGTTCAGGGGAGAAAAACGAAATAGATTATGCATGGCCTAAGCCCAGACCACGGTGCAAGATAAACAGTATATGTGTGAGGACACACAGCACGGCGAAGGCTGCGATGCGATCGACCAGATAAAGTACCCGAATAGCCTCAGCCCACAGCGTCTCCGCCGTCCAAACGGCACAACTGAGGAAAAAAAAAAAAAGACACAAACACAACTTTAAAAAAGTGTCTCGTTCCCATGGCACCCGGGTGCGCGCTCTTTCCGCACTCAGAACATCTGCTGTGATTGATGGCTTGAACACTGCGTCTGAGATCACTCCATTTCAACACGTTCATAAAACGTTATTGCTGCCGTTGAGGCACGAAACTAGGGTCAGTGACGAAGCAGTGTCAAAGCAACATGCATAGCGCGCAAGTGCCAAGATTTTATGTAGCATGGCACGCCCGAAAAAGAACTTTAAAAACAAGCGTGTCTCCCATAGAAAAGCTTGAGAAATTGGGCCCGCAACAGGCTGCCATTAACTGCATATCGAGGAGCCATCTGATGGCGCCGCTTGCAACCAAGGCGTGGGGAGGATTCTATCTGGCAGCTGCGACGTGCGCGGTGTACACGCCTATATATACATCTTGCACCGTGGCTCAGACCCTGTCAGAATGCCGCATTAGCGGTCAGGATAGGACCTCTGAAAGAGGCACTGGTGGAGATGCTGATGCAAGCTAGGCGGCGCTTCGTGGATCCATCAGTGATGACGTTTGGTGGAGGGAAAGGCCTTGTCTTCGATGTGGTATAGGTTGTTCTCACACAACGTCAATCCGCCATTTTGTTGTTACATGTCAGCGCAATGGCACGTATACGTTTGTGTGCATTACATATTTTACGGCGTCTAATGAATACCTGGAGTGCTCGCCCCGTGCACGCGTCGGACAATTCATCGCAGAAAAATGGTGGACAATACGGAGCCTGTGAAAACAGCCTTTTGGGTAGGATGCCAACATTTCGAGACTTCCGGTTACCGGAATCAAAAGTTGGGCACGAAAATTTGATTTTGCTTACGAAAGGACGTTGTGAGGCAGCGGAAACGGACAGAGTGCATCCTCTTTCTGCCGTATCTTTTAAGGGGTTGTTCACTTGTCGTGAACAGGTAGACGAGAACGCGGGAACAGGCGCAAAGTCCCAAACAGTAATTTTAGTATCAAGCCTGTACTTTAGGTACATAAGGATTTAGAAATAGTTGATGTTCTAGAAATGAATTGATGTGGTAAACAAGAAAGCTTAGCTGAGTGGCTCTTAAATAATTTCATGCCGTTCCAGCCTGTTTGTGAGTCTGGGGCAAGTATTGATAGGTTGAATGGATACCACTAAACAAACAGAAATAGCAAAGCCAGTAAGGAGCATGCATGCGGTCTAAAACAAAATGTACGGATGGATGAATGGAGAGATGCTAACGACTGTACCCTTTATAACGGGCGGCAGCTCGCGCCACCTAGCCTAGAAATTAAAAACCAAAAGTATGATTCCTTCCTTCGCCCTTCTAAGCCAATTTGCCTCCCTTCTGACATTTCGTAACTCTCACCAGGCAGTGTGGGATATCACCAGGATGACCTTTGGGTGTCATTTTAATAATACTTAAATGTTGCTGTTGTTTATTTTTATTTGTTTTTTGGGGGGGGAAGGTAGCCTGTTAGCAAATGTTTATTGCATGGTTGAGCCGCAGTCATCCGGCGGGTGGGACAGCGCTGTGCCAACATAACCTAGAATAATCGAGGCCTGTGAACGGCTTCCTCTACCTCCATGGGACATTGTCACCCTAGGCCGACCGTCTTTTGATACATTGATTGGACATGAGGCCTATCCAGACGCCAACCCAGTGCTGGTGTCTAATCAGTGTCTACGCTCCATCTTCTGTGATGACACCAAAATTTTAGTGTGTGTGCTTTTATTCTAGGTGGTTTTGGCTGTACTCAGTCCACTTCTGTCGTCATTGGTTTGTGGTCTCACAATGTCGTCTTGGAAAAGGGAGGGGGGGGGGGCACTGCAGCTCTCTCTCTCTCACTTTAGTCTAGTGTAACTACACTATACTGTAGTTCTATACTCAGGGACAACTTTTCTTGGAGTGTTCAAGAAGAGGAGGAGAGCACACGCGCAACTTGAATGAGTGCTCAGAATGGTAGAGGGTATGCTTCTCCGTAACCTTGGCTGCATTGCCCTTTTTGTGTTTACAAAACAGAAGCAGTCTCTTGCGTCCCAGGCAACTTCCGGTCACTCTGTTTTGTTAGGCGTTTTGAGCTTGTTTATGCCACGATTTATAGGACGTTTTAAGTGCCACAGAAACGGGAAAGATGGAGATGTAGCAAGTTCCTTCTTCCGCGTTATTAAACATGTTCTGCGGGATCGGTCGTCTTATAGGAGTTTTCCAAAACTCCCCAACAAATTTCTCGCTAACCTATCCTTGAGATAGGCGCTAGTAGAATTGGAGGTAAAATCTGTTAGGGACGTCGCAAAGAGCAATGTTATGGTGGAGATTGTTTCTCCTCCAATTTATTTTGAAGTTAGCAGGGACGTAAAGTGCAATGGCACCTCCTTGTGGCATTTCTATGAAAAGTGTCCTAGATGTACGATGTCTTCACTCCCAGCTGTGCGTGACCTTGAGCGGGCTGTACGTGCACCACCTGTCGCACAAGCGGGAGCGCGACCTCCTGGCGTCGGTGGCCGGGGTGCTCGCCCTCGCTGCGTCGCTGCTCTCCTCCGCGCTGCTGCCAGTGGACGTGTTCCTCGTGTCCTTCATGAAGGACGCACAGGGCAACTTCAAGGCAAGGCTGCATTTGCTCGCAAATGAGAGCGAGAACTTTGTCTCGCTCCATTTCACCATGGTGTCTGGAACTGGCGCATTTATTGCGTCCTAAAATGTGGTTCGATGACTCCTGTCCTTCGCTGCGTTCTGTCGTACGCTGAAGCTGAGCATAAAGGGGCACTAAACATGGCCAAGTTAATTTTTTTTTTAAGATTGTGTCATTTGCTTTTTAGGGGTCTGCAGGAAGACTTTCAAAGACATTAATCTGCATTTCCTCTAAAAAAAACAATAAAAAACATGAAAGATGTTTACAACACTTTGTAATGCCGAATTAGAGTGCAGCTCTTGAGGAGGAGGAGGGAAAGGTACTGAGGGGAGGGTATACCCCTCCACCCTCATCCTCCCTCCTCCTCCCTCCTCCACTTCTCTTCCTTTTTGTCCTCCACTCCTCCTCCTTCACCTGCTCTTCCCCCTCCTTCTTCTCCTCCTTCCCTCCTCACATTGCATCGTCGGAAATGTCCCATAATGCACCGCGCGGTTACGCCGGTCAAGCCGGAAACGGGCGCCTAAGAGCTGCGCTCTAGAAACCTTCTGCCTCAAAATATGTTGTGCAACATTTCGCTGAAACTACTGACACAAAACTTCCATTGAAATAAAAGTGTGCATGAAGGTGTGACATTCCTGTCGACCCATCCCTCGCCATTCGACGTGCACCATGGGTACCCTGGATTTATTCAATATTAACTTGACTTGTGCAGTGAGGAAGAAATTAGCTCCCGATAGAACCTGGTGAGTTTATTGCCTGGAATATACCACTGCCACATAATGCAGGTGCGAAATTAAATTTGAGGAATTCTTTCTGTCTATTTTTCAAAACAGTGTTTGTTTTATATTGAAGAGAAGGGTAATATTTGAGCAAAGTGTTCAGGATTGTGAAATAAATTATGCCACGACAATTGTTTCACAAACTAAAGTGGCGATGATGGTGTGTGCTGTAATGCGAGAGGCCATTGTCTCGACGACGCTTGCAGGACTGGGCAGTGAATGGCACCGCTCGGGAGTCCATTGAGACCACGGTGCTGACTGCCTACTACGGTGAGTTGTCTGCTTTTTTTCCTCATACGTTTTTATAAAAACCCGCTTTTGAGAATGTGAGTCTTTTAGAGAAATAAAATGAAGGACTTTCTGCTAAGGTTAAATTACTGACTCGTAACAGAGAACCAGGCAACTTGTCACATGCGAAGAGGCCCGTGAAGTTCTACAATTACAATAATTGGTTCCGCTCGTTATGCCGTTAATTTTGAAGTTGTTCAAGGGAATGGTTGTTGCGGGGTAACGCAGAAATGTGGCACAAATAAAGCCATTCTAGTTTGGTCAAAAGTTCAAGTTTACTTCGTACACGCTCTACGAGTTTACTAGAGTAGTGAAATAGGCCAATTGGATCGTAGCGAGTGGCTAGAAGCCGTGCACGAAAATCGAAGAATGTGCAGTAAACGTCCTAAATGCAGAGACTACACACAATCTCGCAATATCGGTGCATTACTACCAAGCGCACATGCACAAGAACATAGCCTCGCAACCGACCCAGTTTACACGAGTACTTGTACACAGAAGGCCTAAAGGCTGGTTCACACACTTGCGACCGCTCACGACGACAGAACACACTGGCGCCATCTATGGGTAGCCGTAGAACACTTTTCGTTTATTTCCGATTCTTTTAACAAATCACTCTTTCTTTTTTGGCTCGAAAAACTTTTGACAAATTTATAAACGACCATTTCTGATAAATAGTAGCATACATTTGATCTCACAAATACCTGAAAAAACCTATGTTCTAGTGAAATGCAGTTCCAGGGTTACCTCATAGATGGCGCCAGGTTACCTCCGGCATTCTCTCGTCTAAAAAGATCAAGAAAGCTCGGTCCTAAGCGAACGCGAGTGTGTGAACGGGCCTTAATGCGACGCAGTCACGGTTGTACTGCTGGTTCACGAGCTGTCCGCAAGATGCCGCACAAATCTTGCGAAATAGAGAGAAGATGGATGTTGTGTCATGGTTGTGTGTCTCGTTTGTGCCGCTTGGCCCCATGCTTGCTATCGCATCATTTCTATTTCGATGTCCTCCGATTGCGGTGCTCTGGCGCAGTGCTGTACGGGCTGCTGTTGGTCCTGGGCTTCCTTGTGCTGCCCTTCGCCTACTTCTTCTCGGAGGAGAAGGACGACGTTCTGGAGAACAGCGCCGGCACGGTGAGGGGGTCGAGGTCGTGCAGTCCTCGCGGTCGATGCAAGAATTTTCGTACTTTCAGTAGATACAGCTTAATATTATTCCTTGACATTCATAACCTATTAATCGCATGTCAGTTCTTCTTTTTCGTGCGAGGGCAGTCGCAAATAAAACTATGGAAAACGAGCGGCACACACCCCCTCAACTCGCAACCAGAACAAGCGACCATGTGACCAGGAGCCGATGATATGCCGCCAATATTTATTGTAACCACGCGCTGGGGTTTGCAAAGCACCTGGCATGCGCCATGTTACTCGTTTTGTTAAGGTTCGGCAATCCCCTTCATTCTGGCGATTGGGCACGAGCCACGACCTGAACCAAAACCCCTGAGCGCTTGTTGAGGCATTCATTGTCACGTGCCCGAATTGAAACTTCCGCCGTGCTCGTATCCCATGTGGGAGCCGCACCTAAGTATGGTCACCGGGGGAATGGCAAAGCTCGACGACAAAATCCTGGGGTTCGTATTCCTAACAATTCAATCTTCATAACATTGTTGTCAAGTTTTGTGAAGAAGAGACTGAAGGAAAACGTTCGCAATTACGCGCAACAAAGAAGCTTCTTGGTCAGTGCCACTGCGTGCAGGTACACTTGTGTCCCACGAGTGCCAGTAAGCTTGTGGAATGTAAGAAACATTGCTACTTAATATATGTTGCACAGCCCCTTTAGGGGACATTAAACTCCCAGAAAAGACATTTTTGTGTGTGTGTGCAGGTAGGACACGTATGTTGGAAAAAAAGTTTTTTCCGAGAATAAAAGTAACAAATTGAGGCAATATATTTACGTTGCACGACTCTCTTGAGTGACTCGGTCACATGCTTCTATTTTGGGGTCGACGTCTCAAAATAGAAGCACATTTGGGAATCACTCCTAACTCAAAACGAGACTCGCAACGTAAATATTGCGCATAATCGTGGAAATAACAGCCGTGTAAAACGTATAGACCAAGAAAATGTCACCGAGGTTGGATCGTGTTACGAGCCAATCGTCCTTGTTAAGCATTGTGCACATGTTGTGGCATTGAAAGCAGTGAACGGAGTGGGGTTGAGCCAGTGTGCTAACGATTGTTGACCCTTGAACTTGGATGGGTTTGTCTGAGATGGAGGATGGAGTAGCAGCTGTGTTGGTGAGCTATATCCTGTAGTCACTGAATTCCGAACTCAAAAATTTTGTCGGCCGCTCCTGCCATTGGGTGAGGTGTTTTCCCAGTTTAAGTTGTATTTTAGCAGATCTAAGCCACCCGCCTATGCTTGACTGTAGAACTAAACACTTTTTAGTAAGTTTATTGTTTGCAGGTTCCTCGGCTATCGGTCAAGGGAGGTGAGGGTTCCTCAAGGCTGCTTGAGAACCCCGCTATTGTTGCCTTTATTTTGATGTGTCCACAGACAGCACTAAGCCTAAAACATTGTACACTGTCCTAGAAATAGAAAAAAGAAACACGTACTAGGCAGAAAAAAAAAGACGAGCAAAACATAATCGTGCTTGCACTAGTGGCTCCGATTTCTCGTCGAGAAGTGTTTGTGTCACAAAAGAATGCCTATAACAGCTTGGTCCTAGCTCGTTATGTTCGAGTTGCATTGTTGTAATTGGTGAAGTATGGAACAAAACTGAGGTATAAAAGAGGCATAGAGAGTGACTAGATCGATAGGAGACATGAAAGAAAACAGTGCTTGAAAAACAGCAATGAATCCAATCAACAGCTGCATTGACAACCAACCATGTAAGAACAATAAATTGTTTAAACGACATCTCTTGAGACAAAGAAAATCATCCTAGTTTTCGAAGTAATCTGTCACATACCTGCCAACTCTTTCCAAATTTTTCGTAAAATGTACGAATTGGGACTAATTTTACGATTTTATGAATCTTGCTTCGAATCTTACGAAAAATATTTTTTTCTGTAATTTTTTTTTTTGTAAATTTGTTGTTGGCGATATTTTGCACCGCCACATGAGGGCGATAGCTACCGTCCACGGCATCGTCGTGGTTTTTACTAGCCGTCTATCTGGTGGCCACGGATCGAAAACCAATCCAAAGCTCAAAGCCTTTGTTCGTGTGTTCGGCGGCGCACGTTGGTTCGGCGTGCTCGGGCGTTGTTTGCCTCATTGTTTCGGCCAGTTTCGAGGCGAGAAGTACGGCGTCTGTGTTTGTTACACGTGTAACCGTAGCATTCCCATAGTCGCTGTGGCTTTGCAGCGCCACGGCGAACTCCAAACCTCAAAAGAGGTACTTTCAGGTATTCCTGAAGTCCTACACGTCGGAATGTCCGTGCTTCGCGCCGCCCAAAAAGCGAGAGAAGTTTGGAATCTGTAGCACGTGCACGTGTGATAGAAGCATTTCGCACGGTGGCCAGGCTGACATTAAAGGGATACTACAACGAAATTTCGGCGCTCATTTTTTGGTCTATATGTGTCCAAAAGAGCAGTATCACATGAAACATACCAATATCTTGTTAAAAAAGTCTCGAAAAGGAATTTTAAAACGAATTAAACGATTAGCAAAGAGCACCTGGTGGATGTCGCTAACGCCTCGTTTGTAATGCTCGTCTAGGAACCTTGAGAGCTAGTGACGGAAATCGTCTCGCCTCCGGCCACGACGAGAGAAGGGGGAAGGGAGGAACTCCCCTCTTTCCGAGAATCCTTTTTGTGTGTCGCAGAAGTCGCTATTGTCCCCCTACAAGATTATAGAAGATTAACCCGTCACTCAAAATTCGTACAAAAGCAGCCGCTTCGGTGGCTGGACCGACTAGGCCATCCTCTCGACGTCAGCCTCGCCGTAGCTTTGCTCGTTTGAGACGATTTACGTCACGATTGCGCTGGGCCTTCTCCGAGCGCTTGCCAGAGTGGGCCGTTTATAACGAAAAATACAGCCACCAGGATCAAAATACAAACGGGCGATTGTCATTTACGGATATTGTGGATCATATTCAACCTATTTTTGACAGGGTTCGCACAGGTGCTTGAAAACCTTGAAAACCCTTGAATTTGAAAATGTCATTTTCCAGACCTTGAAAGTCCTGGAATTTGTAGCGGTGCTTGAAAACCCTTGAATTTCCCTATGATAGTCAGTGGTGCTACATTTTTTATAATAATAAAATAGAATCATGATTTTTACGTGTAAGCTAAAAAAATTTCGAAACTAGAACGACGGAATTTTCTTATATGGCATACAACTCGACATATTTGGTTGATACACGTTAAGCGCCTGGCCACAATGGTAGCAGTCTCGGTGGTTCCGGATCCGGTCTCGCCCGTCCGCTTCTTGTGATCTTGCGCCGTCGGTCGCTCACTCGCGTAGTGCTTGCTATTATAGCCCTGGTTTCCTTGTTTTGAGTCTGCTTTACGCAGCACATGGTGGACGTTGTTTAAGCTGTGGCGATGCCCGGAAAGTGTAGCTTCCAGCGGTCATCATTGGGTCATGACGACTACAGACACTGGGTTGCGCCGGACCCAGGGAGCACTGAATCGGGCAAAATGCAGACCTTGCGGGAAGACGTTTGACGTCTTGTCAATGGGCGAGTCTGCACTAAAAGGCCACATGAAAAGTGCGAAGCACAGTGGGAACATGAAGACGGCAGCAGGTAGCTCAATGAAGAACTATGTGACTCCGTGCTTCAGTGACCAATCTGTCCCCGCGGGATCGAATTACGCGGGCTCAATTTGCGCGAACCGTACCAAAGCTAAAATTTTTTTAATTATTCGTGGGTTCTAATTTTTGTGACCCGAATGTAGCTTCCGAAGTGTTGATATTGTGCCCAAATTGTTCGCAGGGACTTGTTTTTCACGAATTGTGGGCAATTCGCTGAAAATTAAGTCGTTTACAGTAATGAAAGGGTCCTTTAAAATATATTTCCAGGTCCTTAAAAGTCCTTGAAAACCCTTGAATTTTTACTTTGAAGCCTGTACGAACCCTGTTTGAACACGACAGGAATATTTCAAATTTCGTTGAAGTATCCCTTTAAAGGACACATGCAAAGAAAAAAAAACTATTTTTTTTTTAACAGCCGGGTTGGGAAAGGAAGTCATAAAAGGAATTTACAACGAAAAATATTTTTTTAGAGCTATATTTACGGCGCTATAGACCAACACGCGGCCCTGACGTCACGCCACTGCGGTGGCGCTGCTGTCGGTACTGCGCATGCGCAAACGCTTCTCTCCTCCCCCGATTTTGATTTCTGCGCACGCGCAGTGCCCACACCTGGTGTGGGCAAAGCGGGCTTGTTTGTAAACAGCCTGTTGGTCTATACGCATTTGTAGTTGGTGCCCACGGGCGCCGCGGAAAAGTGGCCCATATTTATCTCGTGACTGGCCCCTATTTGTCAAGTGGTACTTGCGCTCTTTCGGAAGCTTCCTATGGCCTCGAAAAGTTACTTATTCATCTTCGTTTGAAGAGCAACAAAAAACAAAGATGAATAAGTAACTTTTAGAGCCCAAATGAAGCTGAAAAAGCGCAAGCAGACGTGATAGACCTGTGCGCCGGTCAGATGACGGCGGCGGCGCCCCGAAGCAGACGAACTTGTGCGACGGCGGCGTGGAGAAACGCGTTGAAGCGGCGGCGCAAAACGCTCAGCGTGCGGCGGCGGCGACGCACAGGTCTACCACGTGACCAGCGGCGGCTCCGCGGGCGCTAACTGCAAATTCGTTTTGCGCCTTAAATATAGCTCTAAAATTGTCTTTCTTCTTTGTAAATTCGTTTTATAACATACTTTTTTCATCTGGGCTATTTAAAAAAAAACGTTTTACGGGCCCCCCCTCCCCCTTCCCCGCGGCCCGCGGGACTTTTGCAATTTGAAAGTCCACAGGTTGGCAGGTATGGAGTGGCACTTGCCCTCGAAATATCTGTCGTAGGCAATTCCTATGAAGCGTCGTTGAGCATATTCGATAAAAGGTGACGCAGTAGAGGTAATACATTTCCAAAATATACGAGCAACTGTGCGCACCAAGCAACAAGCATATAATCATCGACAAGCTGAGAACAACAAAGAAGAGCTTGAGTCGTCCCGCCTCCAGCATGAGCTTCCTACCTTCCACAATGCTTCCAACGCCTCGCGCACCTCGAGTGCGCATGCAGCCAAAGCACAGCAGAAGGCGTGCATTCGAAGACACGCTCCGATGTTCTCGCGCCGTCGGTGACTGCAGCGACATTCTTGCTTTGCAGCGTGCCTGCGCCGCCTTCAAGTACACCCGGCCATCCTTTCTCCTGGTGGCTGCCGTGCTGTCACTCTCGGGTGAGTGTCCTCACCACGCCAACAGAAACCTCGGTCTCGGGTGATACTATGCCGCCTGGAACGCGTCTCAGACGCTTTTCTCTCGGAACTTTTATACCCAATTGTCGAGATTGCAGCATCCAACGGCGCGACACTCTGTCTTCTGCGACGTCATTTGTTGTTGCTTCGGGACCACTTTCGATGCGTGGACGGAATAGGATGCAAAACACATCGGTCAGAGACGTGTACCAGGCCCCAAGAGTGATACGAACGGGGCAGTAGATTTACACGGCCTGTCTGTAGTTTGCAGGACAGCTTTGTGTTACGACTGGTTTGTCTTCATTGGAGGGAGAACTATAGAGTCGCTCGATGGATATTGATGGACTGAGCAGTTGTCGGGTTGATGTATGTGTAGTGCCTCGTCGCTTTATCCCAGACTTTATAAACCTTTTTTTTTGTTAAATGTGTCGATGAATGAAACGTCCATCAACGAATGCCACGAACAGTGCAAATGTGTCTGCTTTTCTCAGTAATATTTTTAATACTCGAGGTTGCTTTTACTTTCAATTTACCTCGTGGCTGGCATTATGTTAGAAATACATCAAATGAATTTTAAAATCCTCTAAGAAATGGGCTCAGGTATTGCCGATTTCATTAGAGGGGTTATGTGCACGTTCCATTGGTGTGCAGCCCAGTTCTTCCGTGGCAAAGTTCAGTGGCACCAGATTTGTTGCATATCTGGCTGGGGGTGGGCCTTTTTATAAAGGGAGTGGTGATAAGGACCAGCACATTTTGCCTGCCTTGCAAACGTCCAACGTCATTTTCCAACATTTTCCAAAAAAGCTCTCTGTCTATTTTTTAGAGCTCAACTTGGACGTATACCCTGGCGGAAATTTTCACCTGGGATCCAACTGGTCCCAGTTGTAGTTGGATTTCGGCACCGCGGCCTTCATAATAAGCATGGTCGGCCTCCAATACAATTCAAGCAATCCAGTTCAAAATGCGTGCATTTCGGTTGGGACCACGTTGAACTTCGATAAAAGCGATAATTAAAAAAAGTGATTTCGTTATAACGAGGGATTACTGTATTATGTTTGCTGACACCACTCAGTGGCAGGATATATTTTGTTGCTTGTTCTGAGCAAAATCTTAAACACGAAGGATGATGATCCTGCTCATTGCCAGCCTCTGCTATGGCTTTCTTGGCATTTTTGCATTCAGCAAGTCACCCAGGAGCGAGCTCGCAAACCAGTGTGCAGACGACGATCAAGAGGGTGTAGGACATAGAAAGTGCACGGCCGCTGTTCTTGCTTCATTATTTAAGATTGCGCTGCGTCTGGGCTGAGATCTTAATAAAAGAGGCGTAAAACTTCTTTGTATTTTGTTCATGTCCCCAGTTCCAGGTATGTACAGTCTCTCGCAATATGAAAGACCCATTTACCTGGGCAGCTTATGCGGTGGTGCTAAGCATGATTTGGCCAGGGGCTCTTTATTTTTAGAGAGGTAAGAGAAGAAGTGTGCGTTCATTTTCTCACCACAGTCAATACGGACCTGGCCAAAGCGAATCAAGGAAGGCTGCCTGAAACTGTCTCGTCACGTGGGTCTTTCGTATTGTTGTTAACTGTACGTCTGGAATTCAAATTTTGTAAGGTGTGCCAAAATGTGCCGGTTCTTACGACCGCTCCCTGTACCTTGCAAGTCCTGTGCCGTCATTCTCTCGTGGATGCACGGTGTGCCAGGAATTGGCTACAGCTTGGCTCGTTTACTTGGCCTCATTTTCTGGCGGCAGATTCCTCTGTGCTTGCCATTAAGCCCCGTGAGGAAAGCACACTGCCTCGTGAATGCGAGCCAAGCTTCGATCGTAGTGCACTGTTTTATTTTTTTTCTGCTTTTTTTCCACGTGTCTTTTAGGGCGGTGATCCCGATGCACACAACGCCACCCCAGAACAGCACGGAATGGGAAAAGATAGAATTCCTGGTTCACGAGCTGTCTGCAAACAGTGAGACTTCTTTTGTTGTTTTGTTTTTAATGCCGACCTTGAGGCCAAATCAGAAACTTTTACTGTAGCATCTAGAGTCGATCATCGTCTACCCCCCTGCTGCCTGAAATTCATAAAAAGGTGGGGTGGGTAAGCAGAAAGTGTAGAAAAAGCTAAAAACAAAACACCAATTTTTTGTATGTGTCTAGTGCAGCTGCACAAAAGATACATCAAACTCAAAACTCTAATTAGTTTCATTGTTTTATGCAAGAAATGTTCATGAAAAAGTTTTTTCTATTTTACTATCGCAAAGTTTATTGATTGCATACGGGCAATGAACACTGCCGATCGGCATACAGTGCTGAACATTTGTTCCATAAAGCACGTTTCTAACACTGCCGTAGGAGGAGAAGATGCCCTGAGCTTCATCGTGTCTTTGCTCACACTGGTTGGCATGTTCCGTGATGATCTTCTACACGATTGGGTGGTCTAGTTTTGCTTTTATTTCACATTCACAATGGCATATGGGGTGTACCCAGTGGACCTTATGCCACCCAGGCAAAAATCAGTCCACTTCCAGCTGGATTATGGAACTGGAAATGAGGCAGTCCAGCTGGATTCCAGCTGGTTCCAGCTGGATTGAAGTTGGGTCCAGCTGGAATCCAGCTGGACTGCCTCATTTCCAGTTCCATAATCCAGCTGGAAGTGGACTGATTTTCGCCTGGGCAGAAATATCGGCTCCTGCACACAGTAAGTTCGGTCTTTCACCGAATATGCATTGAGGTGGTGCATTTTACCTCGTGAAATTTCCAGGCGTAGTTTGGTTTCTGTAAAAAACGAGATCAGCAAACTTGCTAAGTCAGCGGCGAGCACGTTCGCAGATGACCGAGCTGACGAATATTGTAACTCGTGGCGCCATCTCCCAATAGGCGCAGCGTGCGGACAACACGGTGCTTTATCTGCTCCCTGTTCCTGTCGGGAGGTTGCACCACAAGTTAACAGCATCGCCAATTCGGTCGTCTGCTAATCCCCCGCCATTGACTTCGGCAAGTGTATAGCTCTCGTTTTTTTTTACAGGAAGAGAGCTACGCCTCATACAGTGTTGACCGCATATAACGTATGTCACGGGAGTCGCGAAAATCCGCACTATAAGCGGTACCGCGCTATAACCAAAACATCAATTTTTGAGGCCAAAATACATGCCATGAGACAAGTTACCTTTGTAAAACAATTTATTTTATGTTAGATGAACTCTTGGGTCATCCAAGCCTTTCCATTTGCTGTGTACACCACAGGCAGACATTCTCGCTTCTTGAAGCAACGGGGTCGTTTATTTCCGATGATAAACAAGCGCCGCTTCCGGGCCGTCATGTTTGCAAAACAAACCGTGACACTCCTTTCGAGACTTTGCGGCCGGAACAGGGTTCACCTCTCATCGCGAGAGTGCGATCGGGAAGCAGCAGGCCCCCAGCCGTGGCCGCCGCTCGCGCGCATACCTCGGGCGTCGGGTTTCGCTTGGCTCCTGCACCCCTCCGCTGCCGCGCAGCTCCCGCGAGCCCCTCGCTATGCAAGGGGGAAAGGGAGGGAGAAGGACGCGACGTGCCATGCAAGTGTTGCGCCATGCCAGCCATGCACCTTGCTCCTTGCCCCCTCCCTTCTCTCATTCGCCAAACGCACGCACACACACACACAAAAAAAAATGTTTACTTTTTGTTTGTTGTCTACACGCGGTCCAAACAGACGGCGTGGAGTTGCGTGGAGCAAGTTAGCAAACTGCAACAAGCGAAACTAGAAACTATCCAGCCTTCAGTCTTGCGTGCGCGCGGTGTAAGAAAGGAGGTTGGTGTTGCGTCACTCTTGTGAGGGGTTTAAAATCGAAAGGGTGAAAGCGGTGAAAGGCTTGGGGGTGGCTCAATGAGGCTTTCAGAGTTGAGCACGCGCGTGCGTGTGTCGGCGCGCACCTCGCTACCTCGCTGCGTAGTCATTCGTTTCGCCTCTCTCTTTGCTTCTCCTCGCTTTCTTCGAGCAATCTCCTTGCCACCACAAATGCTGCTTCTTTTTTTTTTTTTTTTTTTAGCGTTTGTTTTAGAAATTGCACTTATAACCGGTATTTCCTTCGCCCCGCCTGCATTTTAAGCGGTATGTAATTACATGGAAGTTGTATGGGAGGCGAACCGGTGGTTGAAAAAAGCCGCGTTATACCCGGTCCTGCACTATAAGCGGTTACGTTGTAAGTGGTCTATACTGTATCTTCCACGGGGTGAAATGCGCCACCTCGATGCACATTCGTAGAAAGTTTGAGCTTCCAGCGGGCAGGCGGCAACTTTTCTGGCTCGTTTTACAGCGTAAGATTCAAATGGCGCACCCTATATTTCTACGCTGGCAAATTCTGTGACGAATGAGCCCTCGCAATGAGCGCGGTGTTTGTGCACCGACTGCTTCTCATCAGGGCTGTGGGCTCGCCGCACTGCCAGTGGGGCTGATTGCGGGCAGTCTGAGCACGTCGCAGGAGCGAAGCAGCGTGGCGGACCAGTTGGTTTCCCTGGACGCGCAGATCGACACTCTGCGCGAACAAGGTGGGTGTTCTTCTCTCGTGCTGGATGGCAGCCTCGGTCTGTTCCCACAGAGCTAAAATTTTACAGCGGAGCTGTTAAGGGCTAGTTTCCCCAGTATCGTGTCCGTGGACAAACAAATGTCGACACAAAACTCCAGACAGCTACCGCCATCCATGAGCGACGGCGGCAACCAGACAACCAGCTTGCCGGTTGTGTGGTTACCGCCGTCGCTCATAGATGGCGGCGACCTTCCAGCCTTTCCACTTTGGTTTTCACCAGAGTGGAAAGTTTGAATTTTCTAGGTGTCATCCTAGAAGTTGTCCTACTAGAGTGTCATCCTTGAGGTCGTCTCCGGCAGCGGTCGTTCTTCAGGTCGTCCTAGACGTCGTCCCTGTGGTCATCCTAGAAGTCGTCCTTGAGGTCGTCCTAGAATCGTCCTTGAGTCGTCTAAAGTGTCCTTGAGGTCGTCATAGACGTTGTCCTTGAGGTCGTCCTAGATGTCGTCCTCTGGGCGTCGTCCTTGAGGTCGTCCAAGAAGTCTGTCCTTGAGGTCGTCCAAGACGTCATACCTCTAGGCATCGTCCTAGACGTCGAAAACTATAGCAGTACCTCTGGTCCTCCATCTTCACGGGAAGTGGAAGGGCTCTACGTTTCCTAAGTTGCTGCCTATCTAAAGGCCTCGTTGACACACTTGCGTTTGCTCAGGACCGAGGTAATGTAACGTCTTACGACGACAGAATGTCCATGAGGGGACCCTGAAACTGCCTTTCTCTAGAGCTGAGGTTTTGCAGTATTTGTGAGATCAATGCGCTTACGTATCTACAAATAATGGTCGTTTATAACATTGTCAAAAGCGTTTTGAGCAAAAAAAAAAAGAATGCTGCTCGAAAATAAATATAAATACGGAAACTGTTTTACGGCTAGCCGATAGATGGCACCGGCCTGTTCTCTCATCGTAAGAGGTTGTAAGTCGTTGCAAATGTGTGAACCAGCCTTCAAGGACGGCCGAGTGCGTGGCTTGAGCACGGGCTCTGCTTGCAGCTGCGTGGCAGCATGGGCGGCGGCCGCCACTCAACCGACGCCGAGCGGCTGCTCGCACTGGAGGAGGAGCGACGCTCGCTCGAGCGAGCGCCAGCGCCGTCTGGAGCACCGGCAGGGAACCGTGGCGTACCGTCTGCCTGCCTGCTCCGGCCGGTCCAGATAGCCGTCGGTTGTGGAGCCATGCTGCTCGGATTGCTCGTCTGGCTCTCCCTGCTCCTGGTCAGGTGGGCGGCACTCCTTCAGTGGTTTGGTGCTCCGTGGTAATAGTAACTGGTTGAAATCTTAAAAGCAGTGTTGTACATGGTCTTCCAAAACAGGAACGAAAGTTCTTTCCTTGTTCCTTCTCTATCTTGGAGCAGATTTGCGAGTTTCGAGTGGTATGAAAGGAATGCATTCTCGTTACATTTCTGTAGGTTGGAATATGTCCTTACAATAACATTTATTTTGTATTATATGCTCTGTTGAGTTTCTATGCCAGGGGTGGCCAAGCTGCGGCTCGCCGCATGCGGCTCTTAGAAAAGGGTATTAAAGTGCGCTCACCAACTCCTCCCCCCGCCCCCCCGCCACTCCCCCCTCCTCCTTCCCGGTCACCACGAGCACCTCTCTAAAAAGGGAAATAAAACAAGTTTTACATCGAAAGGCAGGCCGGTTTGGTAGCTCCTGTGCTACTGCTAGCTTACGTACAGTTGGACTGCCTTTGACTCGGATAGGTTGAAAATAGTTTGAGTTGAATTAATTGCTCTAGACAAAAGTTTGCCCCCCCCCCCCGCGGCTCTTGGAAGTTTCGTGGTTTTGTTTGTGGCTCTTAGGCCCGGGTCATCTGGCCACCCATGTTCTATGCTATTGCTGCATATAACCTGATGATGTATGTGCTATATGAAACCACGAGGGACCAAGGAGCTACATCAGGCTGTTATACGGCTTTCTTTCCTCGCTTCCGCCATTTCTACACATACCAGAGTGGAAAATGAGATTTTCTTCTTTAGAAGCATTCATCTCCCAGGCGGCAGTAATGTCGGGTTCCGTGGTTACCCTAGGTGGCGCAAGCCGACGCCCCGATTGAAAGGGTTCAGCTGTTTGCATTTTCATCCATCCATCCGTCGGGCTCTTTCCTGCAGCATTGACAAGGCTCTGCATTCTCTGGGCTACAAGATGGGATACCTCCTGCCCAAAGCATCCTTACCCAACCCACTGGATATGGCTCTTGTTCAGAGCCAGAAGGGGGGTGAGCCTAAGAATGCCTGATTCGCATTGTACATGCAGCGTTCCGAAAAGGTATTTACTGGATTTATTTTTTAATCTCAAAAACTCACCATGCATCACCAAACGCTCACGGTTTCCTCAAACGTGGGTGAGCGGTTCCGACCAGATGCCAAAGCCTCGGAACCAACCGTTGTCTTAGTTAAAAGTTACAAGTAATTGTTTTTACACCTTAGCTGTACACCTCTACCAGCCAAGAAAATGTTTGTGCCGTCGTAGTAAGCAAAAAACTTCCGGCGAACAATTGAAGGCCAAACAGCATTTCTCCTTGAAATCGGGCATACAGCCTACAGCTCAGTATTCGTTTCAGTAGAAAACCACAAAACAAGCATCAGAATCACGTGATGCGTGATAAGCCGTGTGTGACTAATAGGAACACTCTCCCACGCATTCCGGTTAAGATTAGGTTTGCTGCTTCGAAGGGGTTCACGTCATACGAAGCCCTTGTGTAGTCACGAACCCGCGTAATGGTTGATAATGGCGCCTGCTGCACCGCGGCAACGGCAGCTTGCGACGCAGAGGTGAGCGTCGCCAGCACTTTCGCATATAAAAGAAGAACCACTGCCATACACCCCGTTTTCACCTTACGTCCGAATGCAACGGATGCCTACGAGCCATCTTGGCCAATCCCGACCCTGTGGACGTGGCCCGTGATACACTTTCCGCGCGTCACTGTGCCCCCTCTCTAAGGTCACGTGACACTCACTGCGGTTTCCGATTGGCTCCGATGGCTTTAACATCCATGCTCGTATGCGCTCTAAACGCGTAAGATGAAACGGAGTATAGCAACTGATCTCATTGTTGCTGCAGCACCCGCGATGGAGAGGCCACGCATAGTTAGGGCTTCCGAGGAGCAGCGTGAATACTAGGAGCGGCAAAGGGAAAGAAATGGCAATACGACCCGCGGCGGCGTGCTCCGGCCGGCGGCGGCATTTCGCTATGGTGCAGTAGGCAAGCGTTGCAGGTGATAACACAGCTTCGCTGACCAACCACCTTCACAGCGTGGATTGGAGCCCCAACATTTTAAAATTTTTGATGGGAAAATGGTGGTCGATGGAGCTCTCAAACACACGGAGCTGAATGATGCCATGTTGGCAAAAAGGGCCCCATTTTTCTGTTGAAATTTTCAGAAGCATTAATTTTAGCTTTCCAATAAGGCAACGGCAAGTTCTGAAACTTCTGCCATCTGGTTCAGACCATTACCACTTCATTTAGGCAGAGAATGAGATTTTGGAGAGGCAACAGTTCATATTTTGCGGTGAAAAGAAACCGTGTAATCTTTTTGGGGGGAGGCACGCTGTACAATCGCAGCTCTCCGATAAGTCAGTACGTCCTAATGAGTATTTGGATGGAAAATGGACCCTTTTTATTTGTTTGTGGAGAGGAAGTGAGGACTCTAGGGAAGGTTTAGGAGGATAGTATGCTACTGGGCATAATATTACGACGACAGCTGTTCTGGAAGCTTCTCAGCTGCATTCGCGGCGTCTGCATTGCACTATGGTGTCTACTTGGGACGTCTCTCCAACTGTGCGTCTTGCATCCCCATTCTGCCCTTCCATCGAAAGTGGTCTCGTAGTGTCAGCAAATGACATCACAAAGCCGGAGTGTTACGCTGTTGGGTGTCGCCATCCTGGCGGTTTGCTGTAGATGTTCTGGAGTCAAGCACGAGAGAATGCGGGTTTCGCTGTCGTCGCGGTGTCCAAACTTCGGGCTGCCAAAGCTTCTATGAACAGTCGATCTGGAGAGCGACTTGCGGTACGCCCACCCACACGCCGCTGTGGTGCCACCAGTATCATGGCCGACAGCAGCCTGAGCGCTTTTACTGACATCTGCGAGCGGGCGGGCATGCGTGTGTGCGAGCGATGGGTGTGTCGTGAATAGATTTACGGAGAGTTGTTTCAAGTGTTGACGCATTTTGCAGGTGTTTCCCATCGACTATGTCCTCTACTTGGCTGTGGTCCTGTACCTTGTGATGTGCACGGTTGTATGGCATCCGGAAAATGGGCGTCTGGTTGCGTCTTTCTCAAAGCAAGGAACACTTTATTTATTCTTTCCATCGGTGGAATATTCATACAGTGGGTTGTATCGATAGGTTAATAGCTACTATGGTAATATTAGTTCTACTTGTATTAAATCAGTCAACCATCTTATTTCGTGTACTTGCCGCTGTTGCATCGTACACTGCCACGTAAAAAGCTGACCTGAAATTGAGATTTTCCCATGCAATGTAAACCGTGTCTACCGTTTTTAAAAAAATATATGCAAAAGGAAAAAAAAAGATTTTTAGGCAGCTTGAATGGAAAAAGGAAATTAAGCGACTCACAACAAAAAAGATAAAATTTTAAGAGCTGTACTTTTGGTGCGAAACAAATTTGTAGTTGGCGCTTGCGGGAGTCCTCAGAAAAGTGGCTACTAAAGTCACGTGACTGGCCACTATAGTCATGTGGTGCTTGCGCTCTTTCAGAAGCCTCTATTAGCTAATTATCAATCTTCGTTTTAAGTGCTACAAAAGCAAAGATTAATAAGTAACACTTAGAGCCCATAGGAAGCTCCTTAAAGGGGCCCTGCAATCATAATTAAGCGTCTACCTTTTTGCGGTTTCCACGTCTCTTGGGGTTCGGGCAAGCCAGCGGGCACGGAGAGAGTCACTAAATATCAGTGCGTCATATTTTAACCGGACGACGCGGAAACCTCCTCCACCGACGGGGCGACCCGCGGTACCGAAAGCGCGCGTAATGTGACGTCTTAGGTCCTGGGCTTACTACTGGTCAGAGCCGCTAAAAGCTTCTTTTAGTCGAAATACAAAATATAAGTGGCGCGAACCGTTTCAATTATTTATAAAAGTAGTTTTTGTTCAGTATTTGAGATCAGAAAAGAAACAAATGCAGTTTATAAAGTACGGAAACAAGAAATGATCCGTCGACATACCCGCCACCAATCGGTGGAAAAGGCGGCGCCTACTAGAAAGGAGTAGTGGGATCAGGCGCCGACACGGAAAGGTCCCGGATGTGCGCGGGCGGCGCTGCGGCCGTAGGGACCGGAGGACCCGGCCGGCTCTGAGCGTTCCCAAGGCCTTCGGTGAGCAGCTTTGTCTTGCGGTTTGGCCGTTTCGCGGTATGGCAGCGCGAAGTGGCTCCCATTCTGAACTGATCTTTACCCCGTGTTTGCTGTCGTTTGTGGCCAATGAAGTGTCATGCCGAATTTGTGTTTAATCGCGCAGCAAATGCAATGAGAGCCGCTCTAGCTGCCCGCTACATACAGCCTATCCAGAACACGCTTTAGTGGCGTCCTCTCGCGCCGTCGACACGGAGTACGGCAGCCGTGAGCGCTCGCTCAGCTCACCACCCCTCGTCTAGTTCACGGCCACTCAAGCAACCAAGGACGTCATGAAGGAGGTTATTTTTTGCTTGTTTTTGTAATTTTAATTTGCCTATAACTTCTAAAATAAATCGAAACGCGAAAAGAAGTGCGCTCAGGTTTGGTGCAAATTTAGCATCAGTAAGAAAACAAGTACTGCAGGGCCCTTTAAAGAGCGCAAGGACTACGTGATAGACCCGTGCGCCTGTCAGAAATTGGCGGCGGTGGTACACAACAGTGTTCTCTTTTAAAGGCGGCGTGGAGAAAAATTACTGGGTAATGATGATAATGATTACTTTTTCTTTTCTTGATTAGAAATGATTTGTGAAGGTTTTTATATTTTATTTGAAACAAATTTTTAAATTATTTTCTGCATATAAAGAAGAAGAAAAAATCAGCAGAACCGCATCCTTTGGGAATGATTATCTACGTTAATGCGAATAGCATCAAACGGTGCGGAGTTATGCGCTGTTCGTCAGGTGGCCGGCAGCACTCTAGATACGCCTAGCCCACTCTTGAGGCGATTCTAAATTTGTTGACACTTTCACAGCCCTGCGCACGATCTCCGCAGCCCAGCACGTGCGTTTGTGTCACTTAGGAAGGCGAGCAAAGCACGCCATACGCACAAACACTCAAAATGGTACCGACCAGACTTTCTGGCGTCTCAGCTAGTCTCAACCAACGGTACTCTAAACGGTTGTTTATATCTTTACCATAGGACGCGCTTACAGCGCTGTCACAGCTACCGGTGCGCGCGCGTTCCATGCACGAGGGCTCATTCCGCTCTCGTGAGGCTGAGCACGCCGCTACATCACCCTCTCCCGAGCGCGGGAGAGGGTGAGCTAGCGGCCGTGCTGAGCCTCACGAGGCGGAATGAGCCCTCGTGCATGGAACGCGCGCACCGGCAGCTGTGACAGCGCTGCAAGCGCGTCCTATGGTAAAGATATAAACAAGTGTTTAGAGTGCGTTGAATGACTGCCTTCATAGCTCTGTGGTTAGCGCGTCTGCCTGCTGATCAAAGGGTCAACGGTTCGAATCCCAGCCGGCGCCGGTCTTTTTTATTTATTTATCGACCCGCGGCGTAAGGGTTAGATAGCCAGATAGATAGATAGATAGATACATACATAGACGAAAAGTGCGTGAAGTATCCAAAGAATGCTATTCGCATTAAAAATGTGTTTGAAGTTGGCGGCGTGCCACACTCAGCGTGCAGCGTGAGGCGGCAGCGGGGCGTTTGAGGCAACTTCACCAGCGGTGCTGAACAGCCCCGGCATAACTTGCGGCGAGCAGGCGCAGCGCTGCGGTGCGCAGAGTCTGCCACGTGTGCTCCCGCGGGCGCCAGCACTACAAATTCATTTCATTGCCTGCTAAATATTCACTCTTTTTCTCGCGCGAGTTAAAACGCCAGTATGCCAGTAGCCTCCAACCACTTCTAGTTCTGAACTAAGACAGCGGTTTTCACAGTATTTGCGAAGTCAAACATAGACGCTATCTTCTGGGAATTCACCACTTTTACACTCTCCGGGCTTCATCCACTTTCATGGTAACAGAATGGTGAGTAGTAAAAATTGGGAAATATACGTGAACCGGAAAGGTGTGCCACGGCTACCACGTTAGATGGCGCCACTGAGTCCGTTGCCAAACAAAAAAAAGCAAATAGCTCTAATTTTTTCTTAAATTTATTTTATATACATTTTGTTTTCCATTCAGGCTGTTCAAAATTTTTTTTTCCTTTGCGTGTCTTTTAAGTAAATTATTCTACCGAGTTTTCTTCACAGTCTGAAAGGTTTAGTAATTTCATGCCCTCGCTTACCTTCCAGGAGCTTTGTGATGACCTTCGTACTAAAAAAAAAAGTATCCAAATCTGTTGTGCTCATTCTGTTGGTTTTAACAAAAACCAGCGGTGTAAATTCGAGTATTCACTGGATTAAAATAAATCGGAGGAGTAATGGAGTGTGCTTGTTTCCAATAAAAATCCATCCGTTGGTGCACGATGTGCAAATGGAAAGAGAAATAACATACCTAGCCCTTCCCTGAGACTGTACATCAGCCAGCAACCTCAAATTACTAGTTTGTTACCCTGCAGATGGCTTATGAACGAGCACATTATTGGTGATGATACCAACGAGTGCCGAGTTAAATGTCACGAGTGCAACTCCCTTTTTGAAAAACCCCCACAGCACTGTGTTAGACAGTGACTTCACTTTCATAAATTCCTCTATTGTGAAACTCAACCGCTCTCCTTAACTAACGATTTACTTTCTATTCATCGTACTGCCAGTGTCTCGTCCATGAAAGCGAACCCTTCCTCTTTTTACGTTGCTTTGCACAATACCTCAATTATGTCGTTTTTATTCAACTTTTGACTCCAACCCTGCTCTAAGTAGTAAGTTGCTCCTTCTTCACTCCGAATATATCCCCTCTCATTGATCATCAATTCAAAGTCGGAATTCATTCCTGTTGCACCAATGCCTGCATCGACTCCTTCATTCCCAAGACGTCATCCAAATAGAACCGCCTTCCCGCATCTTTAGTGTCTGTATCATCGGCTGATTCAAATTGCAATAACCAGTAATTCTTTTTATCTTCAACCATTCATGCTTTGAGTGCATCTTTGTACTACACTCGTTTATATCCTATAATTCATTTTTGCTTCTTGCCCTTCCCCTTTGTAATGCCTCTGGGCCCCGAAGGAATTGAAATAAAATTAATTATTACTCAGTTTGTCTAAGCGGACGTTTCCTGCGCAGATGTACCGCATCCGTCCCGGCAGGGACCAGGCCACAGGGGATCCTGCTGCTCTGCCTCAGCCTCATGTTTGCGGTGCTGGCTCTAAACGTGCTGCTGTACAGCGTCTGCCCCCAGTACACCACCTTCGGCAGCCAGCACTACCTCTCACAGGCACGCTTGCGCAAAATGCGGGTTGGGTGGGACAGAAACAGTGGTTGGGAATGCGATTCAGCCGTCAACACCCAGAATTTTGGCGGTATCTAGGGATGGAATTTATGCTATCGCAACGCCTCCTAGACAAGGAGGCCATAGTGATGAATTTTCTACGAGTCTCAACTGAGCGCTGATGCAACGCTCGTGTCCAACCCTCGTTCGCCTCTTTAGGGTGACATTGCAAATTCAGCCCTATGGCCTTCTTCATCTGGCTGGTGTCGGCCATAGTCGGTGACAGCGTAAGAATCCGGTAGAAGCTATGCCTCCTGCGTGCACTTGTTGCTTTCCGTTGTGTTTTGGGTGTGCATGCCTCCAGGACACCAAAGCGTTATTGAAGGTGCAAAAATTGTACTGGAGGCACAGCTTCCACCGCTTTCTTGGAGTGTCACGAACAATACATACCTTGCACTTTAAGGGGAAAATTTGGCTTGACGCTTAATCTTAACAAATACAGTAATCACTTGTTATAACAAGATCACATTTTTTTAATTATCACTTTTATCGAAGTTCAACATGGTCCCGACCAAAATTCACACATTTTTACAGCGGAGCTGTTAAGGGCCAAATTCCCGAGGATCGTGTCCGGTACAAAACACTGGACAGCTACAGCCATCTATAAGCGACGGCTGCAAGCACACAACCAGTCTGGTTGCCGCCGTCGCTGGTAGATGGTGCCAGTCTTTCCTGCTATCATAGAAGAATGGATAGTTGGGCAGTGCGTTGGTGGGAATTTATTGAGAGAAACAGCTGAAAAATAGACAACGACAAAGAAGCACACGTAACGAGCACAGCGCTCGTCACGTGTGTTTCTTCGTCCTCGTCTGTTTTGTGCGCTGTTTTCTACGCTCTTATCAGCTTTGATTTTGACTCGGGATGGGTCAGCCACGTGCCCTTTCGGGAAGGAAGACTGGCTGCGGAAGAGTGGCGACGTACGCAGCAGCGCGAATGGGTCCGTAACCGCCGCAAAGCCGCTGTCGTCTCGACTTCTACTGCATCGAGCGCTTCAGATTCCCTTGCCAAAGAAGAGCACATCGCTTGCCTGGAAAGCCGCCGCTGAGAACAGAACCAGCGATGTAAAGGGCGCCGGCGGGCCAACGCCACTGACCGACGATCGTGCCACAGAGGCCAAGAGCAAGCGCGAGGCCCGGCGACGACTGCACTTTACGGCGGCTGAACAGTTCCCGGGCGCGACAGCGATGTTCCGGAGGGAGTTCGTGGATTACCCGTTTGGCATCACGTGCGCCGTGTGCGACCGACTTTGGGTCGCCGGAGACGTATCCACGATCGGCGGCGTGTCGGACAGAAAAAGTGGGAAACAGGCGCACGCGCGTTGCGGCAGCGTATCGAGTATAGCTCCGCTGATCTTCCTTCTTCACGAGAGTGAAAGGCTGAAGCGTTTTAACCAGATTATTTTAAGAGTATCGGCGGCCGACCACGCTTATTACGAAGGCCACGGAGCGGAAAGCATGCAAGCCTGCAGGGAGACACTTGCGTTGCCCTACTCCGAGGCAAACGACAAACTGGGAAAACTGAGTAAACGAGCGATGGAGGGCAGAGTGTGCAGAGCGCCGCTTCTGATGTTGATGTGCCGATACGGGTACGCGGGCAGGGAGCAGCTCACAATGTTCCGACGCTACTCACGGCGCCTGCGGCCGGCGTTGCGCTCGACTCCTGTCGGAATCGGGTCAAGGGAGCGATAGAGCCGGAGCAAATCATTCTTTCGGGAGCCCCCGACGCGCGCCTGCGGCACTGCTACATGCACACGTGCGTCGTATGGGAGATTTTGAGTGTCTACCGGAAGTCAGCTTAGATCTGCGAGGTTGAGAAAAGTGGCCGGCCCTAGTCCAAAATCGCCAAAGAATATAACACTCTGGCAACGGCTGTTCGACATTGTCCACCATTTTGCAGAACAAGCAAGGAGTATCGGGCGGGTTTGAGAAGTTTCTCATGCAGGAGAAAGCGCGCTTGCCACCCGAAGATGAAAGATCGCCAACTGCTTCGCACACGTCGGATTTTCTCTCGCAACTTGCGGAGGCGGTCCTTGATCTCCATAGCTGCAACTATCTTTACAGGAGTGTGTGAAAACATGTTGACAAAGCCACTCAGGAAAACTTTGATTCGTTTGCGCTTGTCGATGCGGACGTTCCCATTGTTGCTCCTGCCACGGATGCTGCGATCGGAGACCTTGTGTGCGGCCAGGGTAAACATGAAGCGACATCATAGAGTCACCGCAGGGAAATGCCGACGACTGCGGAGACGCGAAACATCCTACGGGTGCTTCGAAACAAAGTGGAGGGCAGCGGCGGTGGCAGCGTCCTTGCGATGCCTGGAGCAGTTCGAGGAGAACTGATGCCCGGATGAAATTATCGGCAAACTCCACCTAATGCCTTTTTTACTCAGCAAAGCTGCCGCGAGATGTTCAGAACCGAGGTTTGTTTGATTAAATATACGGCCATAGTGTTCCGCAGTGCTCCATCCACCTTCGAGGTTTCTGGCACTGTTTTTCGGCTCAACCGCTTTGATTGAATTGTTACTTATATTGATTTTTTTTGCCGTCCCATTGACTTTGTTATAATAGGGATTACTGTACTACGAAGAGTATTATTTTTGTCTGTTCCGTCGAGCCATCTGCAAAAGCTCCGGGCAGGTGCTGTTTAGTTGTGAGACGGAGTTTCATGCACATGTGCTCCAATGGTAACTGAGAAAGAAAGACGAGCTCTCGTTTAGATTTTTGAGAATGCTGGGAATGGAATGGAGTACACATTTGTGGATCTGCCCAACTAGGTAATTTCTAGCACTGAAAGGAAAAAAACTGTTATTGTTCTACTTGTTCATTTATGTTTCTCACGAGAGGATATTTGACAAAGATTTTAGCTTGGGTACATGGGTGTTTAGTTGTATGCTGAAATGTGTGGTAGTACAATGATACAATAATAACCCAAATTGCTGGGCTAGCCTTTTAAAGAGCTTCACTTTGTCACTTTGGGTTGCTTCGATTTCTCTTTTTTTCATCTCAATCTTATATTTTTATGAAATGGTCAGTCCACAGCTTGCTTGTTTTTGAAGCACTATCGTTGACACACTGTTTTTGAAGCACTACCTTTGACACGATAGCGGAGTGAGACATTTCACCAGTTGCTGGCACGCCCTGCTGTTCCCATTCTGTCAGTGACTTTAGTGGAATATTAAAACTGAGCGGTACATGCGTTTGTTGTACATAACAGTAAGACTGGGCAAGGATTGCACCTTGAGCTGGGGTGAACAAACGTTTTTCTTGTGCAGGACCAGAACAGCACGGCAACCCCCAGCCCTGTGCCGTGCACCATCGACGCTCCTCCGGGTAGGTTCTGCTCCCAGGGTTGGGTGCGTTTGCTCGTCTGCTACAGGTGCCCGACCAACAGTGCTTACTGATTGCACTCACTTTTTGATTAGTCGCATTGCGAGACCACATTTTAAAAGAAGCCAGTCTACTATCGTTAATGTGGCCCTGAGGAAAAGCACTGGCCAGCGGATTTCCAGGTGGCAGGTTCGAATCCCAACTGAGGTGTTCGCAATCTGATGGAAGTTTTATTTTTCGTAGAAGACACCGTTACAGTGGCCGAAAGGGGTAGTGTAAAGAACGAAATTGGAGGAGTGGCGGCACGCTGAAAAAGCTGCTGCATGGCGGCACTTTCGGCTGCTTGCAGCGCTACAAACATGCTCCCGTGTGTTATAATTGGGGTTCTGTGTTTTTGGATAAATCCGAAAAATGCCCACCGGTGAAATCTTGATCAATTCAGATTTATTCGATTAACTCCGAATTCTGATGGGCCAATGCCCTCCCTCAAGAAAAAAAGAAAGACTGTATTTTACACAGTAACCCATTTGCTACCGCACGCATCGCACGCTGCCGGGTTGTCCATACTGCATGTTTTTCTCCTAAAACGGCCACACTAGGCATGACTGTTTTGCTTGTATAATTAGCCTTTACAGTAAAACTCGGTGCAGAAAACATGTTTATTTACATGCTTAAGTGGTTCATTCAAGTCTTTAAATCAACAGGCCCTCACAGATTCTTCCTCGTATGAAAGATCTCGAAGCTCTCCATCCTCGGTCGCTTAGGCATCGCACAACCAGTGCGCTCTTGTCATGATTCGTGCTCCGAATTGCTGCTAGAATAGCTCCCGTCGTCGACAGAAGGCTCCGAAAATCTCACTGTCCTCACCAGACGTCCCGTCATCATCGCTGTTGAAGAGGATATCTTTGATTTCATCGCCAGAAAGGCGACTCTGTACACTGGACGCTGCCATCTTCTCCAAGCAGGCAGCGATCGAGCAGGAAAGACGACGCACAACAGAACAAGCTCACACAAACAAAGTGAACAGAACGACACTCGCCATCTGTTGGCAATGTATCTAACTACACTACTCCAAGTCCACATAGCGTGCCATCTATGAATGGCTCTTTAAAACAGAAATTCATGCAGACCGGCGAATCGCCAGCTTTGGCAATATGGCCCCTGACGGCACGCCTGGCGATTCGCCGGCTTTGGTAGCGAATGGGTTAAGTTTGATCAGTGCACTGGGTCAATGGTCCTGGGAAAATGCCACCACAGTTACCTTTCAAATCTCGAACCATTGTCAAGAGGTTTTCTTACCTTTTATTTCGTCAAAGTTCATTCAGGACAACGGGTCATCATACTTTCTGGTCATGACAAAAGCCACTGTTTTGGTTTCTAGTTTTGGCCGTACTGTTTGTGCTTTAAGGGAAGGAGAGGTTGTGTTTTTGTAACAGTGAGAGTTATGGACCATAGAGATTGCGTAAAATGGGGAAGAGGGGCAGTTGAAACGTCTCTATTACATCCTTTACCACCCAACCTCGCGCGGCCACGGGGTAGGTTGACGGAATATGGTGGGATGAATACGAGCTTCTCAGCGACTACCTCCGCAAGTTCATTGATTTTAAGGTATCGACATTTATTGAAGCAACACTCGTGTGCAACTTTTGTAATGGGACAAATTAGTATTGCCAATGGCAATGGCACCAATACCAAATCCAGCTAAAGAAACATTAATTGATACAAGCGCTATCTGGCATATGTTTACACCCGGATATTTATTTATTTTTAATAGGAAACATTGCGAAATTAAACTCAGAATTTCGGAGAATTCAGAATTAAACAAAAATAAACTCTGATAAACTCAGAATTTTCGGCAAAAACTAAACTCCGAAAAACACACTTCGAATTTGACGAAGAATGAACTCCAAAAACACAGAATCCTAGTTATAATCGTGAAAACTTCCTGAATTTCGTGCTCCAATTTTATTTCGAAGCTCCGTACCACTTTTATTCCATCAAAATTTGGGTGACTGTCGCATCGGTTACAGTGTAGAGCCAAGTGTTTGCAATGTTTATAATAATGTGTCATCTAATAAACTTTTCAGTTGAGAGTTTGCCTTGTGCTGTGTCGCCTCTTATTTTTCAGTCCTTGTGTCTTACCAACTAGTCCAACTTGCAGTCTTAATTGAGAATTGCTCCTCTACTTCAGCGGATTGCGTGATGACCCGGGCGAGCGCACTGCTGCTGCGGTTCTTCTACAAGGCCTGGGTGTTCGGCGCCTGCTACTTCTGGGCTACCGTGCTCCTCTGCGCGGTGAGTCGAGCCTTCTGCTTAGAAGTTCATTCTCAAAGGAGCTCCCGACGAAACGACGCCACAGTTTTTGTTTCCGCCGCAATTGAAGATTTGCAGTGCGGGGTCATAGGTAGTTCAACAGCATTTGTATGCGGGGATTTTTTAGAATGATGTTGGCTTATTTACTCGGGCCTTTGTATTTGCAGAGTTTCTCCGGTGTTTTTCGAGTAATCCCTCTGTTTAGTGGGATTACTCGAACAACTGTAACATACATCTCTGTGCTAGTTACAGTTTGACACTGTGTTGGGTAGAAAATTTGGTTACAAGGCTGCTGTAGTAGATCAGGAAATTAGTTTCGTTACCTAACCTAAAAGTTTGTGTAACAATTGCAGATATATGTTGGGAGTTTGGTTATTTTGGGGGTAAGTTGAAAAAAAAAACAGCGTGCTTACCTTGCTTCCAACATCACTTCTATCACTCTTAGGATTTGTTTGACCAAACCTTCACAGAGTAACAAGAACTGAAACATTATTTGCTAGGAGTACCGTATTTGTGCAACCTGGAGCAGTGGCATAGATATTTCTTGGGAAAGGGGGCGGGGGGAGAAGGGGGTTATCCTTGAAACCTTTTTCTGGCTACTCCACTGTCCTAGAACCGGTAGACCATTCCATTTCCTTCCGGATTGTCTTCTGGATGCTGCCATTTTGCTGCCTAGTGCGGACCGGTCGCAGTTTTCAATGTGCGACTAAAAAGCGTGCGACTAAATAGTGACGCCATGCTGCTGTGCCCAGCACGAGCATTTTCCATAGACATCATCTGTAGAAGCCAACCATGGTTTTTGATCACTGTCAGGTTACCTGAGCACAGCGCTACACAAAACATTCGGTGCCCCAGTTGGCGCTAACTTTTTTACGCAAGGCCTGGAAATTGAGAACACAGATCCCCTTTACGCACTGGCAAAAACAGTCGCCAGTGCATAAAGTACTACAATCGTCTCGATCCCAGTACTTCTACTTTATCTGCCAGCAAGCGAAGAGCGATTTAATAATAAGAGGAGCTACATATACTTCTCGTCTAGATTTTATCACTTAGTGGCACCGATGAATGTCATCCTGTACTGATTTATGGACGATTGAAGACACAAGCACTTAGTGGAGGCATATGCCAACGCAGATAAGCTGAATTCTTGGTGGTGTGCCGTTGTCATTGCCGCTCACAACAGCAGAGGACGCAATTGAGTCGGAGCTCTAAGCAACTCCTGCGAGTCGAATGACGTGAGAACGCATACAGAGTAACGCTGGATACAAGTAGGTCTTCAAATGTTAAGGTGCCAAACCTTCACTCTGGAGCGAAATCGAGAAACACGACCACGAGAAGGTGCAGACGCAATTGAGACTCCATGGACGCGTTAGAGCAGGTTGAAGCAGGCGGCGCTTCATTATGCGAAGTAACGCGGATGCTGTCACGGGCGGCGCCGCCAACCAGCTGCCAAGGATGAGCAGTGCACCCCCTTTAGGTGTTGCATGGACTCTCAATACTATTAGTAAACTAAGAATATCTTTTATGCATGCTTTGCAAAGTGTTTCGTAAGAGTGCAAAATTAGTACACGTTCAGTTTACGTTACTTTTTACCGAGGGCACGCGAGTTCTCGATTCCACCCTTCCAAAGATTCTCCTTTCTGTCTCTGCTCACGATTTCAGAGCTACGTGGTGGCATTCGTGGTGGTGATTGCGCGCGGCCGACAGTCGGCCGTGGAGGTCGACACCGACGACCTCGACGGCAGCGACGACGAGAACCTCCTCCGCGCCTAGTTCCTGGTGCATCGATTCGTGTTGCAGTTGATCCGGTGGGGGTTTATCGCGGATCCTCGAATTACTGGAGATTGCTACAGTGCTTGGGACGCGTCTCCGATGGGTGTATTTGCCGCGTCCTAGAAAGTGGTCCCTCTATTTCCTCCCGATGACGTCATAAAAGTGTTGCGTCGTCGCCGGATGCGCGATCCTGGTGGTATCACGGCAGCAGCAGTGGTGGATATGGCAGACATCCATTCTGTTACAGCTTGACATTCCACGGAAGCTTCGGCAGCTAAGAGTTGGGACTCGGCGACAACAGCGGCGCTCGCATTCAGTCCTGTTTTCTGTCGGGACTCGTAGCACCGACCATCAGGATCGCGACATCCGACAACGTGCCACGTCGGCTTTTGCGACGTCACTTGTTGTCGTTTGGGGGACCACTTTTGATGTGTGGGCAAGAAGACGAGTTCCAGGCACCGGAAGATTACTGCACGTGTGCAGAGCGAGCGCAGAAGCTCGAGCTGAATTTAGCTCATTCGTGCATAGAAAAGACCCAGAACAATGCTCGAAGTATAGCATATGTTTATGGTTTGCTACGTCTGTCATTATGCGGGGCGTCGACAGCGTTTGAGCCCGTTTATTTGTGCCGGGTCCGATGGAGGAAACAAAACCTGGTTTTTCGGCCCACGTATATAAACTAGGCATCACTCAAAGCTGGAACTCTAGTGAGATTATGATAAAATGAGAAAGCTTGGGAACACGACGTTACCTAGGTAAAAGGATACGAGTGAAAAACAAAATTTCTCTGTCAGCTGACGTCCACCTAAGCCTAATATATTGATTAAACCAAAATGTGACATTTTGCACGCCTGTACTCAAGCTTCCTTATTGTACCACCACTGCCATCGTCAGATTCTCACCGATTTTCAGCTTTCTGCAGCATGTAATTTACTAATGCGAGCTGAAAAACCGGGTTTCAATTTCTCAGTCGAACCCAGTAGTTTGTTCCCTAGCATCGCTCGGTGCTCCGTGTTGTTCAAAGCATATTCAGCTGCCGATGTGCCACCATCTCTAAGGATTAAGGATTTCGGAGGGTGATCTCTAATCTATTAATAGGCGGTGCCAAAGAAGGTAAGGTCTATCGAGGCCAGAGCTCTACGTAGCCGTTGCATTCTGACGTACAGTAGCAGAGCTCCATCCACTTCCAACGCCCTCAAAGTAAGAACTTGATGGGTGCCACTTTTGGTTTGGAAAGTGGGGCTGTTACCTGAAGTAATGAAAAGTAGGATTGGTGTTGTGGTTTGAGTGTGGTACTGTGGGACATGGATTTTCTTTATTTATGCCATTTTGTATACTATACTCTGTTGCAGGTTACAAGTGGAAAGAGTGGGGGGCATTGTGGGAGTAGCTTGTCCTGCTTCTCTTAACCTGCAACAGAGTATAGTCTTTGTGTACTATGCATGTTTGGGTGTGGTGCTGAGAGGTATGCAAAAAGGGATGCAAGTCCTTATCCCCCGGCATGTGCACTTATTCGAGAATTCCCTGGCTGCCTGCTCGGAGGCTGGAGGTATATGTTTGTAGACTATGTATAAAATTGTTTTTGGAGCCTTATACGTTGCTTCAAATAGTTAGTGCTGTTTAAAATCCCCGAGAAATTCTTTATCTGGGACAATGGCAGGGCTGTTGTTTACGAAGCGGTATTTGGTTATTTGACGTCGGAGCTTTGCAAGACATGCACTTCATTGCTTTTGTATAGTGAGCGAAAGGTAAAGAGTTCAGGGGAATCTTTTCCCACCTCTTTCCACTGTAAACAGAGCATACGCTGGAGAGGAGGTTGCCTCCACTCCGGCATTCGCTCTGCAAAAGTGGAAAGAAGTCGGTGGGGTTTCACCTGAACCCTTAACCTGTCACTGACTATAGGGGTAGCCCCCTGGTGGTCTTCAATGTTGCCAACATATATAATTGTTTGATGCCTTTCAAGCTATGGAAAGCCTCGTTACACAGCTTTAGTCTTTGTTCTGCTTTATAGCTTCCTCTCTATGCAACATTTAACGACAACTCAAAGGCGTGATGTCGAGCGAACAACTTAAAATGGTGTACGTGGGCAAGTGTCATGGGGTAATATATTAAGAGCTTTTCCAATTCTCTAGTCTTTTTTGTTTCTTGTCCTAGGCATGCTGCAATTAAGCAACTTCGTTTAGTTATATGGTTACATGGTTACAGGATTCTAATGCCGTGGACTTTGTAATTTATGTCTTTTGTGGGACATCAAATAAATAACCCTTGTTGCATGCAATTTGTCCTTAGCTGTATTTGGCTGTTTCGATAGCTCAGGCTCTTATGAAATTGTATGTTCTTCTATTACATATTTTTTCGACAAGCAGAAAGAAAAGAAAATTGTGAACGACCTATACCTTTAAAGTCTTATAATGCGTGAAACACAGTTTTTAGGAGCGATTGTTTGAATTGCTTGGAAGACATTAAACAGTGGTTCCGGGAGTGAAGAGCCTATATCTTTATTGATTTTGGGGAAACTCAATCGGTGTGTCATGTGACTAGGGGGAAAGGGAGGCAAATGGGGAGGGGAGGTAGGGAGTGGAAGGGAGGGGGAGTGCACTGTAGAAGGTTAAAAAGGAGGAGAGAGGAATAGGGAGAGGGCAGTGGCGTGTCACACGACATATATTTACCCACTAAATTTAGTGGGGAAACTGAATTATTGTATAGGTGTGGGAACAATAAATGAAATTAAATAGGTCATGTGACGTCCGGTTACGTAACTTCGATTTCCCCCACTTAATTTAGCAGGGAATCTGAACTGGTGTGTAGGTCACGTACCGTCAATTTTCCAACTGCATATACACGAGCTCAACTCTGTTACGTCACGGCGCGGTGGGGGCGCGTCGAGCGCACTTCTGGCCTGGGGCTGTGGGCAGAAGTCACTGTGCAAGACGTGCATTCCTGCATTGTTTTGAAAGAAACCAGGCAAAACCTGCCTTCTTGTCAAAACTCCGCGACTGGGGCCGTACCAAAGGAGTCGAGAAAGGTTGGAAGGTCAGTTTTCATGTGCTCGGTTCGTCCGAGAACGTGAATATGTGCCGTGAAAAGGGAAAACCAGACTCCGTCGGACCACGATTGCTTGGGCGGGAAGCACTTTGGGTAGAATTCATGGATACTTGTGGTCATCAGATTTATTTGTTTTGTTCCAACATGTTCGCGGAAAACCATCAAGTTGTACGGACCACTTGCGGACTACGTTCAGTGCGTCTTCAGCTTCAAACAGCCGCCTGATCGTTCAAACTGTCGCCGGCTTTTTCAAACGTTTCTGCTTGTCGTCTGTTCTTTCAGACGACACCGGCCAGTCGACCAAACATTGGCCTGGTAATTGCGATAAGAAGTAACTGCAGGCCTCAAAGGAATTTTAAGTTTGAGAGTTGGTTGGGGTAAGTAGGCTCGGTGTGAACAGTAAATAGAAGGAGATGTTGATCATTGTTACCAGTGGCCAGCATCGACTTGTTATTCCTGATTCACTTGGTCCGATTCTGCTTGCGATTTTCAGTACCGACGTCGACCATCTTAGCGACAGTTCACGCTCTTGCAGCCCAAGCGACGTCAAGACTGAGAATTGCGAGCGGAATCTCATCATGTGAATCGGGCTTTAGGGTCCATTCTGCGGCGTCCACGCGGAATGAATCACCGCATGTCACAATATTCACACAAAGTTTTGCTGAGGCCGCTCAAGTACTATAGTCGGACATTGCCAGCAAGATGTACAACAATTCCAATGCGAAAAAGAGCACGGGGACTCCTACCGACGCCAACATCATCGCATTTCAATGGTTTGTTTATGGGCGACAGCGAGCTTCTTGCCCACACTTCATTGCACATGCGCGGTGCCAGTGGCATCCGCTAGGGGCGCTGCAGTTTGTTTGTAAATATGAGTTGGTCTATAGATCACTTGACGTCGATTTCCCCGCTAAATTAAGCAGAAAATGCACAGACCGACGGGGCAATATTTTGGGAGTGGGGGTCCCGTTGAAATGCATTTTATGCTTTAATAAGCACCTGTCCGAAGACTTCCCGATCACTTTGCACAAACTTTGTGCTGTCGCTTCAAGATTCAGCAGTTTAAAAGTATCATCTCCCGAGATATAAGCCAAAACACCACCATACCTTATTGTTTTCAACTTTGTGAACAAGACCGAGCCAGATTTCTTGTTTTTCATCTTTTTTTTATTTAGTAAGGATAAAATAATGCACATGGCTCCCTTATATAGACCAAAAATGTAGGAACACTTCAATAAACTTAGAAGCACTTGATATGCGAAATGGAAGAAAAACCCTATACTCTACTTCACTAGTTGCACGTAGCACTACCAAAGGTACAGGAGGGAAAGTGTAACCAGTGTAACGTTAGCAGTTGGAGAGGAGGGGAATGAGGGACTTCCCTCTTTTGTGTACCACTACATGCCTTTTCTTCCCCTCAGAGATTGGCCCGTTACTCAAAATTTTTAAAAATGCAGCTTTCCTCTTTCTTGTTTGTGGCTTTCACAGTACTGTGCACAGCTAGTGAGATAAAGTATTTGTGACTCCAGTAAATCTTGCGCTGTAAAACGAGCCGGAAAAATCTTGCTTTCACAAAGAAAGCTGAAACTTTCACCGTACGTGCTTTGAGGTGGTTGATTTTAGCTGATGAAATGTTAAGGAATAGCTCCCGTCCTGTGAAGAATGAGAATCTGCTCGCCGCGCCTCTCGGGAGATGGCGCCACGTGCTACGAGCATCGCTAATGGCGCTTTACACTTGCGGATTCGCAGGCGGAAAAATGATTTTGGAGCCGGGTGGCGAAATCGACTCGTTGCTGGCGGAAAATCTGGATATAGGTCCCGGAATGATCCGGATTTTCCTGGTAGCTATGAGTCGATTTCGCCTACCTGGCTCCAAAATCCGCTTTCCGCTTGCACAGATCTGCCCGTGAGTCCGCAAGTGTAAATGCACCATAAAGCAGGGGACACATGAGTAATAAAAATGGGTGCTGCGCGGCAATTTCCATGGCAACCGGTGCTGGCATCCCTACGTCGCTTCCTTGCATTGCCACAGCGCTCGGATCTGGTCGGTACAGAAAATGCCGCACGGTGCTCAGTTTCACCGCTCATGCGTCCCGTTGCCTGTGAACCCCTCCACCAATGCCCCGGCCAAGTTTGTTAGTCTCGCTTTTCGCAGGACAGCAGCTATGCCTTAAAATTTCCTCAGCTGAAATGCACCATCTCAAAGCACATCCGGTGAAAATTCGAGCTTTCTATAGACCGGCATCGATTTTTCCGGCTCATTTTATGGCGCAAAGAGGAGAGAGGAGGAGACGAGAGCACGCGGGGACATCAGAACGCCGACATCTGTTTGGAATGATTACTGGGTAGACGCAAAGTCATCTAGCTTTGCATCTATCCACTAATCATTCCAAACAGAGCTCAAGGTTCTGACCTACCTGCACGCTCTCGTCTCTCCCTCAGCTTCCACCCATAGAGGGTGACCGGGCCTTGGAACATTATTTTGACTGTCGGTGTCCTCCAACATTGCACCATTGGAGCATTTTTGAGGCCGATAGGGCGTCAGTGAAACCAGGTCTCGAAGTACTCGGTCTGATCCCGCTTGTAGTCAACAATGGTGAAGAAAAGTAGGGAGGCCCAGTACCAGATGACGAAGGTGAAGAAGAGGCAGGGGAACACCACGCGGCTGAGAATGTCCACGGATATCCTCGGGTCCCCAAACCTCCGCTTGAGCTTGAGGTAGCTGACCAGAGCGCTCATCTCGAGGTCTTGCTCGCGCACCTCTGGGTCGGGAACGCCTTCATTGTCGTCCTGAGGTGCCTTCAGCAGTGGTCCTCCAGGGGCGTCTTTCGAATCCTTTGCTGCACCCTGAAATGGCGAAGAAATATTGCTGCAGTTAGCACGGGGAACAATACATGTGGCGTGCTTCGTGGGCATCTGCGGGATTTTTGCCTAGAAGACAAAGGCTGCGTCTTTCCCCAAAGAACATTGTCACTGGATGGATGGATGGATAAGGCTGAACCCTTTAAATCGGGTGGTGGCTGGTGCCACCTGGCCAAAGCTTTTAATTCAAATGAACTAATCTCCGATTAAATTCGTAATCAATGGAGAAGGACAAAAGAATCTCGTATCGCTGCTAAACACAAGCCTTCATCTACCATTCTCCACAAAACTTATTTCTTCCTTTGACTTGGTGATCTCCGCTTTCCCAGCGTCTATTTTTTTATCGCCGCCTTTAAAGCTCAAGCCTTCACTAAATCAGTATTGCCTTGAACAACTGCGTGGTGAAGCCCTTTATGATAAAGTATTAATGGTCAGCCATCTCCTTTTCCTCCCCACCTGTCCAACACACCGTATCAATGTCCTGATATTTCGCTTTGTGCACCCTAGTTCATAATGCCCCTGTCCTGGCCTCAAACAACAATGAGCTTCCCCTGGAATTGTCATAGGTACTTTCCTTAGCAATATCTATCTTACATTTTTTGCAAGTCTCGAGAGACGATATAGTCTGCATTGCCGCTTCCCGTATTTCCCTCTCCGCTGCTTTAACTCTCCTTAACTGTCATTTCCTGATTTCTCATTTTCCCAAAAAAGCTGTTGCCCTGCGACCACTTCTCTCTCCAACTATCTCACCCGTCTCTTCCACTGTAATGGATCCCATCCTCTACAAATGCATGGGAGCCAGTGGCGTACACCTCTCTGTTGACATTCAGAACGGCATTCTTCAGTTGTTCGCTCATCCACTTATAATTGCTCTGTTAGCCTCAACCACCCTCCGCTCCCTTTTCTTCACTTGTCCCCAAATCTTTAGGATGATGCATATGACTAAATAGCTATGTACACCCTCCCCCAGCTTCTTTCAGAGGACCTTGCCCTTCAGCACATCGTTGACACCCACGTGAATCAACTCCCAAGTTCCAGCCTCGCTTGTCCCAAACAACTTCCCGTGCTCTGGCCTACCATGCACTTTCCTGGTTGGGCCCCTATCTTTTACCCTTTCGTCACCCTTTACCCTCCTTTGTAGCGCCTCTTGTATCCTTGCTACATTAAATCTTTGTACCACCAGGGCCATAGGCGGAAAGTTTTCAATTTCCTGGGGGAAGCTAAAGTCTAACAGAGCCCCCCCCCCCCTCCCTCCCTCCCTACCTCCCTTACACCTCCCCCCCCCTTCCCGAAAAGATGCATTACCAAGTTACAAATGCGATTTCATGTAGTGAATAATAATTCAAAATAAATCATCTTGCAGTGCAACATGGTAAGAAGAATCATGCTAGCTGGAGTCAATTCACAATTACTTCGAATGGCTTTTGAAGGAATTGATAGCACTAGCCTTTTATCATATTTGCTACTACTACGTAGGGTCTTTGAACAGGACTGCTCGAATAGTTAGAAAAATTTATCCACTCACCAGCTCTGGTCACTTAGTGACGTCAGAGCTGGTGAGTGGGTATAGTGTTTTATTTATCCACTGGGCGCCAGCTATTGATATATGCGGGCACCAGGGCACACAGGTGAGATTAATCAGGTGCACCCAGAGGTTCCGGAGGCGATGGTACTTGCTTTTCCAAAGAGCTCGGGAGAGGGGGGGGGGGGCAGTGACTCCCCCCTCCCCTTTTCGGAAATTTTGCTTGGGGCTTGGGCCCCCGAGCCCCCCAATAGTCAGCGCCTACGACCAGGGCCCTTTTATCTCCCTTTCATGTGCAGACCTTGTCTTAAAGAAAGACAAGTGCGAGGGGGAAATGGCGGGCACGAAGAAAGCCGTTATGGAATGTAGGTCGCTCCTCTCCACTTCAGCTTTCCTAGTGTCAGCCCTTTTCCCCCTCACACTGTCTTTCTTAGGTTGCACCTACCCTTCTCTCTCTTACCTTGCACCCCTCTGTAGACACCCATGACCTGCTTTAGACGTTGACAAGTACGGCCTCTGGGTGCCACCATCTTGTTGCTGGTAGCCGCTGGTGTGGGTAGATCGTCGGATAGTCGAGCGTTGCTGTGGCTAGTGTATCTAGCTGAGGCGCACGCACGGCCTCAGCAATGATTGACTATCAGCATCAGGCGATCTACCCAGATCAGCAGCAAGATGGCGGCGTTCAGAGACTGATATGTGACGATAATAAATTTATAGTTACTAATTTTTCTGCTCCTACATTACTGGCACTTTTTAATATAACTTGTTTTGTGATACATTTGTCTCCTTGAGGAACTTTAAAAATTTGATCATGCTACAAGACACGATTCAACTCGCTGCTCCGCGTTGATTATAATTTTTTCAAAGGTAGTCTTTACCGGGTGCTCTTGGCCTTGTCGCGGCACCGTCGTTGATACGGTGTCCTGGTGTCGTGGACCCTCAAGCGACGTGACCTCCGTCTGCTCGAAGCCAGCGTGCTTGGCCATCCGAGATAGCTGCTCTGTTCTGAACTACAGTTGGCACATGAAAAAACGCAACCTGAGTTTAGTGTTCCCTGAGACGTATTTGAAAAGAGCTGCCTGGCAGCCCTTTTTGCCCTGTGCATCTTTGGCTTCGAGCCCATAAATAACAATGATTGATTGTAAACAGAAATAAGTAAACAGGCCGATTTCGGCACTTTGAATGGCGCGTTTTGCATTTTCATGGACGTCACATGGAGGGAGGGGGGGGGGGAAGTAAAGTATGATAATACACTTTTTTAATTAATCAAAATAAACATGTGGTTAAAATTAGAAACTTGCTGAGCGTCATATTGAAAACCACGAAAATCAGCAAATTTTAGGAAGTCTTGGAGCAGCTGGAAAGTATGCGGTGGAGCACTAAAGTTATCACTCGTGCAGCAGAAGCAAGGCTACCGGTGCGATGACGCTTCCACGCGTTCTTTCTCCTCTCTTATCGTCCGCATTTTCTTGCCGCCAGCCTGTTTCACGAGTGGTAACTTGTCGCACTACTTCTCTTGGATCACAAGAACTCGGTTGTAAGTCGGAGGGGAGTATGTGAACTAGCCCTGAGAGTGTTTTATTTGAGGCCTCGCAATTAAAATCCTAGCTTACACGCTGCATGTTCCTCTTCGCGATCGAGTAGGCGATGGCGAGCTCGAGCACAGCAGCGCAGACGAGGAGTTCGCAGGCGAAGTTCCAGATGTCCAGAGCGTTCAGGCGGGCGAAACCCAGCTTGTCCTTTGCTATTTGCATGGTGACTGTGAGGACAGATGTGGTCACCACGAGCACCCTGCATGTGAACATGTTACACAGGGGGTTTAAACCAATACAACCTACAAGACAAGGCCTTGTTTAATTCGCATCGGTCAAATTCCAAGAATTGAGCGCGCAGGTGAACACTTAACACGACTGAACCTGAGACAGGAGGAAAAGGATCAAAAGATAGGCAATATGCACCGTCTCAGAGACACCATGTGTTGTCCCTGCCTCAGCTTCAATCATGGTCGCCATCAACGACGTGCCAACCTGCGTCCCGTCATGCTGTCTCTGTCGGTTCACCAATGATTACCGAGTTGGTCCTTATGTCACAAATGACCAAAGAACTGCAAATAAAGTTTGTACTTGAGAGCGCAGCTCTTAGGCGCCTGTTTCTGGCTTGAGTGGCGTCGGCGTCGCTGTCAGCGTAACCGCGAGGTCATGTGACCCCCCTCGAGGCCACATGACCCCTCCCCGAGGTCATGTAACCCCCTCCCCGAGGTCATGTGACCCCCCTCCCAATACCCTTCCTCCTCCTCAAGAGCTGCGCTCTAATTCGGCGTTACAGAGAGTTGTAAACGGCTTTAATTTTTTTGTTTCGATTCTTCACCCCGTAAACTGTGTCTACGTTGGAACTTGGAGTAGTGTAAGAATACAACTAATAAACCTCTTTTTTTTTTTTCTCAAAAGTGCTTTGAGCATGCGTCTTTTTCGGTGTTCGACTTGGCTTGTATCGACAACAGTGCTGCGTCAGGGTTCTACAAAGCCTCGGAGCCAATCATGCGCTTCATGCTTAATGGCGACCGCCAATGCTACTTGAAAGGGTTTTGAAAAAAGGGTCAAATGAAATCTCTTCAAAATAAATCTGTTTCGTGCATCACGGCTGCTATCGTGGTGTGCTTCCGTGACCTTAACGAAACTCGTTGTCGATGCTAAGCTTCGCATTAAAGCGACTAGAGAATATCTCCAGGCATCATGCTCGAAATTGGAAGATTGGAAACTGCGTAATTGCAAAGGCGAAACTAATTTCAAAAACACGATTCTGAAACTCTCCCGCGAACGAGCCGATGGCAATGGTGCAGAGACTGTCTGTGCCACCCAACTTTCAAAATACCACGATCGTGGTGAGGGACCATGTAAAAGCTGTAAGGGAAGTGCTTGAAGCGCATGCTATAAAGAAAGAGGGCACTGAAGGCAGCGTCAGCAAGCCGTCAATTTTTCTGCATCAAAAAGAGAGTGATTTTTTTGACACGCGGTGATGGAGTGACGCCACTGAGTGATTCAGTGTATTTTTATCAGAGGTTGTTTGCTTTAGCTGTTTTTAAATAAATGTTCAGTTGAGAGAAAGAGCTTGTCCAGTTCTACCTTCCTTTTTTTTGTCTTTGTCTTTGTTAGCGCTTTTAAATTTGATAAGTCATGAACCAACTCGCCCGCTTCGCCACTTTAGTGGCAATGGTAATTTCTAGGGCTGTCGCAAACTTTTGTCGAACCAGATTTTTAGGTCGAACTTTCGGGGTTCGACTGGGTTGAACCAGTTCGACGAACCTTCAAACTTTTAAACAGATTCGACTGGTTCGACTTTGTGGACAGTGTGGCCAGACCTTGATACAAGCATGCGTAGGTTTGGAGAATTTTTTTTTTATGCAAAGGGTTATTTTAATTTTATGATCAGTTGCAATTAAAAGAAACTAATTCTGATCACTGAAGAAGGTAATAGCTTAATTTTTTTTGTACTGTATTAACTGAAATAACCAATCAGTGCTGCCCTTAATTTATCCCTGAGCCATCACCATCTGATCCGAAGTCAACTGGCCAGCCTGTCGCGCATGCGCATAGCAGTCGAACCTGAGTCAAATTTTTTACAATAAGTTTGAAAAAGTTGAATCTGGTCGAATTCGAACCTTGACCGGTTCTGCGACATCCCTAGTAATTTCCATGGGGAGGAAATCAGACTGTGGTTCCCCAAGCGGTTATCTTTAGAATTACAGGGATGGGGACAACAATTAACAATGACTCAGCACTCGGCTGACTAAACCGAACGTCGCGTCGGTGTTCGTGCTCTCCGGTGAGGGGAGGAGGCGCTCTTTTGTTACCACTCCAGCCTGCATGAACAGTGCAGCATGCATGGTGCAAATGTCCAGCTCAGCACAAAAGCCGAAGTGGGTCAAGCTCGCATTCTCTGACGACTGCGTTCGGGAGAGATCCAGCATTGACAACAACACTTCGTTTATTGTTAGTATTTTTACGTTAAAGGCCGACGACCAGACTCGAGATTCTGCAAGGCAGAATGTTCTCCTTACCTTGGGGGAGGAGGAAACAGGCAACGGTGGACAGGGTAGAAGGGAGAGAGGAGGAAGCGGGGGAAAAGTGGAAAGCATCGAACTGAAGGCCTGTGGGCATGTCCACAGGCCTTGTGTTGGATAAACACTGAGGTGCGGGAGCAACAAACGGGTCAGAGCGCCCTTCATAGTTTGATCTCCCCGTCATATAGCGGTTGCAATAGTCGTAAAAAGTATATTTCTGAATATTTGGAATATTTTGTTATAATTGAAAAGGGAAAAGGACCAAGTGGCAGGGTGCAAGAATCACAAAGAAAACAAAAGGAGAAGCCCAACTCTCAGGATTGCCTCTTCCTTGTGACGTTGGTGACGTCGCGCCTCCCGGGCGCTACGGTCTCTGCACTGAGTAGATGTGCCTCAGTGTTGCCAAAAGTCGGTGGTGACAGGGTAAAAATTCTCAAGGGAAACTCCTCCCACATCTTTAGCAGAGCAAAAGTTAAAGAGGAGGTCGCTTTCTTTCCTACATTCGCTCTGCTAAAGAGGTGGGGAGGAGGTTCCCTGACAAGCGGGCCTGCGTTTGCCCACTCCACACGCTGTTGCGTGTGCGCAGAAACCAGATTCGCGGAGCGAGATGAAACGTCTGCGCGCGCATGCGCAGTAGCAGTGTTACTGCAGTGGTGTGACGTCAACCCACTTAACAGATCCGCGTTTGCCCCAACGTTGATTTGCCCATACCGAGTGTGAGCACTGCGCGTGCGCAAAAGTGAGATTCGCGTGAGGTTCGAACACGCACCGTGCCGAGGACAGCGCCACCACGGCGAAGTGACGTCAGAGCCGCATAAATAAGGGCGTGCGCAAATACATACAAATCAGAGAGAACTCGCCTTCCAGAAATTGATTCGACGTCAATCCAGAAAGACGCCCACGAAAGCATGACGACGAGGCTGCTGGGCAGGTAGGTCTTCAGTACGCGTGACGTCATCTGTCTCCGAAAGACGAACGGTATGTACAGGAAGGCGAACTGTCCTGTGAGAAGAGAGTGCCACGCGTGATGGAAATGCTGTTCTGGAACACTAGGCGGCTCGCGCATATCGCATAAAGATGAAACTCAGTGTGTTCCAAAAGGCGTCTTTGGCACATCAAACATCCCGCAAACTCCGTCTCGCTAAAACAGTGCAGTACAGCCATAGCCACAGGGGAGAGAGCATGTTTCAACCTTTTCAAGAGGAAGGAAAGGAGGAACGAGAGAAAGGCTGGGATTCCCAGCCTTTCTCGTTCCTCCTTTCCTCCTCTTGAACAGGTTGGCATACGCTCTCTCCCCTGTAGCTTTGGCTGTACTGCATGGTTTGCGACGACGAGGCAGCCGAGCTGGTGCCATCATTGGTTGAGGTGGTGCGCAAGGAGCAGATGAACTTGCACGGCTGACGATCCGATGGAGCCAATCAAACTGCGCCAAAAGGGCATAGTCATGCGGTCGTTGACTCGTCGTCATTGTGGGTTTCCCATCGCCGGCTAAAAGAATCACGCGCAAACAAACAAACAAAAACCGCAGGATTGCAGTTTATTTACTTTATGCGCCCAAAGACGATAGGTGTCAAGATGATGCACATCTGGCGCTTCCTTGATTGGATTGTGCGTCGACTGCAGGGTGGTGATAAAATATGCAAGTTCCGGAACATGACGTTCACAACGTGCGCATTTGTGAACATAACGATAACAAGTAAAAATTCTCCAAAACCACGTCTAACTCCATCGAATGATTTTGAGATTGTGGCCGTGGTGAAACCATTCAGTAGAAGACAAGGCTGTGGATCCCGAGCAGCCCCAAGAGGCAAACAGGCCGAAGCTGGACGAATGCCTCTTGGGGAGCGGCAGACGTCATTGCAGTACCCGCATGTTAACGTCGTTGCGAGACGCTGCAAGACGTGCTATCGACGGTGCTGAGGCGCTGCGTGGATCGACTAGTGATGACGTTTGTGGAAAGGCCGGTGTCTTCTAGGTGGTATACTGAACCGTCAGGACAACGTAAATGGAGGACTTTACCAGTCAGGAGCGAGCGATTGAAGGAGCTCGGGGCCGGCGTCTCTACGAGGAATCTTCCATCGGTTGGTTCGCGGTACATAGTGACGCTCTTTTGGATTTCCTCGAGCCCACTGCTGGCATGGTCTGCCCAGTATAGGTACACCTTCGAATTGTCTTCTCCACCTGCACAGCGTACGCAAACAGTAGACCCTTTTCAAAACCCCATCAAGCAACATTGGTGGCCGCCATTTTTTGGCCACGAAGCCCTCGTGGCCAATACATGTCTCGAGGAGTCTCGAACGAAACGATTTACAGCGTGCTTCCCTGGTTTTGAGAGTGTACATCAGTGTTGCCCGACTGCTCTGGGCTGTGGGTTTCTTCGTCTGGGCTGTGGCAGCCTGCATAGGCGCAATTCCGGACGCTGGTAGCGGTTGAATTACCGCGCTTTTATTAATGCAAAAGCAATAACTGTCCCATGAAGCGAGCCGATGTCATCAGCTTTGAAGCCCCGCGAAACGGCACCTGAACTCCTTTCTCCAAGTGGAGCCGAGATCTGATGGCTCCCAACTTTGAAGCCGTGCGAAAAGCCTAGCAAACGCCACTTCATTTCCCCGCTCCCAATGGAGCGCAGTGAAGCCGAAATCTGATAGATTTCGGCTTCGGTCCCATTGGCTGGCGCGTGTCATAGTTTCAACGGAACGAGGCTCCCATTGGCCGCTGCGCGTCAGTTTCAATGACTGCCACCCCCATGAGCGCTGCGTGCCCGTGCCAGCCAGCGCGCCGGTACAATACAGAGGCAGGAATCGACTGGCGTGCTTCAGGTGGACCGCCATCGCACAAGAAACGAATCGGCCGTGCCGCCACTTTGGTGAGCGGCGGCACGGCCGATGTCAGAGCAGCGGGGCCACTTTACGGGGACATGCGCAAGAACGACATTTATGCTTTCGCCTTCACAACTCATAAGAAGTGCTTAAATGTACCTCAAGATATTTTTTTTTACTGTGGCGTAATAGATTTTATTGATATCTTTTAAAAAAAACTCTGTACTAGTTTTGGGACAAACGCAAACAAATAAAAGCTATTTTTGGTGAGTCTCTGCGCAACAGAACAAACGCAACTGGAATAGAAAAAAATCGTAAGGGTGCAGGCGAGCTGGTGAATATTTACCATGTTGAATTAACCTGAGACTGGGGTAGAGAGGAAACATCAAAACGTAGAAGGGACAGAAAATAGACAGGACGACTTTGACGTCTCAAAAGACGTCGTCCTGTCTATTTTCTGTCCGTTCTACGTTTTAATGTTTCCTCTACCCCAGTCTCAGGTTAATTCAACATGGCAACTGGAATGTTTGGTTCATTTTATGTTGATTTTTTTACGACACCATGCACTCAGCCGTGTCAATCTACAAAGGTCCTAACTGTCTAAACTATTTGACCACACAGGATAGCCGAAATGCATGGGTAATCCCCGCTCACAACATGAAATTCAACGAGTCTCGTCAATCCCACGGTGCAGCGTTATCCGAACAAGATTTGAGAAATTTGGTCTCGAATAACAGAGCATAACCAATATACAGTGTCGACGGCAGTCACTTCACGACGGTTGGACGGAATCCGGCTTGTTTTAGGGCACGTTTCGAAAAATGCTGCTTTTCTTTTTTTTCTTTTTTGCACAGCACCAAAGCAAATGAACGAACGTGTCTGATCCTATCAGCTATTTTTCGCGAAGACCGGGAACATAGCCGGGAAGGCTTTTCAACGATTATCTCAATGAAAACAATCCTCGAAGAACGTCAAACGGACCGCGTCGCGGGCTGCTGCTTGACGTTCGCTCTCTCCGTTTGTTTCCTGCGAAGGCTAAGCAGGCTGTGAGCCCTGGTATTCCCTGGTTCTCAAAGTGGAAGATAACACACAACGGGTAAGCATCCTAAACAGGCATATAAAGTAAAACCTTCCAAGAAAAGCCAACAAACTCCGAGTGCACAATGCAGGTGGGGAGTCGCGCTGACCGGGTTTCCACAGCTCAGGCGGGTGGCAGAAATATTTGGCTGATAGGGGTCGCTCGAGTCGCAAAATGGTGGCGGCCAGAGAGCTCTTTTAGCAATGTTCTCAAAATCACAGTCCAGCGTGCCATCTTCACAGCCCAGCACGTGCGTTTTCGTCGCTTCGGAAAGCGAGGAAAGCACGCGCCATACGCACGAACACTCAAGATGGCACCGGCCACGGCGGGCCATGGCCCACATACCATGACCTCCAAGATCCCGAGAGAGGCTTCGCGCGCGCGCTTCGGGATCTCGAAGGCCATGGGCGGGCTCGGGTAATTTGCACAGCGGCCACTAGATGGCGCACTTTTGAAAAGGATCTATTAAAAACAGTTGCAGAAGAAACAAGAAAAGACGTCACAGCTACAGGCACTGACAAGGCAGGGATCGGACTTGTGCCCCCAGCGCGAGTTTCCTACGTTCGACAACGCTTCGGTGTCTCGCAGTGGCGTAGCCTGGCGGGAAGCTTATGGGGCTTCAGCCCCCCCCCTCCCTCTCCTCCCTCCCTCCCTGAAACCCGCTGCGTTTGTATGTTACGCACGCGCACTTTCTGGCTGGCCGCAATTGCGCGCGAGCGCTGGCTGGACTGTTATTTTTATAAACAGTGGAAACGTCTATAATATAAAATCATAAACATGCATTTTAACCCCCCCCCTCCTTCCCTCCCTTCAAGTTATGGACATGACCTAGTCTGGGACCCATGCACAGCTCTCGCGTCTATTTTACATGCAAACCAGGGCTCACCTCAGCCCTCCCCCCCTCCCCCCCCCCCCCCTCCCCGAAAAAGCCTGGCTACGCCACTGGTGTCTCGTGCATGCACCTCGAGCGCGCAGACAAAGCACGGCGGAAGTTATGGAGTGAGTGCTGGAGGTCAGGCACTCGAAAGACACGCCCTGCCGTTTTCATTCTGTCGGTGACCATGGCCGATGTGTTGCCCGGTTTTGTCACCTACCCCCGCCTAACCACAAATTAAAAAAAAAAAAACGAGAACAAAAAAAAGAACAGCATTAGCGCTGCTGAATGGAACATTCAGCAGCGCTAAAGTGTTTTTTTTGTTTTTTTTTTACGTAACTCGGTCTGCGTAACTGAGTTACGTAACAGTAACTCGGTTACTGTTACGTAACTCGGTCTAAGAATAAGAAATCTGTGTTCTCGTTTTTGCGCCTGTTAGCTTGCACGACGTGCGTGCGCCGCCGTGCACTTTGAGCATGCACAAAAAGATGCTTTGCGATCTGGTATCTTTGCAACGTCCATATGTTAAAATACTCACAATTCTAAGCAAACTGGAACATACCTTTCGTAAGTCAAAAAAATTAGAAGTAGTCGAAGTGGCAGATAATTTGAATAAAATACCGCTCGCAAAGCTTTCTATTCTTTCGTTACAAGTCATTACGAATAAAAAACAAACCAAACATTCTCATATCGGAATGAGCTAATCTGACTTTTATAATATTCATTGTCTAAAAAGGATTCAGCAAGCGACTTAAATTTTTACAGAGCGCGTAAAACCTTGCGGAGTTCAAGACTCTGGGTACTATAACACAGTGATTCTCAAATGGGGGTCCGCGGAGGCATTTTAGGGGTCCGCAAAGCCCTGCCTCATCAGTCAAGCCCGGCAATAAAAGTTGTCTTTTTTCAGATTGGGGAGAAACGTTCCACTTTTCCAGTGAGTTTTTTCGTCTGTATATCAACGAGAGAAGTCTACTTCACACAGTCCTTAGTAATATCCATATCTTAAATCATTATCATAAATAACATATCCATTTCTCTTCCCCTCACCACGAACGGGGTCCTCCATCATCTCCGCCGATCCACAAGGGGTCCGCGAAACATCAATGGTTGAGAACCACTGCTATAACAGATACTCACTGCTTCTAAAATAGAGAGCACAACGCTGTGTGTCGACGGGATAAATACTGAGATCAATCTTGCAGTGAACCTTCAGGTTATACCTGGAACAAAAATGGCAAGATACAGCAGAAGCGGACAACTGCCATACGTTACGCATCAGACGAACAAGTAATAACGACGGTGCGTAAAATCTTGCACACAAGGAAACCTTTTAACCATTCTGAGCAAACTGGGAAAAATATTTTTATCTAAAGGTGCGCGAAAGCGATTTCTGAGATCGTTTATCTATCGTCATAACTCGGCCTTCTAAAAAGAGATCAGATTGATTTTGCGTCCGATTTCCATGTTAAAAACGGAATGGACTTTTCGAGGTGCAATTGGGGGGGGGGGGGGGGGGGGGCAGCGGGGCTTGGGCCGCCGACGGTGCGCCGCGAAGCGGTGTGCACGGGTAGGCCAGGTGGGTTAATATTTTTTAATGAGCCATAAGCAGACTGTCGCCGCGAAGCGTCGTAAGGTCCCCACTGTCACCGCTGTCCCCAATTGCGCCTCCAAAAAGTGCGACCCATTAAAAACGGGATCGAAGATCGCGACACACCCGTTTTTTTGCGATTCGGCACAGAAACCGGGGGGTCGCCATTGAACGTGCGACAGCCAATGGACCTTTTTTTTCCATAAGGCAGTGACTATTTCGACGTCCACTTTCAAAATAACTTTAATATTATTTTGATGTCCACGGTGACGCCATTTCCTGAAGACGTGAAAATATTTTCCACTGATCTCTATTTTAGGGGCTGGATGTCGCATTCAGCAAACAGGTATTAAAGGGTAACTGTAAAAAAAAAGTGCTTTTTTTAAACAGTTTAATTGGGACAAGCATGTCACAAAACAAATCTTCAGCGAAAAATTTTTTCTAGGCAATATTTACGCCACAGGACGTAATTTAGTCGGGATCACAACCCCTCCACATTTGAAACTCCTGCTCTTTCGACGCTCGCGGAGTGGCTAGTTGGCACGTCACTCCGTGACGTATAGCAGCCACTACGCGACGTATAATACCAACTTTGTGGCGCGCGATTTAAAACGGACGAGATAGCCGTTTTTGGCGGGAAAAATTGTTTTGTGACATGCTTGACCCAGTTAGGCTGTTTAAAAATACACTTTTTTTTTCTTGGCAGTTACCCTTTAAAGGGATACTTCAACGAAATTTGAAATATTCCCGTCGTGTTCAAAAATAGGTTGAATATGATCCACAATATCCGTAAATGACAATCGCACGTTTGTATTTTGATCCTGGTGGCTGTATTTTTCGTTATAAACGGCCCACTCTGGCAAGCGCTCGGAGAAGGCCCAGCTTAGAGCACGTGACATCCAATGCAATCGTGACGTAGGTCGTCTCAAGACGAGCAAAGCTACGGCGAGGCTGACGTCGAGAGGATGGCCTAGTCGTTCCAGCCACCGAAGCGGCTGCTTTTGTACGAATTTTGAGTGACGGGTTAATCTTCTATAATCTTGTAGGGGGACGATAGCGACTTCTGCGACACACAAAAGGATTCTCGGGAAGAGGGGAGTTCCTCCTTCCCCCTTCTCTCGTCGTGGCCGGAGGCGAGATGACCTCCGTCACTAGCTGTCAAGGTTCCTAGACGAGCATTACAAACGAGGCGTTAGCGACATCCACCAGGTGTGTCTTGCTAATCGTTTAATTCGTTTTAAAATTCCTTTTCGAGACTTTTTTAACAAGATATTGGTATGTGCCATGTGATACTGCTCTTTTGAACACATATAGACCAAAAAATGAGCGCCGAAATTTCGTTGCAGTAAGGAAGTAAGCGCCTTGTCCCGGAAGTGAGCGCTTGACAAGCTTTGTAACCCTTCCGAGTGCTGGTTCAAAAAGCGTCGAGGGCGCTGGATTTTCGCTTGTTCCCTAAAGAGAGCCTGCTTGTTGCGCAGTAAGAGCGCATGCACACCCGAGAAGTATCATGGTGGGAAGCCATTCAATGTAAACATTTTGAGATCCCAAGAACAAAGGCCTCATTTTCTGGATTTAATTCGGAGCATGATTATTAAAACCCACTCAAAGACACCGAAAAAGTACGGACCAAAACATCGACGCTAGGAAGCCCAGCAGACGCCCGACTTCCGGTGGCTTCACTTGCGCCCTGCTCGGAGAGCGACTATGCGCAATCCAGCCCCGAACGCTGACGCGCGCGCAGCACCGAGGCATGGCGCGCTCTTTTAAAAAGGGTCTTTGTAGCTCGTTGCTGCTTACTGCTGTAATCGCACAAAAACAAACTTTCAAGGGGTGTTTAGTGGAAGAACCTGGTGGAACTGATGAGGCGTTGGTGGTTTCGAAGCACGATGGCTCCGGTATGGCCCGACAGCGTGTGTTCGACCACGGCGTTCTCGAAGGAGACGCTCGGGTGCCAGAGCCGCTTCCTGACTTCGGCGGGCATCACCAAGCCGGAGGGGCCCAGCTCGTCGAAGAGGAGCAGCCGGGGATCTCTCCACTTCATAATCAGGTAGACGTGTAACTGGAAATCCTGCATATATGTGGGAGCTCTTGTTCTTGCCGAGAAAAACAAATTCGGTGGTGCGAAATATGTGCCGCTGAAGGGAGCAGCAGCAAGGTAATTTATAATGGCCGCTGATGTGACGTCTGGGCAAGCCATGTGCAGGCTGTGCCATAGGCAGTCACGGTGGAAGAAGAGAGATGTGTCTGAACGGCGCCGCCTCGCCGGGGAGCGAGAGTGTCAAAGGCTCGATCCCATTTCTGGCAAACGCCGTGAGATATGGCGCAGCATGACAGGAACTCGAGGAACAGTCTTTATTCGGGCACACATTTTCAAGGCGCGCGACCGCGGACAGCGGTGTGCGCCGAGCCCCAACCCGACAGTGGTCCGCTAGGAAGTGCGCGAAACCCCAGTGGAATTTCGACCCTCTTTCTGGCCTTGTTTCGACATGTCTCTTCTTCTTTCTCCATGGTCAGGGCTTCAAAGCTGCTAACAAAGCAACTAGTGTCCGCTTTCTTTTTTTTTTTATGCGAAAGCATTAACTGTTTTATGGAGCGAGCCGACGTTACCAGCTTTGAGACCGCGCCAAACGGCACCTTAAATCCTTTCTCCAAGCGAAGCCAGCTCCCAGCTATGAAACTACGCGAAAAGCCTAGACAACGGCACCTAGTTTCCCCGATCCCAAAGGAGCGGAGTAAAGCTGATGGATTTCTGCTTCGGTCCCATTGGCTGGCGCGCGTCGACGAGGCTCCCATTGGCCGCTGCGCATCAGTTTCAACGACGGCCACCCCATGGCGCTGCGTGTCCGCGAGGCAGCGGCTCCACCGCTCCGCGCCCAAGGTCAGCGCGCGCTCGATCGTCGACGAAAGAAGGGAGCGAAGAGCGGCGTGCATGCTTTCGCATTCACAACTCATAAGAAGTGCTTAGGTGTATGTACCTCGAGCATTTTTTATTACACCTTTATTTTGATATTTGATGGAAAATTGAGCCAGCACATAATCACAAAGGGACTGAAGAAGAGTTTTAGGTAAGGAGGATACAACACCTTCTTGCCACAAGAGACAAAACTAGTGCTGTAGCTTTCTAAACGGGTTTCGCTACCTGTTGTAATAAAAAAAAAGCATGGCACAATATATTAAAAAGAAGAAGAAAAAAAAAAACACCATACCGTTCAGCAGAACTAAAAAATGAAAGAGCGAAGAGATTTAGTTGGGAAATTGATTGGATATGTATATACGTTAACCTTTGAGCAGTGCCATTCTTCCTGTAATGCTTCCGACCCAACGTTTGTGGCCTACGCGGGCGCTCGGTTTGGCGTGTCGAACATGTGCAACTCTTTCAGCATCAAAACTCAAAATTCTTTGCTTAACGTCAAGAAGAGGAGCTGAGAACGAATAAATTAAGGGAAATGTGCATCACTACCTGCTTGAAAAAATTCCAACCTTTATGTTTGTGGCGAAAGCTCCCCAAAAATACACACTGTCGCTTCCAGATGAATGTACAGGGGGTTTCCGAGAAATGAGAACCTTGTTTTTATGCCCGGGTAAATAAACTATGCATCACAGAATGCTCAAGCTTTGTAAGCATGTGACGCTGGCGGTTGGGATAGAACGCGAAAAATTTGAGAACATGACGTTACCTGGATCAAAAGATAATTGAGAAAAACAAAATTTCTTTATGAGCCGACGTCCACCTAAACCTTATATCGTCTAAACAAGATACGACACTGTGGGCGCTAATAGCAGCTATTTAAATGAGAAAAAAAAACTTGTAATCAAGAAAGTACATTAGTGTCCTATTTCTCGCTGACAAGTATTTTCGACTGATATAAATCCCACAAACGTCCACAATGTCGAGTTTTGTTTTTGGCGATATTAGCTTTAGGCAGTTTATAGGTGGACGTAGCCTCATAAAGAAATTTTGATTTTCTCAATTATCGTTTGATCCAGGTAACGTAATGTTCTCAAACTTTCGCGTTCTATCCCAACCACTAGCATCACATTCTTGCGAAGTTTGAGATTTCTGCGATGCATAGTTAATTACCGGCCGAAAAACACGGCTCTCGTTTCTCGGAAACTCCCTGCCGAAACCAAACCGACCCGACGATATCTGCACGGAGGTGTCAAGCGTGAATTTTATTAATTGGCTTTTGTCTTAGAATTACATTTTTGCTTGTCCATTCGCTCGACTGTGTGTCTGCGAGGCGTCGGAATTATTTGGGAGGTCGTGATAGTTGAATAGGGGGGGGGGGGGGGGAGGGGGGGGGGGAGGTTTCCTTGCCCGTACTGTGTGGTAAACGGTCAACAACACGGGGCTTGGCGCCCTGGGGGTGGCCAGCCTAAGCGCACGGGCGCCAATTGTGGCTGGCGCCATCTGCTGCCGTACTACACATTGTTTTCCTGATTTATTTTTTTTTTAATGTCTGGGGAGGGAAAGCGGCGGAAACTGCCTCTCCCCCGCCCTCCCCCCCCCCCCCCGCACCTTCCCCTTTCCTGTTTCGACACCACTGTGTGTCTGGCGATAGCGTGTACTCATAGCATGCACGCCACAGCTTCTGCGCTGTTGCCCAAAATAATGTAATAGCTGTATAAAAAAAGGCGTTATATTTATTTCTTTGAGAGTAGAAAATTGGGAGGGTGAAGCAAGGCAGAACGAAAAAGCTCTGCTGCTATTCAGATCACCGTGAAAACGCACACAATAATATAAAAAGTGCCCCTTGAACACGTCTGTGTGTGTGTGTGTGTGTGTGTGTGTGTGTGTGTGTGTGTGTGTGTGTGTGTGTGTGTGTGTGTGTGTGTGTGTGTGTGTGTGTGAAAACAAAACTTTTATTGGCAAGTGGAGCAACAAAAACAGCTAAAAATCGTGCTCCACTACAGATAACATTTTTGATACTATGTTTATTCTAATACACTGTCACAGAGTAAGCATTTTTGTTTGTTTGTTTTCTTCCACTCGCGTGGTACTGATATTGGAAGCTCCCACGAAAACGGGTTAGTTTGGCTTTCCTCAATCAAAATGACGGGACGGCCGTTATGAATCTCTAACGCAGGACTGTCCCAGCCAAAACGAGACGTCTGGTCATCCTAGGTACTTGCCATGTCGGACTCGGTCACACTGCCAGCGTCCAAGACGACCATGCTCACGCGCACCTTTGTTGGTTTACCTGCGTGAACGTCGATTAGCGATCTCCTGTCATAAACGAGTGGTTCGCGAGTGCAAATATTTCACGCTGTGCCATGTCGTAGGATGCGCATAAGGGCACCAATTTAGATATTTCTGAGAGGATTGCACGAGTCGACGTCACATAATAGAAAGCGTGGAGAAAGCTTTGTTGTTAATTACGGCCGGTCTTCATCGTTATCTCAGTAGCGAATCGCTGCTGGGGGCATTGACGACACGCTGTGTCCGACGAGGTGCCCATCACGAACACATCGATGCTCTTCTGGGCATCATGGTGGAGAGGACTTGAGGTCGACGCTTCTTTTACATCCAGTTACGCAGTGTCATAATCAAGCAACAGAAACACGAAACAATTATCGAATGACTTTGTGAAAGCTTTTTTTTTTCGCAAGCCGCATAAATGAGTTAGCCTCCAATAATGACTGCCTTAAGAACTGGAAATTACAACACTGCCCAAGAAAGTATAAACGACCAATTAAGAGTTGTGGGCGCCGAGAGGGACGGCAGCGCGCACACCCGAGGATACGCCCCACATTGGGCGCCAAACGTATAGCGTTTCTTAGCCTCGATAAAATCAGGAGAGCGTGTTGGTGAAACGTAATTCCTTGGTTTTTAGAACGCTAACGGGTGGACAACGGACAACCATAAGCTTGCTTTCGAGCACAGAGAAAGTGCCTTCCCGTTTATGCTGACGACAAAATGAACAGTCGAAAGTGAACGAACGCAGTCCGTGTTTCTCCTGTTTGTGGTTGTCCGTTGTCCACCCGTTAGCGTTATAAAAATCAAGAAGTTTCGCCTCCGTCCGTTCCGGAGTACTTCGGCATCGAGTCGACAACTCCCGGAGGTTAGGCCTAATTTATTTTCCCGTCAGTCCAACGACTCCCCTCCGCTTGCCTGGGGAGCATGGGGAGGGTGCAATGCAATGGCGGATGCCTCCTCCGGACACTGATCGCAAGTGCGCATACGCTGCTGCGTTGTCGCGTGGCGAGGAGGAAGGCAGGAGGAATGGCGGAGTCGTTTGCAGATGATCAACCCTTGCGTCACAATTCCTCGCTCCTCGCATTGCAAAGCGCGGCCCGCAGAGCCACCCGTGACCCCGATCTCGAGCAGTTGGAGAACTCTTTCAAATGATTGGCTAAAACCTCGATATAGGCATTATAGGCTCTCTATCGGTGCCGTGAGATCGTAAAGCCCCCCCCCCCTTTTTTATTTCTATACTATCACTTTCTTTAAACAAATCTGTACGAATTAAAAGCGAACATCCCACCGTGCAACTGATCTAATATTTTGCATTATCGTTAATAAAAAGCTTCTTTTTCTTCTTTTTTTTTTGTTTTGTAGGAACAAGGTATAAGGTCATGGCTTACCGAACACATCAGGTGCGGCTTCTGAAGAATACCCGACAGGAAACATTCCTCGCAGCTTCGAAACGCTGAAACACGGTCGATGTGCTTAGCCGCACTGTACAGCTTCATATATAGCGTGGCTGCCGAAGCACACGTGCGTGCCAGAGAGACGTGCTTGGGCCAAATGCACGAGCGAGAAAAACTCGCATAAAGACCCTTCAGGGGTGGCGCGTGATGGTATATTGACCGGCAGGAAATGTTGCCGTGTGGCAGGGAAGTATATTTTCTAGTCACTGCCAGCGCGGGCTTCTTTGATTTGATGAGATCTCACGTATCGTGAGCTTCGGGGTGTGAGCAGCCGGTACGCGGAAGGCAGCGCGAGAGCATACCGAAGGAACTCGGAAAAGACGCCCTGCCGGGCTTGTCCTGTCGCTATTGTCCCTGGCAGAGGGAGAACAGCAGGGCGTGTTTTTCGAACGCCCATCCTCCAGCAGGCACTTTATGTCTTTCGCTGTGCTTCGACTGCGCGCGCGCGCGCTCGAGGTGACGCCGAAGCGTTCTGGAGGGTTTAGATAGACCAGGGGTCTCAAACACGCGGGCCGCATGCAGCCCGCGCGACTCTCTGGGCGCGGCCCGCAAACATCCCGCGGCTGCGAGCCCCTGTTCCCTTGCCTCGAGCGCTACATGCGCCATCCATAGTGGTTTCATATCGCCGATTTTCGAGCTCGTAAAGGAGCTCGGCCCATATAACTTGTTCATACATTTTGCACTATTCTCTTTTTGGAAAGCGCAGCTCTTAGGCGCCCGTTACCGGCGAGCGGCGTCGCCGTCGCCGTCGGCGTAACCGCGCGGTGCATTATGGGACATTTACCATGATGCACCGCGCGGGGCGAGAGGAGGATGAGGGGGAGGGGAGGAGGGAGGGAGGGGGAGGACGAGGGAGAAAGAGGGGGAGACGGGGGAGGGGAGGGCTTCAAGAAGGAGGGGAGGAGGAGGGAGGAGGAGTAGCAGGGAGGATGAGGTGAGAGGAGGTGTACCCTGCCCCCCCCCTCAGTACCCTTTCCTCGTCCTCCTAAAGAGCTGCGCTCTAATTCGGCGTTACAGGGCTTTCATTTTTTACACTACGTTTTTACGTTACAGGGCGTAAATGGCTTTCATTTTTTTTGCTGAGTATTGCTTTGTTTAAGTATTTGCTTGTCAATCTTTTCTTATGTGTATCAACGGGAACGACAATACTACTGCTCTGGCTTACAAATGTTCAGAACACATAATGTTTATTGCCGTGTAGCGAAAGGTGTAAAACATTTTTTTGTGCACAGTTGTTCACTCGGGGCATTTTGACCTAGTATATAGTACCGTTCCAGAGTCGCTAGTGGCTTGGCGTTAGCTCACGAAATGCTGTAGTCATAGCGGGTGGCGAACGTATCTGCTAACGCTTGCGATGGTGTTCCGCTACGCTATTTATAGTGGAAGCCGACAGCTAGCGGATAGCGCAGCAGCGACTGAACGACCTGCAAAACACTCTATGTCCATTGAAGACGAAAGATGTGCAGCGCCCAGACAGGCGGTATTTGGACAGGATCTATATCTGAACACATTTTGTTTTTAACATCTTATGTCCTTAAAGTATTTACACACTTGTTATCTCAAACTGCCGAACTGTAAGCTGAACTCCAACTTCCTTCGAAGCATTGAAGCTAAACTAAATATTTGCAGCTTAGCTGCCTTTTATCATTACGCATCCCATGCTTGTTAGGTTTGCTAAACCCACTCTCCGCTTATGCCCCTTGCACTGTTCATGCTCTTTTGGGGACCACTGATGATTTTTAGTGCTCAGTGGTCATATTGAATAGTGTATGGTATGGTGCCTTAACTCTGACTGGTGTGTCTGGCATTCTATACTGCTTGTGCATCGACAGTGGTCCCGAAGTATGACGCAGGAGCTGGCACCTCGTGCTGTCGGATGTCACAAATCTGGAGGTTTTTCCTATGCAGCAAAGAAGACGAGACGCGAGTGTCGCTTTGGCCCCCAACTCCTGGCCACCAATGCATCTGCGGACTGTCAAACTGAGAGTGACCTACACCAGGAAAGGGGTCTGCTTTCTCCACTGCTGCGCCACGGCCAAGATCGCGGCAAGGTACAGCAGGCCACAACTGTTACGTCATCGAACGAAAATCGAGAAACCATAAATGAAGACTCGACCAGCACGCCAGTCGGAGACCTGTTCCGATAAAGACCTATTGTTGTATTGGGACATTCCAGTGGACCAATGCACAAATAGGCCTCTAAGGACCAACACACCAATAGACTTCAATTGGGCCAATACACCAATATAACTCTAATGGACCAATAGGTCTCACCTATCGGTTGCTATAAGATTCTATTGGGCTATACTTTATAGGTTTACTGGACTATAATCTTACACAGATTGTATACGAATGGACCATAATCTTATACAAAAATTCCTCTATTGGAATTTTTGCTAGAGTGGACACGCTAACCGCAATAGAAGACGTCAATAAGAAACCTTCCTTTTCGATTGCTTTTTTTCTACAAATTTAAGGGCTCTCGTTTGAGGGCATTACAGAATTTGGGGAGGGGGGAGGGTACATGACACAGAGAAGCATAAAACAGTAACACATCATAAGTGAATACATGATGTGGCGATGGGGTTGGGAAGACAACGCGGCCATCATCACGGGTACGAGAAGGTAATGACACAGATTAGTTTTCGTGCATGGGGAGCAGAAAGCCCTTGGGGAGGGGGGAGGGGAGCATGAAGACATTAGAGCACATGGCACAACCAGGAACTACGAGACAAGTAAGGCGCCCCAATGGGAATTAACAGATGTGAGAACAAAGGACATTGCAAAAAGCGGTTGGTTCCACCTGGGTAACAACATGTGAGGGAAGGTCGTTCCAGTCTACAATAGTATAGCGGAAAAGGAGGAGCTAAAATACGTTTTGCTGCCTGAGGTGTGGGACACGTGACACGGGTGATTCCAGCCGGTAACCGGACAAAAGCTCACCGGACAAAAGCTCACCGGACAGAAGCTCACCGGACAAAAGCTCACCGGACAAAAGCTCACCCGTTTTTTGACAGACCCGGACAAAAGCTCACCCGTTTTTTTGACAGACCCGGACAAAAGCTCACCTCGATTTTTTTTTTTTTGCTACCCGGGCGAAACACGGGCTTGAATAAAGTGCGGACGCGATGGACATTGGACCATTTTTAGGAGAACTTGTACCCCATCCACCAATGAGTTGCGAATTTTTAAAAATACTTTGAAAGAACGGGAGTTGGGCCTTTTGGAAAAGTACAAGACAGATGACCAATTTAGAAAACTGTGCGGGATTTTAGATAGGCTCGCGTTCCTTCCACCACAGCTTGTTCCACAAGAACTAACCACCAGGGAAAAGTCTACCGGTGACATCGGCTACCTGCTGGACTATTTTGATTGCACGTATGTCAACGGCCGCTTCCGTTATGCTTCTGTTCCATCTGCGGCGGCACCCAGAGCGAATTCTTCCCTTCGCCTGACTCTGCGCCGATGACGACCGGAGTTTCCCCGGTACGGTGGAATATGTACGACGCCACTCTTCAAGATAAAGACCGGATGAACAACACCTGCGAAGGATGGAGTACCGGGTTCCAGAAGCTCGTCGGCCACGCCCATCCAAGCGTCTTGAGGCTGATTGAATGCCTACAGCAAAATCAGGCGCTCGTTGCCACGGCACTGACACAAGCCCGGAGAGGTGAGCCCACAGTAAAGCGGGTGCGAAAAACCACTCTGCGCCTGCAGAGTCGTCTTAGAAATATTTGCGAGGGCTTGCATATACATCGAGATCTACCAAGACTGCTGGAGCTAGTAGGGGACTGCATTCGCTTCTAACCAATCGATAAATAAACTTGTTTCTATTAAAATCAACAAACCATGCGCCTGTCAGATTTAATTTATCGTTGCCTTTTTGTGTCGCACGCATGCACCTAAGTTGTCCGCACTCGTGTTAAGACCAACATGAAATTTTCTCGTGGTGAGCTTTTGTCCGGGTCTGTGAAAAAAATGGGTGAGCTTTTGTCCGGGTCTGTGAAAAAATGGGTGAGCTTTTGTCCGGTGAGCTTTTGTCCGGTGAGCTTCTGTCCGGTGAGCTTTTGTCCGGTGAGCTTTTGTCCGGGATTCGATTCAGCCGCGAAGAGGATCGCCTAGGGGAAATGAGGAGAGTTTCGGAGCGATTATAGTGGATACATCTCGGTAAACATAGAGTAAGTATGTTACTCTAGCTCAAAAGGCGGGCGCTATCTTGCGGCGGACGTTCAGTGAAGAAAGGTTCAGTTCATTCATGAGGGCAGATACACTAATTGACCTATTTCTTTAAAATAAACCTAGCAGCGCGCTTCTCGATCTGCTTCGAGATAGTTTGATAAGTAAATTTTGTGAGGGACTCCAAATCGCTGCAGCATATTCCAATTTCGGTTGCCCTCCAGAGAGGGGGTGTCTTGTGACAACAGCGACTTTTGGGGGCTCGTGAACGCACGACGAATTCACAACTCACTTGAACGATCCTTCGATCTCTTGTGAGAACAGCATCATGACAGCCCAAGTAACGTCGATGCGGCGCACCGAGGCTCCCATGACCATGGTGCGTGGGCCATACAATACCATGGCCACTCAGATTGCATCCTCTTCTTCCATCTCAAAGCCTCGAGCTCCCTGCCTTTGATAACACTTCGTCCGTCGACTCGGACACGAGTTGTCAGAATGAAGCTTTCCCTCTCTCTCGTCGCACACGCAGCCCAAAGCCCGGCGTAAGGCATTGAGCGCACGGTCGGAGGCGGAGCGAGTTTTAACAACAGTCACCGAGTGTAGTTTATTTTAGAGGCGCAATCAGCCGCCCGTTCCGGCCCAGAGCGGCGTCGTCCGTCGCCGTCGGCGCAGCTGCGCGCTGCATCATGGGAAATCTCCCATAATGCACGCGCGAAGGAGAGGAGGGAGAGGGAGGAGGAGGAAGGAGGGGGAGGAGGACGAGGGAGGAGGGAGAGGCGAGGGGAGGAGGAGAGGGAAGGGGAGGGGAGGAGAAAAGGAGGAGGGGGAGAGAGGAAGAGGGAGGGAGGAGGGAGGTAGAGGAGGAAGGAGAGGGAGGGGGAAGGGAGAAGGAGAAGCGAGGAGGAGTATTTGGTAGGATGAGGAGGAGGGAGGAGGGGTATACCCTCCCTCAGTACCCTCCCCTCCTCCTCCTCCAAGAGCTGCGCTCTAGTTCGGCGTTACAGAGGAGTTGTGAAGCGGCTTTCATTTTTCGTTGGGACACCCAGGTACATCATTATTATTCACCGCGAGTGCGAGCATGGGCGTCGGCAGGGGGGTGCAAAAGGCACTTGCCCCCCCCCCCCAAGCCAGAGTGCCTATCCCCCCCCCCCCGCCCCCCTCTCCCTTCCCCAGCGTTCTCGGGTACGGGGGATCGAATGACGTCGCGAAATAGCTTTTCTAGCAAACGGAGAAACCCAAAGCTATCCTAAAAATAAAATCCACGCACTTTTGTTTCCTTGCATCCTTCAGCAATAAACACACACACAAAAAAGAATAAGGTCTCCCCCGGTCAGTTGCAATCAGCCGCGTCCAGCTGGCAAAAAAAAAAAAAAAAAAATAAACATAGGGAGGAACACTTATTTCCCAGAACACCGCAGCCTGTGTTGTGAGGGATCACAGGCATTCTGGTGAAAGTCAGTAAAATGCCCCAAAAACAGAGCTTCTACAGAGGCGGGTTCTTCCAAAAAGCCCAACAGAACAAATCGGCGTAGCTACGAGTTGGAGATAGTCCGCGGTAGTCCGCGGTCCCCCTTCGCTCCGTCTGCGTAAGGAGTGGAGCGAGCGGACCCTGGGGGAAGAAGGGGAGGGGGGGGGGGGGTAGCTTCGGCATTTTAGGGGTGTTTCGACCCCAAACCCACCCCCTGTCTAAGCCACTGCTCACGCCAGTGCTCTGTTTTGTATATGTGCCTTTGCGTTTTTCTTCTCCTTTGCCCGAAGCACGTTGCGGTCATGGGAAAGGAGAAGAGGGGGGTCAAAATTGGGGCTAGGCGTCCTCTTTTGGACAATGCAGTTCTGCGAAGCTCTGTTCGCACCGTGTCAACAACGATACTCCCCCGGGCCATAATTCACGCGCGAGAGGAGTGTCGGACCGTCCTCGTTGACACCACCGTGTTCACACGCGTGACACTCGAATATCTGTAACAGGGTGGCACACTTCGCTGTTGCTAGCTCTCTCTTTCTGGCCCAGTTGCTTGAAAGGGCCACATTCCGCACCCAATCCCACTTTTTTATATGACCGTGGGCTGATATGCATGGGTCAGGAGTGAAAATGGACATCAGAAGCTTTTTTAAACGGAAAGCTGACCGTGATAACGACAATCCATCTTGTGCAACGAAGAAGCATGTGACCTCAGAGCCGTGTCATGACCCGGAATCTATCGATGCACCTGCTGTCTCAGTCACTCGTGATCATCCTCTGGCTTTAAAGAGCCAGCTGGACATTGGCTTTGCCCTCAATTCGACTCTCACAGGTATGTCAAACTCGTCTTTAACTGTGGGAGTATTCATGCAAAACTGAGCTTGATCAGATATATAACAACCAGTATAAAGATTAAAAAAACCAGCGGGCTAAAATGTTTACTCCAGTTCTGAAATGAGACAGAGCGAGCATGGCAAGCTAAGGAACCCCCGTCGAGGAAAGACAGAAAGTTACAATGGCAACTAACCCTCAACTTATGACCATAGATGAACAATCTCAGAAATCACTTTCGTACACCTTTAAATACAAATATTTTTTCCCAGCTTGCTCAGAATGGTTAAAAGGTTTCCTTATATACGCAAGATTTTACGCACCGTCGTTACTTGTCTGATGCATAACATAGTTGTCCGCTTCTGCTGCATCTTGCCATTTTTGTTCAGGTATACACCTGAAGGTTCACTGCAAGATTGATCTCAGTATTTATCCCGTCGACACACAGCGTTGAGCTCTCTATATTAGAAGCAGTGAGTATCTGTTATAGCAGTGGTTCTCAGCCATTGATGTTTCGCGGACCCCTTGTGGATGGGCGGAGATGATGGAGGACCCCGTTCGTGGTGAGGGGAAGGAAAACCTTAATAAATGGATATTACTAAGGACTGTGTAAAGTAGACTTCTCTCGTTGACATAGAGACGAGAAAACTCACTGGAAAAGTGGAACGTTTCTCGCCAATCTGAAAAAAGACAACTTTTATTGCCGGGCTTGACTGATGAGGCAGGGCTTCGCGGACCCATAGAATACCTCCGCGGACCCCCATTTGAGAATCCCTGTGTTATAGTACCAAGAGTCTTAAACTCCGCAAGGTTTTACGCGCTCTGTAAAAATTTAAGTCGCTTGTTGAATCCTATTTTAGACAACGAATATTATAAAAGCAAAATTAGCTCATCCCGATATGACCACTTTTGGTTTGGTTTTTGTTCATAATAACTTGTAACGAAAGAACAGAAATGTTTGCAGGGTGGTATTTTATTCAACTTTTCTGCCACTTCGGCTAGCTTCTATTTTATTGATTTCCGAAAGTGCGTGCATAACACACAAACGCAGCAATGAACGCGCCCTCAAACGCTTTTATGGGGATTTTGGGGGAGGGGGGAGAGGGGGAGGGGGGCTGAAGCCCCATAAGCCTCCCCCTGGCTACACCATTGCGAGACACCAGGCGTTGTCGAACGTGGGAAACTCGCGCTGGAGGCGCAAGTCCTCCATGCCGTTCTTGCCTTGTCAGTGTCTGTAGCTGTGACGTCTTTTCTTGTTTCTTCTGCGCACTGTATTTAAAAGACCATTTGCAAAGGTGCGCGCCATCCGGTGGCTGCTGCGCCAGTTATCCGAGCCCGCCATATAAAGAGCGCGTGGCCGGTGCCATCTTGATTGTGGGCACGTGCACTGCTCGCTTTCCGAGGCGACGAACACGCACGTGCTGGGCTGTGAAGATGGCACGATGGACTGTGATTTTGTAAACATATCACGATGCTCTGGCCGCCGCCATTTTGCGACTCGAGCGCCCTTGATGCGAGACCGTAGCGCCTGGAGGCGCGACGTCACCAACGTCACGAGGAAGAGGCCAATCTGAAATGGGCTTCTCCTTTTGTTTTCTTTGGGATCCCACCCTGCCATGGTCCTTTTTCTCTTTTCAGATATGACAGAATATACCGAATTTTCAGAATATACTTTTTACGAATTGCAACCGCTATATGGCGAGGAGATACCCGTTTGTTGTCCCCACGCCTTGGTGTTTACCCAACACAGGACCTGTGGACATGCTCATCGGCCTTGTGGGCATGCTCTCGACTTAATGTAAACACTTACAATAAACGAAGTGACGTTTATTGTTAGTGCCGGATATCTCCCAGAGAGCAGTCGTCAGAGAACGCGAGACATGACCCACTTCGGCTTCGGGATCAGGCTGAGTATTTCGAGACCTGGTTTGGCTGACGCCCTATCGGCCTCAAAAGACTCCAATGGTGAAATGTTGGAGGACCCCGACAGTCAAAATAATGTTGGAGGTTCGCGACAAAAAAACATCCTTATCGCGGTCTGGGACAGGAGGAGATGAGAGCGCACGGAGGGGTCAGAAATTGCCTATAGCGATTTGGAAGTTCTCTTTGTGATTTTTTTTTCACATACTCCGGGTAAATGCGCTTATTTAATCTGTAACTAAACGGTGCAGCGAGGTGCACGCTGCGTCGTAGGCTGAGAGGGTCTCAGAGGGCCCCTCGTAACAGCCATCCATTATCAACAATTGCACGTGACATCAAGTTTGAGCGCGGCTCGCTTAATTGTGATTGATCAACCGATTGCACACGACCATATGGGCCGCGCCTCAAAGATTTTCCTCTCGCCGTCTCGTACTTTTGCCTTCTAAAACCCTCTTGCTCCACAGCGTTGCTCTATTTGTGCTGCCATGTGATCCATTAGAGTAGATTTGGAATATAGCCATGGCTAGTAGTGGATAAGAGCAACCGTACAGATTGTTCCCCCCTTTATTGATAGCAACTCTGTCGGAACAGCTGGACGATCCAGAACTCCGTGGCCGACATATGATGCAAAGATCATCTTCGCGCAACACACCTTCAAAACTTCGCCGCGGCGCCGATTCATGATCGGTATCCAACATAGAGTTTGGTATCCAAGCGTGGGAACGCACAGAGACGCAGCGCTTCGGCGTGCCAAAAAGCTTTGATCACGCCGCGAGGACCGGTGAAACTTGCTTTCGACGAGTTCTACTTTTTTCTGCAGCATTGCTCTTCCGCAAAAATTTCTAAGTGTTCTCAACGGCAATTTTCACGGCTACACACGTGGTTTTAAAGAACGGTTTTGGCGAATGACGGCAAACGAGAAGGAAACGTATTTTCTAAACGCTGCCGCCAGCATCCACAAAGCTTCAAAAACGCGATTTTTTTAGATGCAAGATGGTCGTCCGGTGGCTTCACTTGCGGGAGCGGGAAGCGCGATCCAGCAATGTCTTAGAGAGACAGTCATTATTATATGCATCCATCCAGCCTATGCAGCAATGGGGCAATGGCGGCGGACGGTCTGTGGCAGTATTTTTTTCGTGTACGGTTGGCTTTGGTCGCCTCGCTCCCCTAGCCCGTGCCTCGGTGCTTCAATCCGATCCTTGAAAGATGCTCCACGAACTTTTCTCTTTTTATTTTTAACTTTTCGCTAGCCAGTGGCGTTAATATCGTGTCAAACAGGGCTATATCCGGCCGTCCGATGCACGGAAAAATGTTTCCTGTCAACCATACTGATCGCACTGTGATAGTACGGCAAGGCGCGTCGTGGCTCGTCTTGCGCTATCTTTACAAAGCGGTTACAGGAGTCCAGGGGTGACGTGAATTCGCAGGTTCCTGTGCGAGGATTGAGGTATGAACGTCTCGGCTGTTGCCCTTATCGCACGCGGTAGCGCTGGATGTCCGCTCTTCAAGGTAAGCTGGGCGCTCGACGACATGCTTCGAGAAAGGCTTCGAGAAGCATCGCTGGAAAAGCTTATCGCCCCTTTCTCTTCACACAAGCCGCACAAGTGAACCATGCAGAGTTGTCGCCCGGCGGGGTCAGCTGTCACCGAATGGGAAGGCACGAGCAAGCATGTTGAACTTTCCGACTGTTACGTAACGTTGCGTGCCTTTTACAATTCAGTTTCAAATGTGCAGGCTGAAGGTGTGCACATTTTGTGTGCACAATGTGCACACCTTCACTATTTGTGCCGTCTGCTACAAGTAATTTTTTTTTTTTTGCAATTGAGAGTATACATGTTTTTATTGACAAGGGTGTGCCTCTCCAAACTATTTACTGGAAAAAAAATGATTACTTAAAATGATTATTTCCTTTTCTCCTTCAAAGTTGGCCACACTCGATGTCATACATGTCAATGTAACGGTAGTATTATTGTGTCAGCTTTAGAATTTTCCAGTGGCAATCGCTTGACAGGAACATATCGCTATTACTAAGTCGTCAGTATTGCAGTCATATGCTTGCACCATGACAGTTGATGTTGTGAATTGCAGAGTAGATGCTCTGCCCCCAGCGCGAGCTTTCTGCCTTTGATAACACCTTGTCACATGCGAAGCCTAAGCCGACGGAAGGCAGCGGGCAAGTGCTGCAAGCGGAGCTTCGGTATCGAATAAAAGGTGAACTGCTGTTTTTCAACTTGTGGGAGCTGCCGTCGCCCTAACACGATGGAAAGGGTTATTCCTTCGCTTTATCGTCGCTGTGCTTCCATCCGGCGTAAGCAGCATGTTTGTGTACATTTTGAGTAAACGTGTTGTATAACGATAACAAAACTCTGCTCGAATTCGTAACCATATCACTCTTTCGAGCCACTGGTGGGCCAACTACCAGTGGCATCGGAAGTATTTTGGAGGTGGAGGGCCCTGCATACTTCGGCACTGTGTTTCCATTTCAGCAACAACTCAAGCGGCTGGAAGCAATTGGCAAGAGTGCATTCTACGGGCTGCAAACCCTGGACAAGAAAACTGCAGACAACAAACGTGCGACCAGCTGCGCTTGCAAAGCGGGCACTGATGGCTATTCAACAACTCTTGCGCGGTGCTGTCGAAGGCCCGGAATGCACCTGTGCAACTTCGTTTGCTCGTGCATTCGCTCGAGGAAACAGATTTCACGTTATTTCTCCTGTCACACGTGCCTCCCAGAATGGTGCGCAGCATGCTCCAAGTGTAGGAACGACACTGCGCCAGCAGTCCCAAAACCTAAATTCCCCTGCCAAGATATTTTTTTTTTTTTTTGGCAAACTATAAAGTTTGGGAATGCTTGCTATCTGAAGTTTGCTATATATGCCTGTGAATGTAGAGCTTTCATATAATGTTCTTTGCAGTGTGTAACTGAGCTCGAAAATCGTTTCTCTATTTACTTTGTAGATGCAAATGTCAAATGCCCCTTAAACGGTATAGTTGAATATTGTTAACGTAGCAGCTTGGGCGAATTCGGTAGTGAAAGTGGTAGAAGAAGACAAAGTATATATAAAAACGAGTTGTCAGTCAGCGCGGTTTGTTTGAATTTTGCTTTATTTTTCGTGTGTAAGGAGTGAGTGTTGTTTGCAATAGTGTGCTGTAGTGTGTGTTGAATATTGTGTTTGAGTGTATGGCACGTACTGTATGTGTGTGTGTGATTCCACTGATGACATGTTTTTGGTACTGGTGGTAATTAATCGGCTTGCCTGAAAAGAAATGTACATTGTTGCTTTCTGCCCTTTGTATGTACTTGTTCAATGAAGTGGCTCCGTGAAGGTCATCCATGTTTGCCAAGATTTGCAGCCTAAGACTTGAATCATATGGTCTTTAACACTATGCATTGACTGTGCCCGTTCAAATTATCAGCATGTGCTCCAAGCAGAGTACACCACGGGCGTTATGTACTCCTTACTTTGCACCAACATCCCTGGCATTAGTGCTTGCATATTAAAAGCTACATCTAAAGTTGTATGAATCTGCACTTGTAGCTTCCTTTGCTGTATCTACTCGAGTACCAACAGTATGGCTTTCAAGCTGTGGTAACGGCCAATCAGATTCTATAATGGCAACCAATGTGCAACTTTTTCACAGTGTGTATCGTTATTCAAAATGCATGCTTGTTCATCACATTCAGTGAGTTTCATTACTGCCTGGATGTTTCCTTTCTTTTTTCTATACTTTGATGTAATGATTGCATCGAGCAAAGTGTCCACATCTCAATTGACTATAGTACGCTACACAGGACTTGCAGTAGGATTGGTACCGATGAGTCTTAATGCCCATTCACACACTCTCGTTTGCTTGGGACCGTGTGCCTTAAAATTTCGTACGATGAGAGAACATACTGTCACGCTGGGGCCATCTATGAGGTGGCCCTGGTAACTGCAGTTTACTAGAGAGATGCAAGCGCTATCTACGAGAGATGGTAGTTTATAGCATTGTGAAAAGTTTCTCGAGCTAAGGAAGAAAGAATGATGTGAGGATAAAATTGAAAATATACAGAATTTCCGAGTGTTCCATGTCTACCCAATAGATGGCGCCTGTCTGTTCTCTGATAAAAGATTTTAAGAAGTTCTAAGGTGCACGGTCGTAAAAGGTCGCAAGTGTGTGAACCAGCCTTTGGGACGTAATCGAGGACGGTACTTGAGTCCACTTCGGTTTGAGAACTGTTGACCGACTGTCGCACCGGGGCGAGTCTGAGAACGTCTTTTCCTCGCAGAGTTCGACGTCGGTACGGACGGGATGCTGTGGTGCCGGTACTGCAACTACGTGAGCAAGAGGGGTTTCAACATGAGGCGGCACTACCAGAGGAACCACCTGGGTAACCCTCTCCCGCACTCTCCCGCACGGGACGCAAACTATTATAGGGAGTATTCGCTGGCAGACGTAGCTGTGTGCACGACTGCCGAGCACAAGCCGACGGCGAGGTTCCACGGCTCTTTTACAACGTGCGTTCCACACCATCGAGATTGCCGGTCTATTAATGCGAGCATGTTCCGAGCACTTGCTCTAAACAGCGCCCCAAAATATGGAGTCCAGCGAATACTCCCATAGTCTGCGAGGAATAAGAACTTCAGGACATGTTTCTCGAACGCCCGGCCTTCAGCATGGCCTTCCAACATGCTTTGGCTGCACGTGCGCGCTCGAGGTACACGACGCACCGAAGAGTCGTTGAGGGTAGAAAGCTCACGCTGTAGGTTGGACAGCTGAAACTCCTCCCTGCCATACTTCCCCGAGAATGACTAGACATGCTTTCGGTGCCTCCTCACTATGCCACCACCAAGACAGGAAACGTTGCGGGTGGTAGTCTTCCCGATGTAAACAGCACACAGTACACGTACGACATCCAGGCATACTTCATCGACCAATGGAAATGTTTTTGAAACATGAGAAGTGGGGCATAGTCCGAACGCCTTTCGATCGCTCGTACAACTTTATGACTTGTCTCTTCTGTAAAACGCGGCTCACTGAAAACTTGGAACGATTGTAGGCTTCTCTATTAGCTCGGGAAAAGCGAAGCAACGTTTTTAGCAGCGTCGAGAGGCGATGTTCAGCGGCTTGTGCGTATCGGCCGGGGGACGGGTTGAGCGAGACTCCATGTGGTCAAGATTTTTTAGTGAGTGTCGCGACCGACTCCGATGTTAACTTCACCATCTGGCTGACCTGTGCACCCACAAAGATCTCGTTTGTGTTAAAGCCTGGGTGGAATTTCCTCTCGCACCCATTTTCGTCGGTGCAGAACTGGGAAACCACCGAAGATGTTAGTGGTATAGCCAATTGGGTAAAGAAAGAACGCCGACAGGTCGGTAGGTTATTGGGGGCTAGGAGGGGAGGGGTGGCAATCGCTCACTTCTCCCAGTGGCCAAGGGTGTTCCCATGCTGTGTGCGTCACTATCAACGTGGCATTGTCTGCGGGCTGGCAGCGGCACCATGACAGCAAAGATCAGTTAATTCTTTGGAAATTGGCTTTTAAAATGAAACAGAGCGGGCAAAATATAATAGGGGTCGTGTTCCCATTTATGGCTGAACAGCACCTCTATAGATTGTAACAAAATACTCAATCTGCCGATTTTTGTTAGCCCCTTCCCTTCTAGCCCCGAAGTGCAAGATGGTGCTGCTGCCCACATAAGATTAGACAGCGCTCCATAGGCTAGAATCGCAGGACCACTTTTGCCCGTGCCATTGTCACACCTCCCTTCTATTCCACTGTAAGTAGGTCATTCATCGTCTTCCTTCATTAACCAACTTTGCTTCTTTATTGTCTTCGGACCAAAACCATATATTAAATTTGTGTTTACGCAGCGTATGGTCGGTCTGCCTTTGAGTTGTGACGACACTGGTTTAGGCTGTAGATGAGAAATTTAGCCAGTCCAATACCTCTGCTAGCCTGGGGTCTTTTAATGCGCATTTTGCACCGTAGCGATACGCGACCGCGTGCCAGTACAGCGCCCATCGAGGAAACGGGTAGGCGTGGGAATCGAACCCTGGATCTCTGGGTTCTGCAGTGCGAGCCATGCGCTCTGAGCTGGTGTATGCTAGCACGCTTGGCCACCAATCCCCCATCTCTTCATACAAAACAATGTGTTTGCTGTGGGCAATCGTTGCAGTAACGGGCACCCTGTGTTTCAGGCCTGCTGGCTCCCCGGCTGGTATCGAGGGCAGAGTTGGTGCTCCTGCCTCCTGTTTCGGAAGGATCCCACAGGTGAGCAGCCACCAGGGGGACAGCATCGTTCAACTCCGATTATAAACACCTCCATAACACATCTCCGGACTGAGTCCAACCCAGGGGCAGAACTAAGGGGTGGGAAACTGCCCCTCCCCCTCCGCCCCCTTCCCCAAGCCTGACTCACAGATCTGCCCCAGTTCCAACCCCAGAATGTTTTACACAGAGCACACAAACCTATGCTGTGAACACCCCCCCCCCCCCCCCTTCTGTAACCCTTCCGAGAGATAGATAATCTTAAAATAACCCCTTTGCGAGATAAGATTGAAAATAAGAAAGCTTAAAAACTGCCAGAGATCGAGTCAAAGATTGTCTTTTATGACGATAACAGGATCTGTGTGAGTCGTGTGCACCTTTAGCCAGTTACACGTACTCAACCGAGCCAAGACGAGCCGGAGGCCAAAACTGCCGAAGTGTCATTTGCCCGAGATGCTACCTGGAACGCCAGTACGGCATTTGATGGGGCACCATTGCCTTAGTACATTAATACCAATCTCGTGGACGTCTTTTGTTGCTTCTGATATCTGTGCAGGGGCTGGATCCTGCCCTAGGAGCCGAGGGGCTGCGTCAAACCTCCCGCCATTTGTCGTCGACGCCGTGCCTCACAGTGTTTTGAACTTGGAAGAAAAGAAATTACGATCCTATTTTTGTATCGCTCGGGAGCCTTAAAACTGCAGCCACCAACAGGCTGAAAATGGCAAGGGTCATTTTCAGTCCGGTCGTCCCGCCTCCTGCGCGAGCTTCCCACCTTAGGCAACGCTTGCGGCGTCCTATCGGTGGCTGTTATGGGACGTCTGTGGCTCCCCACTAGACTCTTTGCAATAAAATATGCCGGTCAGCGTTATCGCGACCGAAAATTATTGAGCCGAGTTTTGGTCCATGTCGTAATTTGCCCGAATGTTGAGAGTGTATCGAACGCTTTTTTTCGTTAGCCGATTGGGCAGTGCGCAGGCATTTGATGGGTGTTATCTCTCTACAACGCTTTTTTTGTACAGTATGTGAGTATGCTGAGCCACAATGAAGCAAGCAAATACGGTATAACCTCGTTACAACAGATCTGGTTACAGCAGACATCCAGTTATAACGTTACCAATTCGTGCAACTTCACTTATTACAGATTTTGCCGTAACATACATTCGGATATAATGGACTATATTAGGAAGTCTGTTAGCAGTTACCTTACCATTCCATTGTAGCGGATTCTTTGACAGCAGTAATTCCGGACATTGTGTGGCTTTGGTTCGGTAGCGGTGGCATTCATTTTGCAATCGGTACAGCTCAATAAAAATAATTGCTACCTTTCAAAGATCACAAGTTTCAATAAACCAGTTCTTTTCTAATATCCATTCACATTTCGCCAGTCTCACAAGTTAGAACAGACTACAGTCATAATTCACATCAAAGCCTGTTCTGTAGTAAAAAATAAGAGTATATGCATTCTGCATATACTGCTTTTACAGCAGACCAAAATCGGTTATAACGAGTTATAACTGTATAGGCAAACTGTTTTCAAGTGGGATACTGCAACGTATGATAAAGCGAATAAATGCAGCACACGTTTAAAAACTGCAATTGTGTGCTCTTTGCAGGTTATTGCTTTAACCCTACTGAGATCGATATGGCTACAAGCAGCCAAGTATTGGATTTTAATTTCGTTTCTAGTATACACTTAGGAATGCTGTAATTCAGTGAGCTCTACACATGTATGTGGTATTGTTTTGCACTTCATATATGTAGTAAATTATGCTTCAAAAGGTACCACAGGTAATGTAGAAGACAAACATTCGTGCCGGGGACTTCTCTATGATGCAGGTGCAAGGCCATTTGTTCAGTGTTGCATGCATAAAACAGAAGACGCTAGTCATCACCAAAGAAGAAGCCAGTCATCATCCCACGATGACTGGCTTGAAACCAATGTTGAAGCCAAATTAGCCATGCAAAAGAATTACCAATACGCCAAAAACACCAGAAGCCGACGATACATTAATTTCTGACCATGTGCCTTGCACGCATGGTCAGTGTCGTGTACTGGTCTGTGATGGTGGTGGGTGGTGGCGAGACAGTGCGACAGGCACGCGCAGTGTAGTCAATGAATGCCAATAGTAGTGCTCGGAAATCTGAGGAATAATGACAAATGAAATAAAGGCAAAATAATACACTTTTAATAACTATAACAGGCTCTTCCCTCTATACAAGCCTACAGACTTTCATAATTTACAACTTGATCATTACAAAATTCTATCTTGTTTGTAAAGTAAAACTCAAACCCTTTGGTTGCCTCACTCCCAATCAGTCTAGATAATATTAAGACACCGTCAACTAGCAGTCAGAAAATTTCCAACATGAGTGAACAATCTGATATTTAGAACTGGTCTCTGCCGAGTGTGCTTTACAAATGATGACAGGTGCGCACTGCGGCAGAGAAACGCTAGCGGTGGCAGTGTTGCAGCCATCCGGCTTGTGCGCACACATTTTTAAAAGCTTTATCTTCATTTTTGATTGCATTACGGCTCCTCCGCTGTGGGAAAGAAAAAACTTCGCTGCAACTATTACAAAAGTGTACCATAGGCATTTTGTTGCTCCCTCTAGATATAGTAGTACAGAATTGGCCAATGACAATGTAATCTCAACTTCAGATCCTTTTTTTTTCTTTTCCTTCTATTAAATCCTATTAGCTGTTGAACTGTATACATAACTCTCTCGCATAGGGGTGGTAGCCTCTACAATTTTGGCAGAGTCTCTCATTTGGAAGAATACTCAAAAATCCTATCGCTGCTTTCGTATTGTAACGTTACTGGTGACCAAGACACTGCAAAGAAGTATTGTTAAACGAAAGACTCGCTTCTGAACCCAGTCAGGAATGGCGTTTGGTTCCTTGAACGCAACCTTCAATTGTTGCGTTTACCCTGTCTTCACTCTTGTCCCCACGATTTCTGCCTCGCGATGCTACGAGCGCATTGCGCCACTGCTGGCCAGAATCCCGACAGAGGCAGAGCGGCAGACGTAGAGACGGCAGACGCCCGTCGTGCCGCAGGCTGCCCTCGGACATGACAGTCCACGGAAGTGATGATCGTGTTTGCTTCCGTCTATTTGCCGAAACTCCCACGACCAACTGCCAGGATCGTGACATGCCGGCTCGGTGCATGGGTGGTATGGGACGCCGAACAGACCGGTCCAAGAAGCGTTTCAGGCACCGTAGTATGGGAGCCCACACGCGCCGGTCGGAGATGTGCTCTGGGCACCACAAAGCTATAATCCTGGGTGGGGTTTCGCGAGTGACGGCACATTAGGCGACCGGGATGTCGCACAGTTCACACCCACTGCTGATTGAGTTTCCCGTCAGTTTCCTATCCTCCTCGGCCGCTGAATGCCGGTGGTGGCAGTGGAACGTCGGCGTACAAAAATGTGAAAGACGCGTTGCCGTAGCATCACTGCTGAATGAAGAGGGGAACAGCGAACACACCCCTCGTAGACGCGTCCCCGTAGCATGCTTCGCCGAACGAAGAGGGAGCAGCGGACACACCCCTGTAAGACACGTCACTGTGGCATTGTCGCTGAAGACGAGGAGGAGAGTGTCTTTGACCGCGGCGTCACCGACCCTCGTCAGCCCTGGCGGGAGTACTGCTGCTGTTCGAGCAGCCTCCGCCGGCAGGCCCGGACAAACTCTTTCTCGGTGGCGTTGAGGAGGTACAGGGAGGGCAGGGTGGACTCCCCTGCACCGGGGAGTGCCCGGAGGGTGCTGAGGCGGCGCTCCAGGCGCCCCAGGCTGCAGCTCAGCACCCGCGGGAACAAGCACACCTGCTCAGGGGTGTAGCCGTTCGCAAACAGCAGGTCCAGTACCTGCGGCCGGGACCAAGGTTACGTCGGCGTTGAGTCGGCAGTCGTTTGCCCTAGATTGCAGAGTGTTTCCAACTGCCTGATCAGGGTCGCACGGTTTCATGTCACTTAAAGGAGGCTTTATGTAAGGGGGACAAAACATCAAAATACGTGTTAACTAGCATCAAGAAAGAATGCAGTAAAACCATTGTTACGTCTCAAACATGGCAGTGAAAGCAATTCGAAAATTGGTAGGGTCCTGTAAGTTTACAATAACATACGGCAGTGAATTGCACTTGGAAACTGATAGCTGCGGTGGAGAAAATTTAGGCGTGTTTGCAATAGAAGTTGCGAGGAGGTGGCAAGAGTGTTGGTTGTCTGCTAGTGTCTGTCTCCTCGCCCGCATGTATTGCACGCACGCTTGCCACCATTCTGCGCAGGAGGCATCCACTATTAACCCCTTAACTGGGAACTTTTTGACTAAAATGATTTGTAAAATGTTTTTTTTTAATGTGTTTCTAGCTCTTAAAGGTATAACAATAATCTCAAAACCTAAAACAAATTTATTTATATCAAGCTGAATGTGCACCCAGGCACTTCCTACAATCCAAACTGGATCTTTCACCGTGCTGGCGTCTTGCCAGGTTACAGCAGAACCCGAAGTTGACGGTGTTGCCATAAACAATTGTTTCGCTGTGCCCTCTTGTATTTCCGTGTCAGATCCGGAGGAGGATTCACTTGAACTCAAGAAATCAACATTGCAGTCGGAGTCCTTGTGAGTAGTTTGCAGCAGCTCAGCGATTTCTTCGTCAGTCAAGGGACGCTGGCGTTTGCTGGATGCCATTTCCCAAACAAACAGTCGAAGGTGTCATACAGGAGTCTTCAACCTTTTTCTGTGCTGCCACGTATGCATCGCTTTTAGAGAAAAATGTTTCCGATGCACGAGGGTAGATGGCGCATCCTCCCCACAAGCTAAAACGAGCGTAGCGTTTAAAGACGTGCTTCCCAACAACAAAGGAAGTGCAGCGCGTCTATAGATGTGTCCTCCAAGCTGCGGTCAAAATTGATGCGCACCTAAAGACGTGCTTTAAGGGGTTAAATTGCATCAGTGGTACGAGTTGCTCCCTCTCTGAAATCTAGGCTCTCTAGTCTGGAGGCTTCGCCAAGACTGCTTCCGACAGGATCTGTATGCCCCCTCCGCTTCCTTTTTAGAATCGGATTTTCTAAGCACTATTCGGGCACTTAAAAAAATGTTTTGGGTGGAAGTTCAGTGTTTTTTAAAAGAGAAGCTTCGGCGGTTTCTTTACTTGCCCAAACTAACTACCTTTTCAGAATACTCTGGATTTACTCTTCCTGGGTATTCAGAACAGCCTATTGAAAAACAGTAAACGAAGGCGACGCCAAAACCCACATTTGAATTCCCCCATGCTTTCTAGTGGAGCGACGTCGCACACTGAAAAATCTTGCGGGTCAAGCGGGCAGCTTAGGAAACATACTATGTCGAGTAATGTTTTCGCTCCACTAGAATAAGCTTCAGAATTTATCTTACACCATCCAGCTTCTTGTAACCCGTTGGGAAGTTGTTGTACTGCCCAAATTACAACATCTGGGAGCCTAATATACGCAACGGGACCAAGCGGGATTGGACATTGCCACCTGCTGCAATTGGTCGGCAGTGCGGAGTTGGCCAATAGCAGCAGGCGGCGATGTACATCGGTCTCTCCATCCTGCTTAGGCTCGCTGCATAGATTAGGGCCCCTGTAGTCACGTTTTCAGTGTTGCCAGAAGAACCTGTCTCGATAAATAAATATACTTAATAATTAAAGCACGCTACAGTTTTTCTGCGTGGGACCAAAATCGAAGTTCTACATGCGGGAAAAAGAACCCGGCTCTCAAAGTGTCAAAGGATGCGGAGCTGAGGTGTGAACACTCCCACACCTGTTTGAGCTTGGGCGCGTTGATTGTGAGGAGACGGGGGTTGCGGTCCTGCCAGGAAGCGCACGTAGGCCCCTGGAGCAGCGCAGCCGCTCGGCCAGGTAGTGCAGCGTGTCCGTGTGGGGTCCCAGAGCCGTACGCCGGGCGCTCCAGCGCTCCAGGTGGCGCTCCAGGGTCTCCTCGGGGCAGCGCAGCATCCAGGGACGCACGGGGGTGCCCGCCTGGGACGCGCGCTCCACCCGTGCTCGCATCACCTCTTCATTGTGCCGGAACACCCAGGGGTCCTGGGGAGTGCACAATGTTGCATCAACACGCTCGCACCCGAGCGAGGTAGCTGGAAGGGTGGGAGGACGATCAAGGACAGAGGCTTTGAGCGCTCCTCTTCTCCTCCATTTTATGCGTTTTAAGAAAGAGGCGATGGGCGAACTTCTCACCGACGCACCTAAGGACATTAACTCATTTCCCCGAGCGAGTATATTTTATTTTTATCACGAACACGTGCACCACACCAGTGTCGCAGGCAGGTGGAGGGCCTCAAGGTTAAGCTCCCGCCAGGAACGCACCAAGAATGCGTACAATAAAATGCGTACCGTACAATAAAATGCTTACTTACGGCCTGTGGTGATACCATATATGCACGGTGTCTCACATAATCTTAAGAAGGTGGCTGGGCGTCATAATGTCCCGTGTCGTATTTTCAGCGCTTAACAAAATGTCGCGATTATGCAGGAGAATTAATGACCCCAACCCAATAACAGACCCGTGCAATACCAAGCATAGGAATAAATACACTGATTGCACAACCGCCGTCGTTTACGAAATCCCAATGACGTGTGGTTTAAGCTATGTAGGGCAAACTGGAAGATGTATCAATGATCGGGTCCGCGAGCACGCCGCTTCAACCAGAACCACACCGTCAGGAGCATTTGGCTGTACATTGCAACAGATGCTCCTGCGCCCCGTCATTTGACAGCACTAAAATTTTGGCGAAGTACAAAAACAAAGTGTCACGCGAGTTTCACGAGGTATTTGAGATTAGGAGTAGGGGTGAAAAATGCATTAGCGATACTTCTCTGGCTCTGTCTACGGATGAGTTTGAATATTTGAAACGTGGTCTGGGCGGGGACTAACGTGACGTGTGGTGTCTGATGGTGTGCTCCCGTTGGTATACAAGTTTGTGTTTTTCCTAATAAATTCAGTTGAGAGTGCGCCCTGTGGCGTTGTTATTCTACTCTTTGTCCCTGTTCCTTTGGTGCTTATTTCCCAAGAATGCGTAGCCAGGAATGCTACGCAAGGAATGTGCCGCGCCAAGAACCGCCGCTTGCGACACAAATTCTCAACTGCTCTATACAGGTGGAAACTGAGGGAGAGGATGAGACGAGAGTACTTGGGGACGACAGAGCACCGAACTCTGACTGGAATGATTGGTGGGTAGACGCAAAGTTAGCTGCCTTTCTTCTACTCACTGTTCGAACGCGTTCTGCACACCGTACCGTAAGGTCGCTCACCTTGAGGATGGCCTCCCTAGAGACCCCGGCACCCAGCAGCAGCTCCAGCACCCTCTCCAGTCGGCCGGGCTCCTGGGTCAGCAAGCACGGATGCTTCTCGACCAGCTGGAGTGCACCGACTTCATCCAAGCCGAGCCGGCTGGCCAGAAGCTCCGTCGTGCGCGACAGCTGGCTGCGCAGGCCCGTCAGCCCAAGCTTCTTCACCACATACTGCAGCAGGGACTCCGGGTAGGAGAGCAGCGTCAGGGGAAGCGCTTGCACTCCTCGAGCAGCGAGAGCCTCCGTTCCAGCGACGCCTCCGACACCGTCAGCAGAGCTGGATGGGCCCGGATGTGCGCTGCAGAATTCGGCCAAATCTTTATGACGAAGAACATATATTTGTGAAAATCTATGAAAAAAGAAAATAGAACAATAAATTTTATGTGACTATTAAAAAGAAAAGTTATACTTTTTTGTAAAATGTTTTGCGCATCTCCACAGCATGGGTGACAGCCTTTTTACAGATAGTCGGGCTTTCCTAACGTTGGAAAGTGAAATCGAAACCAAAATAAATGGTTGACTAACGGGCCGACAAGACGACGCCAGCGCACTATCCTCCTCGCCCTCTTTTTGGGAAAAGCGGGTTGCTCTGACCCCCACAATTTCAGCTATCGTGGCAATGAGAAGGATATATTAGAAGCCACTCAACGGGGTGGGGGGTTTGGTTCTTTGGCGACAGCCGGGGATGCGTCTTGACCCCATCCTGACCTTCGCCGGCTGAAGCATCTCCTGGGGAACTTAATCTGCTGTTGCATCCCTGTGAGCTGGCGGCTCTGTCCGCCAGGAGGCGGTTCTAACGTATTCTTCCAACTCGGTATCTATGCAACAGTACTATTAACACTGATACTACCCTCCAGCAAGGCTGTTGCGTTTTAAATTGATAAGTGGTTAAGGTTACTGTGTTGGAGGCTTCACTAGAGCTAGTTAGTTAATTTCCTTTATTAATGCGCGTCGCTCGAAGAGCTTAGGTGTATACACGATGGTATAAAAAAAAGCGGTGTCTCGATCCATTTTTTATTTCCGCATCGTATTCGTCTAAATGGTTGAATCCGTCCCCATTAACGAAAGATGAAGGATAGTTTGACTTAAGAACCCTAGCAAAGTAAAAATGCAGCCCCGATACAGTAAACAAAAACAGCATAAATTTATACGTAAAACAGCCGCATTAGAACGGTAGATCTCCCAACACAGAAAAATGCCATTTCTGTCCTATTAACTTTCAGTTTCAGCTGCCTTGGAGCCAGCGATTTACCCAGGCCCCCTGAAGCACGGTAATCCATACAAAAGACAGCCTGCAGATGAGGCGCGTTTCTTCCTTGGATGACGGTCACATTGGTCATGCAAAAACGGTCTATAGATGCACGAAGCAAACGTACTTCGAACAACTTCTGCCATCATATCTGCAGCGACGTGTCTTTTGTATGATGTCTTTTTATCATATTGCGTGTGAATTCGGGGAAGGGGGACCACGTTTGATGAAAGCGACGATGAGAAGAGAAAGCGTGGAGGGTAGACGGTAGTTTGAAGGGACGAACCCACAGACCTCGTGCCGCGGGCAGTCGTCCCAAGAGCGAGCGGCACGAAGCGGCCAATCGCTCCTCGGGGAGCTTGCTCAGTTCGGGGTGCCGCGCGCACCACGACTTTGTACTCGGACTCGTCGGCGAAGCCCATCAGGTCTTGAAGACCGCTGCAGTAGCGCCGCGACGCTGCCAGCCACCGGGCACCCGACGCGCGTCCAAGGAACATAGTGACGGGGATCGGTGGCCGCGCTCCTTCCAGCAGACGACGCTCAAGTTGCGGGCCGCCGGTCGACTTGGACAACGGAGCCGCATGCTCCTGGACACCGGCAGTTTCACCGCAGGACGGACGCCTCACGACCGGCTCGAACAGCCGGTTTGGGAGTGAATTGTTGCGAGATCCGATTAGAATTTAGAACGCCTTTTTGCTCCACAGCGTGCGTTCGTGGTTCGACCATTCGACCACAGTAGCGTAAGCGTTCGACTGTGGATTGTATCGGGATTGTCTTGACCGGTACAGTGGCGTACTCTTTTTTTTTATAGGTTGCAGTCAACATGAGTAGAAGTCTTCGTTAGTTATAATGCGGAAAACCACAATAAAATATTGCGTTGTGATTTTTTTTAAAGTTTGTGAATAAATTTATGTTTTGTTTTTTACTTGGGATTTAAATTTGAATGTGCATCACGCCACCCCTACTACCCCACACCCGATCGTCCGCGCCGCCCGCCGCTGCGCAAAGCAGTCGCGCGGGCGGCGCGGCTTTCAAATGTAGCTCAGCTTGGTCGTGGTCACAGTGTAACGCGATCTCTTAGCATTACGCTTTTCTCGACGAATAAAAGTTTTGCAATCAGAAGTCACGGTGTAATATATATTTTACACTGTGACAGTGGTCGACTCGGAGTGTTCGTGACAATTTCCTGCCAACCGAAGCTATCGAATCCTCTCGGTGAACTACATCCCAGCCTACCGAGCCAGACATTAAAATACCGATAGTCTTTCCAGGATTCTGGCAGAGATAGAATGCATAATAGCTTGCTTCTGCACCCCTCTCCCCCCTTTTTTTACTTCCCTCACAATTTCTTGCACGTAAATAAAAAGAGATCCCTTTGCGCCCACGTCGAGACCGCGCGATTGCTCGGTAAGGCTCAGGTTATGCAGCGTAAGAAAACATATATCCTTATCAATTTTCCTAAAAGCACGCCCCAAGTTCACTTCACGGCCCGGTTATTCGAAAATGATGACCACTACGCACCAGCTGTTCAATAGCAATATATATGTTTTGCGCCATTTAAATATACAAGATATGAGACACGGGTTGGGGTACAGAATAATAAGAGCACAGCTTCGCCAATGCAAAAATCAGCCGGCTTGACACGAGCTAGGGGTTGGGGCGGCCAAAATTAGTGTGAGGTCCACACTTCGAAAAGTTCGCGCAGCTCCTCTGTTGCGTGAGGGCTCCTTGCTGCGATCGTAATTTTCTCAGTCCAGTTTTCTTTCCTCTATGTTCGCTCCACCAGAACCCTTCGTTGCTGCTGGCAATTTTTACCCAACAAAGTGATGAGGGCGTTCTCTTATTTCAAGGTTTTTCGGTATCGACCACGCCACCCGAGACCCGAACGATACCGCCCAAACCATAGGCCCAAACGGCCCATAGCCATAGCTCAAAACAAACGCGAAACTGGCGAAACCGCGCGCCTGCGCGAACCACCCTTCCCCTATCCGAGGTCCCTTTCCACCACGCGGCCACGCCCACGATGGCATCACGAATACCTGTCGAGCTACGTCACACTTTTCCGCCTCCCGTTCCACTTGCAGTCGTTTTGGCCAGCAACGGCTCCTGCCTGCCGAGCGGAGAGACGCCGTCAACGCCGTCCGTACTGTTTTTGTTTGGACGTGGAGGGAGTCGCTCGAGCGGGGCTCGTGTGCAAGCTCCGTCTTGAGCCCACCCTGACAGGACCCAGGTGCCCCCCTTTTTTTTCATCCCCAGCTAACGCCGCCACGATACGCCGAGCCGTCCCTCCCATCGCGAAACTCGCAAAGAAACGATCGGATAGGGGGGACCGATTTAGGCTTAGGTCTCGTCATCGGTGCCTCCTCCGTGAGGAACGCCGGCGGTTTGCAGCGGTGCCAGGCGGAGTCGGAACTCCGGCTCCCACCCGTGCTTCGCAATGGGATCGCGACTGCTCTCAAGGACTGCCGCAGTTGGCGTCGAACGGCGCTCATTACGTACGGGGAAGCCTCGTCTGTCCGTGCGGTCGACATGGGGTGCGGTCGGTTTTCAAACATCGTTCGCGCTTCTCAGATCGTCGTCAAAAAACGGCAACCGCTCGCTTCTGACGCTGTTGTTGTCGCGGTGTTGGATCAGGCGCTATCGTCGTCCTGCGTGTGTTTGCTTGGGGAACGCGGGAGCGCCGACCGATATAGCCGGTCGCTCTCGGGGACTGGAGAAATGTTCCGCTTTTCCAGGATGCCGGCAGCGCGTTTGCCCTGGCTTCTGGCGTTGGTCGGTGCCGCCGCTGCGGTGGTGCCGTCGCCGCCGACTATGATCAAGCAGCCCAAGCATGAACAGCTCTACCAGGTACCTCGATCGAATCTCGTCGGGATTCGTACGGTTTCACATCCACGAAGCTCGCCTACCTGCCTTTCGTTAAATTGCACTGTTAGGACAGAAACCGTGTTTCCTATCATTATGTACTACTTATTTTTTTTTTTTAAGACTCACAATGCGCAGCCTGGTGCAAGGCTGTGACCTTAGTGTTTAAGACTCTACCTGATCTCATTTTTTGTGTTGTCAAAAGTCGTACACGGCTAAATGCTTTTTTTGTTTTTTGTTTAATAGAGTTTAGATTATGCGATTGTGTATAACGGACATGTATGGAACACTAAGCCGATTTCAATACCCGTATACGTTTATATACAGTCGTGCTGCAAGGTCACGGAAATTGTAGCAGGGTTGTATTGCGCGCCACGGTGCTGCGACCAACAAAATGGTAGAGGCTGCGTTTTGTTACCTATCGACTGTCTGTCAACCATTGGGCCCATCATCATTGTTGTGTGTGGTATTCTAGGGTCTAGGCATTTCTCATATTCAAAATTGTCTAGCAAGCTTGAGAACAGCGTAGGAAATGTTTATCTCGCAGCTCGAGGAGGTGCTTACATTTGCTTCCTTGAGCGTGGCATCGGTCATTCTAGAAAATATGTTCTGAGTCAACTATCTCCTGGTGACCCTGCTTGTCTAACCAGTTATTTCTATTTTAAACTGAATTGTTTTCTCTCTTCCGCTGTGCTGTCTGCCTGTTAAAGAGCAGGAAAGAATGCAATTGAAACAGCTGGCTGCGAAAAGTTCTTATTAGGCAGTCGATGCTCGCACTGTTCCTGTTGAGGTGCCTGAACGAGCCAGTCCTGCGAAAGCTTATTCTGTAAAGGGACATACAGTAATGAAGTTGCCAAAGTAGTTTCTCGGCGGGAGTTCAGAAGTGAGGAATTCTTCATAAAGATTCCTCTGGTGTGTAAGTTCATTCAGCCTGTTCTTTGTCATTTGAATCAACGAACGTGGAATTGTAGTCTAGTTTAAGGAACTTTGTTTTCGTCATGATAGTAGGAATTTGATCCAACAAAAGAAAAAAATGGAATGCTTGAGGGCTTTTTAGCATTCTCAGGAGTATTTGCTAATTGTTGGTTGTAGTTGTGTATACACGTTTGCAAGGCTGGATTCAGGGCACTGCTCAGCGCTGCCCTGATGGCCAGGCTTGCAACGCGTCCTAGGCTGTGTTCCAAATGTACTCCATCCGACTCCGGAGTAAAGGTTTCGTACCGTGGCGTTCCAAAACTTACTCGAGCTTACTCGATGACGTCAGAACTCGCGTTCCAGAAGCGGGTTGTTTACTCCGGAGTAATTACTCACGTTACCCTCCTCGATCGGTGGGTAACCTCGGATCAAGTCGAGTAAATACGTCACGTGATCTGTTCGTCGTCTGCTTTCTGCGCCGACAGCGGTCAAAGCTCGCTTGCTCCGTTGGTTTTGGTGGCGGACGTTCGAAATGAGAAAGAATGAGGTGCAGCATGTGTGGTTATTGCGATTTGCTGTTTTCAACGCACAAATTAACTGCATTACATCCAGACCGTGCACCTTCCCCGGGAAGGTATACATGTTATTATGAGTGTGCGAGCGTAAACGGGAGCTTCTCCTCGTCCTCGGCGTTGGAGGGAATGCCATATTCTCACGTTCAAGGCTGAAAATGTTTAAACGCAGTAAATGATAAGGTAGTATTTTTGTTTCCTCCAGAGTGTTCGTAATGAGAGGATAACGCTTGTAAAGCAGTGAAGGCTTCAAAGATTTTATTGTAATCATATTCGCGTCAAAGCGAACGTTAAGTTTCATAGAAAAAATCGTAAGGGTGCAGGCGAGCAGTCTCAGGTTAATTCAACATGGGTAAGTTTCATATCATACTTGAGAAAGCACCCTCGCGCTGTACCACTGCACCGTGTGGAATCAATTTCTGCAAGACATAATCGGTACAAATTACAATGCGTGGAATATACATGTTTAGGGCGCTCGCGCTGATTAATAAAAACACATTTTTGATGTCTAACTGTAAGGAGTAAGTAATTTTCATCTCAATATACAGCTCATAAGGAAGGTGAGTAAAAGGAACTGGTGCATCCACCTCAAAAAACACCGCGTCGTCATTGATATTGCCGTCTCTTCGAGTGCTTTCTTCATGATCAAAAGAATCGTCTGCTATTTTCTCCCATCACTGCTGTGTTTTCTTTTTGCCGTAGTCCAAGACGAAGCCAATCCGCGTAGTATCCAGGTGATTATCCCGGCCGTTCCAAAATCGAGTCGCGGATCGTTTACTCGCGATGTCACGTGGTATTACCCGCTGACGTAGGAGGCAGGTTACTCGGGTAAGATTTGGAACATAGCCATAGTCAATTATTTTTTATAGTTGTGAATTCTTTGCAGTTATGGTAAAAATCACAGGACAGGACAAAGCTTCATCCAAACAGGCAGACATATTTTAAACATGTTGGCATTTTGCTCTCAAACATGTTTCTGTTGAGGAACGAGCACTTTCGTTTATTTTCTTAAACTTTGTTCTGGAGTCCATCCTCTGTCTGGGTGCGAGCCAAAAATTCCGGGAAACTTCCATAACAGCAGATGCGAGCAGCGCCCTTGTCAAAATGTTTTCCGACTAGTTTGATTTCTGGAGCTCTTGTTATGTTAAATTTTATTTGGTTTACTCGTGCCTCTTATAGTGCTAAATGCTCTCCTGTCTTTTCTTTTATTGATCAGTTTTCTGCAAATTAAATTTGCTTGATAGTGTTGGTTTGATGCAAGTAGCCATTGTGGGTTGAACATGGTAAAAATGCGAATAGACTGTGGCATGTATGGAGGGTGCATCAAAAAGTAAATTTTGAACAAAACACAGTGAAGAGATATGCTCGCATTTTGTACGTTTGTTTGAACTGGTTGCACATAGCTAAAGGGAACGTTTTCTGCACGGGTATGGAGAAGTTAATCATACATTCCGTTCAGTGCTTGTGATCTGGGCGAGTACTATGTAAAAAAAAGGAGATAGTTATACCTTCACACGACCATAAACGACGTATATCTTTATTTTTGCGTTTTATTCAGTAGTGTAACTTACCTTTTCATATACCTTCATACATACAAGGTCGAGCGTCAAAAAGGCAAAACTATCCTTTCTGACATGCTGTCTTTGCATTTGTCCGTATCCCTCGCACACTGCTCAACTTTCTACAAACCTGCCTGCCCCTATCTTAGTTTTATTTTTTTGCATTTATATATCTTTCAATTTGCCAATTCGACACATTAGTTCCTAACTGAGCTTCCTGCGGGGTAGTACGTCGCGGTGAGCTCACACCGGCTAGATGGTGCGAGCCAGCACTCAATTAAAAGGATTCGGCCGTACGCAAGCGTCCATCCATCGAATGAACTTCGTCATTTACTGGAGGTATGGTGCTCGACGCGTCTCTGACTTACCGCATCCTCATTTGTGGCACCCCAATCTCCGCCTCACGACGTCATAAAAGTGTCCCTCCGTTGGCTGCCACGATCCTGGCAGTGGTACAGTAGCCGAGGTGGATTTGGCAGACGCCTGTTCCGTCGTAGGTCACTCTCTAGCTCGACAGTCCGTGGAAGCTTTGGCAGCCAGGAGTCGAGACGTTGCGACAACGGTGGACTCGCTAGATTTACCCACACCAGCCTGGACAAGTGCAGATAAGTGTAGCGCAGTGCAGACAAGCACAGGGCAGTGCACTTCGGGTTGTGTCTAGAGGTGGGCTGCGCTCGTAGATCGAATATGGCAGTGTGCGGCTGGTGGAGGAGGTGCGGATAAATTGAATGCAGCGAGTGACTAGCTGCAGGACTGCGACATCTGACCTCACGACACTCCGGCTTTAGTGATGTCGTTTGTCTCCACTTCAAGGCAGCTTTAGATGCCTGGGCAGAATAGGACGCTAATCACGTTGGTCGGAGCCGCTTTTCAGGCTCTGTAACGGGGCAACAGCCTCTGAGCCCCTCCGGGTGTGTCGCAGGTGTCGGTGTCCCAGGACGAGCTGGACAAACCGTTCCTGCTGGAGTGCGAGGCCCAGGGGAACCCCGAGCCGGAGTACAAGTGGACCAAGAACAACAACGAGTTCGACTACGTGTCGTACGACAAGCGCATCTCTCAGCAGCCTCGCCGGGGCACCCTCATCTTCACCAAGCCGGACGACGTGGACGAGGGCCTCTACCAGTGCTTCGCCTCCAACCTCCACGGCACCTCCGTGTCCAACTCGGTCTTCCTCCGCAAGTCGGGTCGGTGGCCTTTTCGTGGCGGCCGTCGCCCGTCTGCTCGCGCTCCGAGAAGTTCAAACGACGGGGAAGCTTTGTGGAGTTATCGATTTTCTAGCTGAGGTGCTTGAAGTGTCGGGAGGGTGGTGCGAGTTCGGGACTGAGAAACCAGGTTGCTAAGGTTTCGTGTGACAGAAGACTTCTACCAAATGACTGTCCATATTTTTCCTTAGATTCGAATTTTACAAACTTCATTATGACAGAAAAAAAAAAAAAGTTTCTTTTTGTTGAACATACAAATTTTTTTAGTTTTACTTTAAACAAAACAAAACTTGTGCCTTTTTTCTTTCTTTGATTTGGGACTCAGATTGTTTTTATGGAATCATTGACTCAATTGTTCAGCGAAAAAGATTTCCTGGTTTATTTCTCTCATTGATACTGAGCATCTTGGTGACATCTATTTACATACTTTTATTAGTTAGAATCCAGGTAACAATAGATATTTAATATGCCTGTCACAATAAAGTTTTCAACAGATGGCTCTTTTCCCATAGTTTCTTTCATGAATGTATTTTCTTTCTCTTAATGAGAAAAACAAGTCGTTTTTCTCTTTAAGAAGAGAAAGAAAGTACACATTAATGAAACACATTCACTATGGGAAAAGAGCCATATGTTAAAAACTTTATTATTGCTTCCCACTCATGTTATTTAGCTATACGTGTCCCATTTATTGTGAGCCACTTTTAGTGGGCCTACCACCACTTCTCCGCTTTGCTAGGTGTTTTGGTGCTTGTTTTAACGGGATGCAGGCGGCCTTTTCAAAACGTCTGCCTTCTGGACCGTCGGGACTGTCTGTCTCACACGGGGTGACGGAGGTTCCCTTGCCCACAGAGCTGAACTCCTTTGCGGAGGAGAGCACCAAGGAGGTGTACGTGGTGGAAGGGGACCCGCTCTCGCTGGACTGCAACCCCCGACGGGCTACCCCCGACCGAACATCTTCTGGCTCATCCAGTACAGCAGCGGGGCCCTGAGGAACGTCAACTCCTCCCGCATCACGGCCGACCCCGAAGGGGACCTCCACTTCTCCAGGGTGGGTCATTGGCCAGGCGACCTCTCCTTCCTTTGCTCCGCCTACCGCTGCACAGTCGCGCTTGGAGTTACTCTTCCTCTCATCCTCGACGTGGACAAACCTCAAAGGCTCAAGTGCGAATGTGTCGCGTATCAGTTTTCTCAAGTTACCTAGTCCGTATTTAGGTGAGACAAAGTATGGTGCCTGCACCTCTCGCAAACCATGTTGGCCAACCTCTGTGCATGTTGATTAGCCAATGGATCGTTACGGTTAGGTCCCTTACACAATGTCCCCCTGGCCGTATGACTCACCTGCACAGACCACAGAAGTGTAACTTTCACGGCATTCTTTAAAAATATATTTGTAGAGCTTAAAAAATGAAAGAAGACATCTACAATTCTCCGTAATGCCGAATTAGAGCTTAGCTCTTGAGGAGGGGAGGGTACGGAGGGGAGGTTATGCCAGTGTGACGTCATGAGGGTGACGCACACGTGAGGTGACCCTCGTTACCCTTGTGACATCACAGGTGACGTCACGTGGGACATGATGGGAATTGTCCCATAATACAATGCGCTGTTACGCCGATGACGACGCTGCCCAACCCGAAAACGGGTGCCTAAGAGCTGCTCTCTAAAAAAACATCATATTTCCTGTAAGAGTTCGAAGGTTCACCTCGTGACTGAGCGATGTGACCGTGTCCTCCATGTAAATTAGGCTAAACGAATCAAATGCACCAACACCTTCCCAGGGCAGCTTTGAACTTAATAAGACGAGGCACGTGCCTTGGCCTCTCACCCGGCCGGGCTCGGGCCGGGCCTGATCGGGGTAGGTACCCCATCGGGCATGGGTACGGGTCAGGTAAAATTAACAGCCAGCTTGTCCCGGCTGGGTCAAAAAAGTAGGCCCAGGCAGTGCTCTATCTAATCAGCATCTATCTTTGCTTGTCCTTCATCTTTTTGACAATGCTTTTTCAACCACGGGTAGCATGGAGCACTAAAAGCAATGAAAAGCGATACAAAGGTTTGATGCTAATGTTTTCTGACGAACAGATGAACATCGTGCTGCCCTTCATATGTAGTTAGCAGACAACCCCACGGACGGGACTCGTTACCTCAAGAAAGGCCCATTGTGAGTCGGCGCTTGTCCCGTCTGCTTCGTTTTCTTCAAGTTGTCCCACGTCTTCTCTCGGATGCTCTGCATTTTTCCCTTAGGCGTTTGAAGTGCAAACATAGAACGGCAGAGCAGTACAGAATGTTTTTGGGAGTTGGCTTCACAAATTGAGAGGTTGCATTGCACGACGTCGTCTGCCAACATCCGAGCGTCTCGAGCGGTCCTCTTCGGGTGGCGCAGGTGGAGCGGGGGACGCCCTGGCGGATGCAGTGTACACGTGCAGCGCCACCTCCGTGTTCCGGCGGGAGTACAAGATCGGCAACAAGATCCAGCTGCGGGTTGAGCCCGTGTCGAGTGCCGGAAAGGCAGAGCACGCCCCATCAAGCAGTACCTGTCGCCGCCCAACCTGGTTGCCCTCAAGGGCCAGGAGCTCAAGCTCTACTGCATCTTCGGGGCTCGTAAGTTACTCTGTTCTCCCTCTCTCGTGGGAACTTGTTTCAATGCTGTTACGGTGCCTGGGGTCCGATTTTGGTCGAGGCGAGAGCGTCCTCGGCTGCCGATTCGACACGGCGCTGTAACTTGCATGTAATCAACGGGTGGAGACGTTTTCGTCCAGATCACAAGTTTGCAAGCGCAAAATATTTTGGTGAGAACATCTCGTCAGCACAGCAATAGCGAAAGCGGTCTTGCAGCCTTTGATGTACTTGTCCTTAGTAATCCCTTGTGCACCTGGTCGATGTCAGCTTGTGTACAACAGCGCAACCACTCGAGGTTTACAAACTAAGCGCGAGTTGTCGGTGGCTTCCAGCGTGAGGTAGCGGACAATCGCAGTTTCAGCTCGCATCCGATCTGGCTCAGCTACAGGTTCATTGCGGACGATTAACGTTTTTCCCGGTTTGTTGGCAGACGACAAACAATATTTTCTCGTTTTATTTCCCTCCACAAACGGCGCTTTGTAGTGGACAAACCGCATTCTCCGGCTGCGTTAGCCAACGAACCGCCTACGAACGCCATCTTGGCTCGCTCCAGTCGCGGCATCGACGAGCTAAAGGGGCGTGGCGTCTCTCGCAGGCCCCTGCCGCAGATCTCGTGGAGCAAGCGGGGCTCGAGCGCAGCCTCGTCTCGCTTCACCTACACCAACTACGGCAAGACGCTGGAGATCCGTTCGGTGGGCTTCGAGGACGAGGGCACCTACGAGTGCCAGGCCAACAACGGCGTGGGCGTGGCCCAGTCGCATGCCATGAACGTGAAGGTGGAGTCGGCCCCCTACTGGCTCCGCTCCCCCGAGAACACCAACGCGGCTGAGGAGGAGAGCGTCTCCTTCGAGTGCTCAGCCTCGGGCATCCCGGAGCCCAAGCTGCAGTGGTTCGTCAACGGCGTCCCCCTCCAGAGTGAGTGGCGCCCTTTTTGGGAAACGTCTGCGCTCGCGGGCGGCCGAGAGACTAAAGACACTTTCGCACGCACAAGTTTGGTTACGACAGAGTGCTTGCAATCTCTTATGACGAGAGAATACGCTGGCGCCGCCTGTGAGGTGGCCCTTGAGCTGCTTTTCACTAAAGGAAAGAGATCAAATGTACATACTATCTGTGAGAAATGAACGTTTATAGCAGTCATTGCCAGCAAGTCTTTTTTTAAGAAAGACTGGTACATGTATAAAATAGGAAATATACGGAAGTGTTCCACGGCCACCAGATAGATGGCGCAAATCTTGCGTCGTAAGAGGTTTAAAGAAATTTTAAGGCAAACAGTTGTAAGCAGTCGCAAGTGTATGAACTGGCTTTAACCCAAAGGTGCTGAACCTCTCAGTGAAATGTGTCAGTTTGAAGCTTGCTGGGAGCTTTTTCCTTCAAGTTTCCAGCTTCTGCTCCTCTCTCATTTTTTTAAAATTAACTACTTAATGGGACTGTTTCTCCAGGCCTGGGGGCATGGCCACATTGGCGAGGTGCGACCATGCAATTGCAATTTGGGACGTAAGGTGGGACGGTGGCGTCTATTCGTGCAGTAGTCATTGCCAGTGTCTCCTCGTGCGCCGATGGGCAGTTTCGAGTTGGGTCGAGTGAACTAAAAGAAAATCGTTCGGACTATGCGTATGAAAAATGTAATTCGTGCCTCCAGAGCCCTATAACGCACCAAGAATGCCTCACCTTCACTTTTTCTTCTCTCACTTTTTTTTTGCCACCAATTTATATCGTGATTGGTGCAGTTGTGCCAGCTGAGCGTCCAGGAAAAACAGGAATGAGCGCGATGGGCAACCGTGGAACTAGACAAAATATCACCCTCACTGCTAAAAACTTAAGAGCTTTTGGCCTTCAAGCCCAGAGTGGGAGCCAATCGATCTTGATCGAGTGGGCCACTCGTACGCGAGTCCCTTTAATCTAAATCTTTCGTACTTTTATTATAAAAGTAACTTAACTCGTAACTGCTAACGGCACCTTACCGCTTAGCGGGATTAGGCACTGAAAGTGGATGTGGGGGCCGACTTACCTGCCGTGACAGAGTTGCCCTCGAGGCCTGCTCGGAGTGGAGTTGCCGAGACGGTGCAAACCCCCGTTTTGCAGACGCCGAGGCCAACCCCCGCCGCAAGGTGGACGGCCCCCTGCTGACCCTGGAGAGCCTGACCAAGCGGGACACGGCCGTGTACCAGTGCAATGCTTCCAACCCACACGGCTACGCCTTCAAGGACTTCTACCTCAACGTCCTCGGTACGCTCGACGAACCTCACTCGGGCAAATTCCTGCGAAGTTAGAATGTGCTTCAAACGTGCTCGAGGTGTATCCGCGGATAATTTTGTCGTTATGTCTGCGGCGATCACCGTGTCTCTTGTACCCTGTATTAGTGGCGTGATTGCAGCTTTGCACTGGCCATACAAATGTTCGAAGCATACATAAGTGTGAAGCAAACATTCTTCGAACATTCTTGAGGGCATGTCTGCAGATATTCTGTCATTGTGTTTGCAGTGAACACTGCATCTCTTGTAATATCTACGAGCATTATTACTGTGGCTTTAGACCGCCTTCAATTTGTGATGCATGCTGAAGGATGCCGTGCTGGGAACCTTTAGACAGTTTTCGATTTGTGATGCTCGCTGAAGCATGCTGCACCAGGTGACGGCCTTCGATTTGCGACGCTCGTCGAAGTGTGTTGGGCGAGGGACCCCTAGACAGCCTTTGATTTGCGATGCTCATCGAAGCATGCTGTGCAACGAGGCAGGCTCTGATTTGCGATGCGTGCTGAAGCTAACTGTGCAGGGAACTTTTAGACAGCCTTCGATTTGGTATGCTCGCTGAAGCATGCTGTGCAAGGCGAGAGCCTTTGATTTGCGATGCTCGCCGAGGCGTGCCATGCAACAAAGTGTTCTTGCCCTGGTATGGTTCAGCGCTGCCCCCGAGCATCGTCGAGGCCCCCGAGCCCCTGACGCTGGCGGTGGTGACGTCCCGGGCGACCCTGCGGTGCCGGGTGTTTGGGGCCCCCGGCCTGAGGTGAAGTGGATGAAGGAGACGCAGGAGCTGACCGGAGGCCGCTACAAGGTGCTGGACAGCGGGGACCTGCAGATAGACGACCTCCTGGTCACTGACCAGGGGGAGTACACCTGCTACGCCAGCAACAAGTTCGGCGACGCCTCCGCTTCGGGGGCCCTGGAGGTCAAGGGTGAGTCGGCCGTCGTAGAACGGAGCGTGCGGGAAACGGGGACGAAAGAAGACTTGTACAGCGGACGAGCACGCTCTCCCATCGTAGCGCAGCCGCTTCGGTGGCTCCAAGGCAAAACACCTGCCTATAAACGCCCGGGTAGCGGGTTTGATTCCCGGTCGAGGTGCCCGCAGTCCGACCGAGGCTTATTGCGGAGAAGGCGTGTAACCAAACTTTTGGTTGGTTACATGGCGCCCTGGGTAAGCTCTCTTCTGAGATGTGCCGGATGCCCCGTGTTGGTTTGGCTTGATTTCTGTCGTAGTGTTTTCTTTTGTCCCTGTCTCGTTTGCTGTTTTCTAACGAATCTTTACCAACTGGCTCAGTTTTCCACACTTCTGTGAGTTGTGTGCCCGGACGGATGGTTGGATTTGATTTGATTCGATTCTCGTGGGTTAACCTTTCATACCGGGTGTTGGCGACGTATAACAAAAACTGCACGCTCTTTCTGAGGTTCCTGACTGAGCGTTGCACAAATGTTCCGTGGACGGTGGGAATTAGTGTGGTTTTGCCAACGGCTCTACGAAAGATGTTGGGGAAGTTACGAAAAGTTTGGTGAAGTCCACTCTTTTGTATAGTATGCGAGCTGAGGGTGTGAAGAAAAGAAAATTTCCTTCGGCGTTTCGTTTGATCACTGTGTGAGAGTTCGTCGAGGACAGTCGCTTGAGCATTGTACCATAAAACTGATAACTGTGCCGATTGCGAAGACATAATTTGGGGAGTGCAAACAGCGCGCGTAAACGTGCCGTTCAGTAAATGAGAAACGCCAGCGGTGTTGTCGCCTTGTTAGCATGCGTCTTTTTCCTGACAAATTAGCGATGCCCGTTTGCGAACGCGTTTGAGACCGGGGGTTCTCAAACTTTTTAATCTCGAGGATCTCCCATTTGTCTCGAATGGCAGTCAAGGAACCCTTCAGGTCTCAGCTTTGTTCTAATAGAGCAGTGCAAAAGCTTACAGAACTTGTAAACAATAATGCTCGTGCTAAAGAGCTTCTGGATCATAGTTATGCGTGAATGGGGAACTCGGGCACTCTAAAATTCAGCTTAAACCAGAAAGACGCTTTGCTTAGGGGAGCTCAGTTTGGAGCCCCAGGAGAGCACAGTTTTGAGAACGCATGGTCTAGACATCTGTGCATGTTTGTCGTGGAGGGCCGGAGAACGGTTGGTGCAGCTCGTGGCTCTGGCACGCAGGCAAGACGAAGATCACGCAGCCGCCGGAGAATTACGAGGTGGCGGCGGACAAGAGTGCGACGTTTCGGTGCAACGCGGAGGCGGACTCCGAGCCTGGAGCTGCGCATCAGCTGGCTCTTCAATGGGGAGCTGGTGGACCCGGATGCGGATGCCCGCATGGTGCAAGCCAGCGATAACTCCCTCACCATTACACGCACCATCGAGCTGGACTCGGGCGTCTACACGTGCCTCGCACAGACGGACCTCGACGGCGACAAGGCACAGGCGACGCTCACCGTGCAGGGGTGAGGCGCCTCCGGCTTCCTCGAACAATTATCCCATCAATCAGTCGGTAATGTTTTGTTCACTAATGAGAGGGTGAGAATCAATCAATCAGTGAGTCAGTCAGTCAACCAGTAATGTTTTGTTCACCGGTGAAAGGGTGAGAGTATGCTGGCTTCCTTGATCAATCAGTGAGTCATTGAGTTTATGAATAATGTTTTATTCGCTGGTGGGAATCATTGTGTTTGTGAGGGAAAGGGCTTTTCACCCTTGCCCGTCTGCTTCTCGTGCAGATGGTAAACAGTGGCTGCATTCGAATTCGCGAGTAGCGCTATTCTTTCGTTGATTTTGAAAATTTCTCGGTTCTTTCAAAGTTGTATTAGTGTGTGTTGATGAACAATGACAGACGCCGATAGATGGTTCTATATGCCCGTGGATCATCCACAATGGGGTGCTAGCATTGTGTCAGCATTGTATGGTCGCGTCTCGTGGATGCTAGGAGATGCTACCCACAGTGCCCCTTCCATGGTCACGTCTTGAATGTGCGGCACAGATTTAACGCGAGGGCTGCATCAGCATTGCACTTTGTCAGCCGAGCGCTGCTTCCGAAACATGAGCAAATGATTCAATTCTTTGCCCCATGAGTTTAGTTCTCGGCTTAGCCAGTATATACTCGCGGACAACTTTCTGTGGCTATGCAGTCAACCACTAGTGCACGGGAGCTCACACACCATGAGTGCCAGTCAAAGCTGTGCATGTGTACTCTTCACTTCTGGAATGTAAAGGTCTGAGAAAGGAATCTGATCTGACAAAGACAATTAACGAAGGACCGCCTCTGAGAAAGGGGTTGCTCTTTGGTAGACGAAAAAGCCAAGAGCTGCTGCTACCCTTTGCGATTCAGTCGCCCCTGAAGAAAAAACCAAGCAGGTTTTGGAAGCGTCGGGTAACTTTTCATAGGGAATTTCCTCTCTAATAGGCCTGCAGCGCTCAAATCTTGAGGTGCTCCCCTGGCGAGCAAAACTTGGATATTTTTAGGTTGCATTTGGGTTGTGTGTAATCATGCTTGTTCGTTATTATAAATTTGTAAAATGAAACAAGTAGCAAAAGTTGAGAATAAATCATTATAGCGTCTAATAAGACACCGATGATGAAAGTTGCAACATTCTTTTGCTGATTTCAAAGTTTTTTTAAAAATTTATCTCGTACCCTAGTTAGCCCGCTTGCATATAGTCCGTGGATCCTGCACGATGCGATGCTAACATGCCGCTTTATGTGGGGTAAAAATGGTCGCATCTTCCGAATATTATGGCACCAGTCCAGCCAGCAAAGACGCGCACGTCGAGCTCCTCCGCATTTGCGAAGGGAGGCGCACGTCCTGACTGGCGCTTTTGGCGCAGACGTGCCCAACCCGCCCCAGATGGTGCGGGTGGAGTGCGACACGCTGATGGCCCTGGTGGAGTGGAAGCCCACGGGAGACCGGCGGGCTCCGATCCTATCCTACTCGATCCAGTACAACACCTCCTTCAGCCCGGACACCTGGGAGGACGCCTTTAGAACATCCCGGCCCCGGACACCAAGTTCAAGGTGTCCATGAGCCCCTGGGCCAACTACACCTTCCGGGTGGTGGCCCGCAACAAGATCGGGCCCCTCCCTGCCCCTCGGGGGCCCCGTCCCGCTGCACGACCCCCGAGGACGTACCCCACAAGAACCCTGACAAGGTGGTGGGCCGGGGGGACCGCTCCGACAACCTCGTCATCTCCTGGACGGTGGGTCTCTCGGGCTCGCTCTAATGTTCGTTTTTGAGTGCTGCGCGAATATTCCGACAGTAATTTCAACTAATTCTATATTTTCTCCGATATAAACTGCGACATTCATACTTTTCAACGCGTTGATTGCGGCGGGTCAGAGCCGTGTATTAGGAGAGTTTGGACAATAGGCGGAGCGTTAAGGCGCGCCAGCGCCGAAGCATTCCCCCACGCTTAGAGCGTAAACTAAATTTGTGACACAGAGCGCCGACCAATCAGGAGACCCTCTACTCCGTCTCGTGCATAGGAGGCACTTTCCAAAGCCACGCGCTCGGTGCCCATGCCTTTGTTTGCACTTCTAGAACAGCGTCCTGAGACTGGCTGAAATAAAACAGTGCAAAGGGTGGGTGCGCGAGCGTCTTGAGACGCGGAGTTCCGCTCGGCACTGCTCAAATTATACTTCGTTTCAGCTTATCTGCGAGCGAAGCCAAAGCTTGAAGCGCGAGACCAGCGCTTTTGCGTTTCTCCCCAGCTCGCGCGCTCGAGCAAAGCCTCGAACGCACGGAGCTTCCGTGCTCGCGCCTCCAGTTTTGCCTTCGCTCGCACATAAGGTGAAACGAAGCTATAGTCGTGTCACATATTTAGATCACACGCACCACCGCTAGGGGCTGTCTCGCGGCCTGTGGTTGGCCCCGAGATGCTCGCCTATCCAAACCAATATATGGCCAAACTCTCTCAATAAACGGCTCTGGCGGCGGGTGAGCCCCGCTGAGTGTCCTTCTCATCGAGCACCTGAGTGCTGCAAGGAAGCTATACCTGCGGGAGCTTAAGGGGGACGCGGGTCCTTAAAATGCAAAAAATCGCGAAAAAGTTAATTTTTCAAAAATTCTGTATTTGGGTGCCTTACATATCCAAGCACCTCTCTCCAAAATATTATAGCGTAATTCAAACTCAAAGTATAAAAAAACGATAATTACGTCGCGCGGAACGCGCCCAAAACCTCCCCGAAAGAGAAAACCGACGTCGAAACGCGCGCCTTCCGCGCTCCGCCGGTGTGCGCCAAGCGCGGCCATTTTGGTCTCGTTCGAAAGCTTGCTTCTTTATCTACATTTTTGGCGCCATTAAAAATGGCGTCCGCCCGGGAAAGCACAGAATACCGCGTTTCCTCGGAGAAAGAAACCGAGCTACCGATTGGCTAAGAAGCACGGGCCGCAGCGAGCGCTGTCGCTATTGGCCGAAGCGCATGCCTCCTCTCCTGAAAAATGTCATTCTCCTCTCCTCCTCTCCTTCCTCGTGGCGCGGAAGGAGTCGGAAGCAGCCGATATCGTTGTTTGTCGTCTGCTAGCGGTTGCGTTTTGGCTTCAAGCACGTTATTTTTCGGCGTTCGCCTGCTTTGTTTAGCTCGACGTCTTTAGGAGACATCGGTAGTGATCGCGATGCCTAGCGTGGAGCTTTCAACGCAGCGTGCGTGCGGCAAGCGGAAGCGTCGGGCGTAGAACAAGAGGACTTCGCTCGCATCGCCAGCCGCGTTGCTTGCGGCGGACATGCGGCAAGTTCAGCTGCCAGCAGCTGCATCATCTTCCGAGGTGCCCGCCTCTGATGTGAGCAATGAAAAAGACGACGGCTTCGGCCCTGGTGCGTCACGACTCGACTCGCATTTCTACACGGCAAGCGAAAGTGCTCAACGTGCGTCGCGGGCTGACGAGATGAAGCAGGATTTGGCCGCGAAGTCTGCCACACAGCGGAAGTTTGACCTCCTCAATGTCACTGTCGAGGATAAAGAGACAGATTTCGGCACGCAGTTTGTGATCGTGGATTTGAACGTGTTGAACATGTTCTTCGCGACCACCAAATGTGAGCAGTGCGGAATGGCCGCGCCCTTTCACAAGCTGGTGCTTTGAAAACGTCCCCGCGTCCCCTAAAAAAGCCCTTCTGAGGGCTAACCAATTGTTGTATATGGGGCTGCTTTCCCTACCCCGTGTCTCTCCCTTAGTATGAAATTCAAACCAAAGGCATTCCACCCATCTAAAGCTTCAATGTTGTTAGTTATGCATACCCAAATTTCAAAGTCGATTTTCTCAGCTTTGGTTTTTTCAGCCTCTTCTCCAGCCAGGAAGGCTTTTTGATTCACTTGCGCTCAACCGATTTTCATAAACTTGGTACTATTTTCTTTGGAATGAACTAGACTGCAAGCTAAAGCTATTTTTATTATGATATTTTGTGGTATATAAAACTGGCATTTCATTATTAGACATTGTTATAGCCGCTATTGTATGTCTTCTATTCACTTTAATTTTTTTACATGATTATATGGTGCTAAAGAAATAAAAATAGCTTTAGCTTGTATGGCATTTCTTTAGGAAGCAATTGATACCTTTTTTTCATTAAAATTTTAATAAGAAGGTTTTTAAAACTTTTCCTGAAATTAGCTAATTAATATTTTATTTTGTTAATAACTTTTGACAAAGAAGAGATATCTGAAATCTGATTGCAGTTATGAAATCAGCACAATAAACTGCATGCCTGTGCAAAAAATCATTGAGATAGACCAATAAACAAAAAATATTTTTTGAGAACCCACTTCCTCCCTTAAAGCCCGCAGATGTTGCTTCCCTGCAGTGCACAGGGGTTAGGTGAGAAGCGCACTTAAAGGGGCTAACCCGCCGTGATTATGCAAAAGTGTATGTTAGGCGGCGGTGTCTTGGCAACCGGCATTTATCGTTCGTGCTTTTTTTTTTTCACAGTGGTAGCTTTATGGGGTCCACCAGCCTCAGGAGCCGCTTAAAGAGCCCTGCAACAACTTTCTGACTGGTTTTTAATTTGCACTGAACCTGAGCACACTGTACGTAATAGCTTAAAGAAAATTTTCTTTTCTCGAATTTCGCTTTATTTTAAAAGTTATAGGTTAATTAAAATTACAAAACAAGCAAAAAATAACCTTTTTCATGACGTCCTTGGTCGTGGCTTGAGTGGCCGTGAACTAGAGGAGGGGTAGAGAGCTCAGTGAGCGCTCACGGCTGCCGCTCTCTGTGTCGACGGCTCGAGAGGGCGCCACTAAAGCATGTGTTGGATAGGCTGTATGAAGTGGGCGGCCAGGGCAGCTGGCATTGCATTTGCTGCGCAATTAAAGACTAATTCGGCATGACACTTCATTGCCCACTAACGACAGCAAACACAAGGTAAAGATCAGTATTGAAACGCATGGTTGTTAATTATCTAAAGAAAATGGTTGCTGATTCTGAGCAGAAGTTTCCTGCATTTGAAATGGAAACAGCGGCCTCGGGAAGACTGTTCCAGAGTTTGATGGTGCTCGGCAAGGAAAAGTTAGTGAATGCGAATGTGGACCCATGACCAGGGTGTAAGATAGACGGGTGGGGAAACGGCCCATAGAAGCCTACCGCAGCGCCGTGACCGGATTGTGTACTCGTCTGCTTGCGGGTACCCCCGATTTGCGACAGATGGCGCTGCGGCGAGAGGAAAAAAATCGGAATCGGATTTGCATGGAACTTTATGGGAGAGTGCGCAAAATAAACCGAGAGCACGACAGTCCTCCATTGAAAATCCACGAGAAACCATCTCCGTCAGTTTAGCCGGTCGCCACCGGTCGCCCACCCGGAGTGAGAGTTCGCGGTGCTCCACATAGATGGCGCCACAGAAAAAGAGAAACCGAGGGGGACACAATCCGGTCGCTCATTTGGCTCTCGTTTCCCCACCTGTCTATCTTACACCTCTGCCCAAAAGTATGTTTGCAGCTCTTAGTGTTAAACTGGCGTGATTCTTCATTAATGCGTTCAAGGAGTGAGATGGATTTTGAGTGGAGTTTGTTACATAACCGGCAAATTAAGCGTACGGGGGAAATTGTACGCCTTGTGTCCAGCAGAGAAATCTAATAGTATTGTTTCGTTAATGATACGCCGTCGAAACGTGAATATAATGGCGAAAAAAGACGGGCAGCTCGAATTTCAACAGATTCAGTTTCTAATCGGGTAGGGTAGATGGGGAGACCGGATAGCGGATCCACATTCCGATTTCAAACGGACATACATTTCGTACGATAGTTTGCGGAGGCTAGGGTGTGCGGATCTTAGGTTACGCCTTAAGTAGCCGGAAATACGGGACGCCTAGCAGTTATGCATTTGTTCGGACGTTTACTTATTAATTCATTTACCCTCAAGGTGAGGTGTCCCCAAACTTCTCTGTCTCGAAGGAATGCCATCTCTTTTGATCTGCAGCTGACGAAACCCTCCTGGTCTCGGCATTTACGTAATTATGTAACCTTGCAACCCATGATAAGCATACCATAGTCATCGACATGATCAGTACGTCAGGGAGGAGCACTTATTTGTCCCGCCTCCGGCATGAGCTTCCTACCTTGGACGACGCGTCTTGTGCACCTCGAGCGCGCAGTTGAAGCTTGGCGGAAGGCACGGAGTGCACGCCAGAGGTATTGGAGAGACGCGTCCCGTCGGTGATTATAGGGAGTGTGTGGCGCATAGTTACGCATCATTGTACGGTTTCGATCTGTTAAGACAGCGCTTAAACCGGGCAAAAGCGTTCTTCCAGGTTAAGCACTATTTTTTCAGATCCGAGCCACTCGTCGACTGGCGACTCTAGGCCTAACCCTCTCAGATCATTGTGTACGTGGTCTGTCGGCTTCTGCATTCCCTTATTGTAACGGGAATCAGGAATGTTTGTAGGGTATCGTTAAAAAGATGTATGGGTTTCTCGAGATCAAGAAGTTTGAGAGCCCCAGTTTCACGCAGTTTCTTTACAAAGACGCTGACTCGTTGCGATCCCTCCCCCGCAGCCGATGCCGCCGATAGAGCAGAATGCTCCGGGCTTCTTCTACAAGGTGTTCTGGAAGAGGAACGACCTGCCCGACGCCGCCTGGAACTCCAAGATCATCGACGACTGGAAGCAGAACCGGCACGTGGAATACGGGCAGCCCACCTTCAAGCCCTACCGTATCAAGGTCTGCGCTCGCCACTCTTTCCCTATTGCAATAGCTCGTTACTGGGGGAGTGGGGGCCAGCACTCCGAGTCCTGATTGCCGATTACTTCATTCCTCGGGCATCTGCATGCAGGTAAAGAGCGTAGGACAGATCGCTTAGCACATTTGCGTTGCTTTATCCACTTTGTTGTACATCTTGCCTATGTCACGTCCTCTGTTTAACGCCATTTTCTGCCGGATTTGTTCTCTCAACAGTTTTTGCACAAAGCCTGCCAAGTTTACACTATCGGGATTCTTTAACTTGCCAACGCCCATCCTTTTTTTAAGTGGCCAGCAATGCAAACAAGTCGCGGAGAGATCTATTAATAATTGCTCGCATCGTAATGCCCGTAGGAGTCGGATGGACAGATTGACATGTACAGTGTCTACTCTCCAAAAAAGTTAATGGGGTTTTGTTTACCGCAAAAATAAGCGACACAATTATCAAACACTCATTCTCTGCCCAAATGTAGTGCTCGCTGTCTGAACCAGATGCCAAAGTTTCATAATTAACTGTCATCTTATTCAAAAGTTATACGGTGGTTGACAAAGCCCTCGAAAACATGGATCTGAATAAAGCCAGTTACTGAAAACAGGCCCCATTTTCCCTCTGAATTTTCCAGAGAATCGCTCGTAACCTTTTAATGGGAAAGCGGTTAGTCCTGAAACTGGTTCGGACCCCTAGGTGTCCGTTCGGGCGAAGAGCGAGGGTTTGCCAATGCATGGTGTATTTCTGCGACGGGGTAAACCCCGTAGCTATTTTTTTGGGGGACGGCCCGTACATTACTTTGCCATGCCACCCTGTGACGCGTGGTGGGTGCTTCAGGTGGAGGCGCACAACCGGCGTGGCCAGGCCCACACGGTGGCCATGGACGTGATGGGCTGGTCCGGGGAGGACGTCCCGCTCCTGTCCCCACAGGACTTCAAGTTGGCCAACGTGGTGGACGCACGCTCCGCAAACTTCTCCTGGAGCCCCGTCAGCCCAGAGTCGGTCAGGGGCCACTTCCGCGGATATAAGGTGGGTGGGACTTGGACCTTTTTTGTCTGTTTGTTTTCTCCTTTGCTTCTTCTTTCGTCGGATAATTTATTACAATAATCTTTTCTTTTTACAATTTTTCTTTTATTCTTTTTTGTGTTTCTTGTTTTAAATATATTAATGACCTGCATACTGTTGTATTTTTATATGTATAGTATTCCACCTAGCTTTGTGCGCCACTGTGTAGAATATGAAATTCTTTGTCGGCACAGGAAAAATAAGGCTTATTATTATCGCTATTATTATTATTCTCTTCCTTTCTTTCTTTATTTTTTTAATTTGATTGATGATTTTCAGTGTTCCACAATCAGATTGATACCTCCTTAGTAGCGAACTTGTCCGTTAATCTTTAACCGAAAGAGAGAGAAAGAAATATTTAACACAAATAGAAAATATGGAAAATTATTAAAAAAAAATGAGACGTTTACAATTTTTTGCAATGCGAAATTAGAGTGCTGCTTTTGAGGAGCAGGAGGGGAGAGTATGAAGGGAAAGGTATGCCTTTCCTCCCCCTCTATATCCTCCCCTCCTCCTCCTCGCTTCCTATTTAGCGGAAAATGTTTGCTAAATTTCCCGCTAAATTTATTGAAAATTTCTCTGCTAAATTTATTGAAAATTTCTCTGCTAAATTTAGAGGGGACGTTTTCGCTAAATTTTCCGCTAAATTTAGTGAGTTAAATTTCCCCGCTAAATTTAGCAGGGAAATCGACATCACGTCACTTCAACACCAATTCAATTTCCCCGCTATATTTAACGGGAAAACTGTGACGTCCCATAATGCAACTCGTGCGGTTACGCCGACGCTGACGGCAACGCCGCTCAACCCGGAAACGGGCGCCTGAAAGCCGCACCCTAAAAATCTTTGCGTTTTTCAAATCTACACTTATCACCGAAATTGTGAAGGTTAATCTTGACAGCTCTCTGTTCAAAATTACTAGCGTAAAATACCGGAGGAGTGCCCAACCTACTTTCACCAAAAACTGGGTTATGGGCGCTTTTCCAAACAGATCGGGCGCTTAATGTATAATTTGCAGAATTCTCAAGTTTGGGAAATGTTAATAGTGGGTGCTTGAACAGAGTGGGCACTTCTGCGGTATTTTAGGGTGTGTGTCAGTTGTAAACACTTCCTACCACCTAGTCACTCGCTTAATGCGATTGCGAGGTCACTGCCTCAGTTTGTAGAGTGATTAAGATTGTTCCTGTCCTCACGCCCACTTCAAACAGCGCATAATGTGCAAGTGTCCCCCCCAAAGATTGTGTTTTTTTAATCGCGACCATAAACTGCATCGTCGAATGTTCAGTTTCCATCTAAATGTAGTGCTAGCGTTCTGAACCAGAAGCCAAAGTTTTGGAACAAAGCTTTTTTTAAAAGTCATGAGCAGTCTTGGAAAACCTTCAGTGGTAAGGTGGTGGCTGACAAAACTCACGGGGGCTGAAGGGTGGCGCACACCACCGAGAATCGAGTCCCCTTTTCCTTATGGAAGTTCCAGAAAATTGCTTATAACTAGGGCTCCGTGTTTTCGGTTAAATCCGAAAACTCAGAAAAACAGCCGCGTATAATTTTTTGTCAATTCGGGTTTATCCGATAAACTCCAAATTGTTATGTGCCCAAGCCCCCTCCCTCCCCCCCCCCCCCCCCACACACACACACACACACACCCCACACCCCACAAACAACCACAAACACATCAAAGTTTTTTTTTTTTTTTGAGCAGCGCAGGAATAATTGTTTTGGGAAAATGACACCACAATTATCTTTCAGGCCTCGGACCGTTGTCAAAAGCGGGGTCTTGGCGGTTGTCTCGTCAAGGTTGGTTCAGGGAAACTGGTCATCGTACCATTTGTGTCACGACAAAAGCCACTCTTTTGGTTTCCAGTTTGGGCCATGGGATTTAGGGGAAAGAGATTGTATGTTTCTGGGGGTAACAGTGAAAGCTGTGGACCATAGAGATTGTATAAAATAGGGAAGACGGGCAGTTGAACCCCCGCGGCCGCGGGATAGATTGACGGGATGACTCACGAAGCCCGTTGCGTGCTACCTCCGGCAGTTCATTGATTTTAAGGTATCGACGTTTATCGAAGCTACACTTGTGTGCGACTTTTGTCGTGGGGCAAATTAGTATTGCCAATGACACCAACGCCAAATTCATCTGAAGAAATGTTAATTGATACAAGCGCACTTTATTTTTTATCTGGCATACGCTTGCGTCCGGTTATTATTTATTACTTTTTAATAGGAAACACTGCGAAATTAATCTCCGAACTTCGGAGAATTGGAGATTTACTGAAAAATAAACTCCGATAAACACAGAATTTTCGCTAAAAAAATAAACTCCGAAAAACACCCTCCGAATCTCACGAAAATAAACTCCGAAAACACTGAGCCCTACTTATAACTTTTGAATAAATTGACAGTTAGTTCCGAAACATTGGCATCTGGACCTTTCCGAAACATTGGCATCTGGGCGGAGACTGAGCGTTCGGTGATGCATCGTTTACTCCACGGAATGTGTTTTCTAATGGCTGGGATCCCCGAGGAAAGCGTGACGGGATGCCACGAAAATCGTTATGAAATGCGTGTCACGTACTGCAGAGAGCAATCTGTAAAAAGTGTGGTACATTGAGAAGAAAGAAGGACATTCCAAATGCACCCCAACAGGAATCGAACCCACGACCCCAGGATTGCGAGCACGACATTCTGCCACAGCATTAATAGACCCGTTGCAAAACGTACTGCGCCATGACGGCAGGGAATTTTAGGAACCCTCGGTACAGATCACTCGCTTTTCTCGTTGCGCCCCTGTGACTGCGCATGAGTCGCAGCAGCCATCCGCCATCCTGCCCATCCACTGGAACGCCATGCGTACCATATTTGTGTCAGCGCAAACACAATGCGATGGGTCAAGCTATTCACTTATATGAATACGTTGTTCGTCAGTAATCTAACCTTCACGTCTTGCCGCGTCACCAAATCCACTTATTTTGCACATGGGAGAGGGATGCGAAAGGGGCAGTTTTGCAAAATAGCCAAAGCAATACCCTCTCTCCTACTTCCGTGTGCTTGTTGGTCTTCCAACTCTGCTCTCGGCTGCTTGAACGTTGTTGCCTTTGTAACCTGTGCCTGCTTGCGTATGCCACTTGGTAGGTGAAAAAAGACGATGGGAGGGGCGTACCGAGGGCTCCCATTATAGTGCCGCTCGGCGCGCTCGGGCTTTTGGGATTTTGGCAAAAGGTCTATTTGTGGGTAGATGCATAGCTACCCGGCTTTGTCTGTACTCTTTACCATGGTGATACCTACTGGCCGTTCGAACATCGACTGCTGGCGTTGTGGCATTCTGGCTGTCATCAAACAGTTTATGGGTCTTAAAAAAAAAAATCCAACACGTCCACCATCACATAGAAAAAGAGAGTTTGGAAAAAAGTAACTCGCTATAACAAAAGAAGTAGAAAAATAAACTGCAACTTTTACCAGGAACCCCGAAGAATGCCGCAGAAACACATTCTGGGTATGTCGACTTCGTCACCAAAATTAAAATAAATCGAGTTATTTTTTTTTTTTGGAATGTATGTGCAATTGTTTTGTGACATGAAATGGCACTCTCTCCCCCTCCCCCCGTCCCGCAGATCCAGACGTGGACGCCGGAGGAGGGCGAGGAGAAGCTGAGGGAGGTGGTGGTGCCAGCCAATGTGACGACGGCCCTGGTGACCCTCTTCCAAGCCGTACTCGCGCAACCTGGTGCACGCCCTCGTATTTAACGACATGTACAACGGACCTCCGTCGGACAGCATCGAGTTCAGCACGCCCGAAGGCAGTGAGTGGGGGAGGGGAGGGGGGAGGGAGGGGAGGGAAGGGAAGGGAGGGGAGGGAGGGAGGGAGGGAGGGAGGGAGGGAGGGAGGGAGGGAGGGAGGGGGCACACAGACCGCTTTTTCTGGAAGGGGGCAGACACGCAGCCGTTCGCTTTAAGGCTCGTTCGCACGCTTGCATTTGCTTACGACCGAGTTCTTGCGATCCCTTACTACGATGGAGCACGCTGGCGCCATCTACGAGGTGGCCTTTGAACCGCTTTTCACTAGAGCGATGGTTTTGCAGTGTTAGCGAGGTCAAATGTGCATACCCTCTAGGAGAAATGGTCATTGTAACATTGTTGGAAGTTTTTCAGAAAAAAAAAAGAAAAAAAGGAAGGCACTAAAAAAAATAGAAAATATACAGTAAAACCTTGTTATAACGAAGTTGAAGGGGGAGCCGTAATTACTTCGTTATGACGATTAGTTCGTTAAAGCCATTGTTCCACTTCTACCGCAAATTAGTAAGCTAGGAAGGATGCACTCACCACCGAATCCGACAGAGAAGCCTGCCACGCGAGCAAACTACCGTGACATGGAGAAAAAACACAAACGAAAGAAGAAAAAACAGCGATCATATACGCAGTTTATCCGTGCATCACATCGCGGAACGCTCCGCGCTGTTACGGCTCACTTCGCAGCAAAGAAGTCCATGATCGATGTTTGCCGCGTTTTCTTCAGGCGAATGATAGCTTTTTCTGCGGCAGCCATCTTGAGTCCATCCTCGCCGTCATCGTGAGCACCAAGAAAGCGGCGCCGCAGATCCGCCGCATCCAGCGCTTGTGCGGACGTCGGTACTTCGGATTCGCAAACATTTGGCTCCTTGCTGTCGTCGACACCTTCGTCGCTGTCCTCATTAGGCACCCCTGTCACAGCACGCACGCACGATCGAGAACGTTCACGCTTCTCGCTAGTCGTCGTCCATCTTGCTTTTGGACGGGTGTATGCGTTCCGTGACAAGGGGGAGGCCGGGAGACTCGGCGCGCTCAGCGTGCGCTCGGCGCGCTCGTGCATGTTGCCAGGCGACCTTTTAGCGCACAGGAGTTTGCGGCTTCTAGTGCGCGGGAGTTTTGAATTATCGCCTCGTTATAACGAAGTTGAAGGGGGGCCGTAATTAGTACTTCGGTATAAACATTTAGTTCTAGAAAAAATGGTTCGTTATACCCATTGCAAGGAAATTTTTGCTTCGTTAAAACGAGGTTTTAAATGCATGGGCTTCTATGAGAGTTTGAAGGGGAATTACAATTACTTCTTTATATCCATCAATTCGTTATCTCCCGTTTTGTTATAACGAGGTTTTACTGTATAGAAATGCCAAGTGTTCCCTCGATAGATGGCGCCAGTCTGTTCTCTCATCCTAAGAGATTTCAGGGCATTTGGTCGTAGGCAAGTTGCAAGTGCGTGAATCAACCTTTAGTCTCTGAATTCCTTCTCTCTTACCATTAAAAATTCAAAACACAAAAAAAAAAAAAAAAAAAACGGAACGAATTTATTGTAGGGTTAAGACTCGCCCTGTTTTACTATAGTTTTGCCTTCTGTGCATTCTGAAATTGCGAAATGCTAAACCAACCGCCACTTATTCTATTCGGTGTACTCCTTAAAGCACCGCACATCGGACTGTTGTAGCGCTTTGAGAAGGACTGGTTCGATACTTACCGTAAAATACAGAGAGAGCATCCACCATACCTTCCCTGAAAACTAGGTTAATCTAGATGTGGGCGCTTGACCAGTCAAATCGGGTGCTTAACGTATAATTCGCAGAATTCCCACATTTGGGAAATAATAGTGGGTGCTTGATGATTTGATCTATACACATGTGAAAAAGCGAGCAAGCCGGATTATCCGTCAAACATTATTCGTGCCGTTGGAATGCAACGGTGCTCCTGTCCTACAAATAGCTCCATTGAAGGATTTTGTCCCAGACCTTTGGGGAATGGGTGCGGATATTGCGTACGGGTCTCGGAAGAGTGCCACGTCCTAGAACAAACTGGGGCCTACAGATGCTTGAGTGCACAATACCTGTGCAATTGAACTTTTTAGACGAGCAAGGCGTTCGCATTGAGCTTGCACATAGAAAGGCATTGCACCAATTTTTGCTCTCTATCTGCGCATTGTTTCCAGTATACCTCGTTGATTCCCGTTTAAATATTTCATTACTTTTTCTGCTCGCCAAGCTGACAAATGTAGGGGGCAGGGGCCCCTGGCAAACTGCATTATTGCAGCTTACCCTTTTAGTACTCTGGGTGTAAGATAAATCGAATTGAATTGATTCCGTTTGTCATTTCAATCTCTCCCAGCACCTGGGCCGGTGGCATCTTTCGAGGGCATTCCCATGGGCTCGACCGGAGTCTACCTGCTCTGGAAGAAGCCACTGGAATCCAACGGCATCCTCACGGGCTACCACATCTACTACGAGGAGGGTGAGCCCTCTTTACGACCTCCCTCCCAGGAACGAAGCGACATGTGGCGGCATACGTTGGCAAGAGCTTGATGGGTTTGCACAACGAATCTTGTTGGCTGTGGAGCGGTGTTTCTTTCTTGCGGCACACAAAAGCAGCCGTATGGGCCTAGCTTTTGCCGATGAACGGCAGTAAGGGGCAGCTGCTTAGATCGAGGAATGGTCCTATGACTGGACCAGCCTTCCAGCTGCACGTTGACGAAAGGCAAGCTTTCTTTCCGTCACAAAACAAGCGTCGACAGAAGTGGGTCCATTCTCTGAGTGATGGATCTTGGTAAGAGTGGCCCTTTTGCTTTCCGGGGACAGTGACTGATATTTGCAAAAGCTGGGGTATTTTCAGTGAGCAACTTTGGTGAAAGTAGGCCAATTTCAGACAACCAAATAGATCAGTACAAAAGTGGGGCTTTCTTTTTCACAATGAATGTGATTGGAAATGGAGTGACCTTATGTACTAATTATAGGGATGGGCGAATAGTGAATTTGAGGTTCGAAGCGAATTCGAAGCGAATAGTGATTTCGTCGAATAATTTCGAATCGAATAGTTCGAATAGTACGCATCGCAAATCGCAAAGAAAAATGAGCAACTTGTAACCTGAGTAATGTACACAACTTTTTCTAATAATTAGAACTCACGTAGGCACAGCATTGTATAAACCTATTACCAGTAGAACATTTATTGCAAAATTACACACACAGCTTTTCTTTGTTGCATTGACAAGTTTTCTTGAAGAAATGCCTGTTGCGCCACATGCTCTAGGTGCAGCAGTTTCTGCCGGCTGCTCATTCACAAGTTTTCGTGGAGAAATACCAGTTGCTCCACATGCTCTGGGAGCAGCAGTTCCCGCCGGCTGCTGACAACATTTCCTGCCGTTGAGAAGAGCCTCTCACTCCTCGCCTGTGTGGCAGGAATCGAGAGATACTTTTGTGCCACCCTGGCCAGTGCTGGGTACATCCGGCTGCCATGGCTCTTCCACCACTCCAGAGGGTTTTCAGACCGCGGGAGCACAGGGGTGCCCAAGTAGTCTGCCACTTGGCGAGAAACACTGTCGTTTGCACTCTGCTGCACTACACTAGAGCTTAGCGAAGAAAAAACACCCCACAGAGTGTTAGCTGGAGGCTTCTCCGTGTCTGGGCAAGCAGATGTCTGGGCACAATCTTCTGGCATGAGCTCCGTTGCTGCAGCTACAAGTGTGGCTTTTGCCCACTTTTTTTTACTCTCTTCAGTGTAACAAATGTCTTTGTAGCGAGGGTCAACTAGCATGGCATTTGCTGGAACAAGTGCCATTTTTACATCAGGAAACCTCGTTGCAATGCTGCGCAGAAGGCTCCTTGCAAATGATGCTGCCTCCTCGCCTTCGCGGACGTGCTCACGCAGCACCACTTCTGTGCAATGGACAAGAGGAATCACTTGTGAAAGTGTAGGGTAGCGGTCTGCACACAGCTCGGTCGTTGCTTGGTCCAAGGGCTGCAACACTTTCACGGCTGCAGCCATTAATTTCCATTCTCTCGAGCTCAAGTTGTCCACATCAGACTCGCAAAGTTCGAGTGAAATCGGGGCACGGAGTTCGACGAGTCTCTCCATCATGGCATACTCGCTGTTCCAGCGTGTGGGGACGTCTTGAATCACTTCGTGCTGGGCCATGTGCATGTCCTTTTGGATGTCCATTAAGCGTGCACGTGCACGCGCGCTTCTTTTGTAGCGACCTACAATTGATCGCGCCTTGGCACAAAGATGGGAAAAACTGGCCACTTCCCTTTTGGCGTCACTTATGCAAAGCTGCAGGGTGTGGGCAAAGCAGAGAAGTCCCGACCAGTTGGACTTCGCGACAGCTGAAACAAAGTTCCTGCCGTTGTCAGTAACAACAAAAATCGGGATGTGGTCAGGCAGGCCCCAATCGTCGATGACGTCTCGTAGAAACTGGGCTATGTTTTCCCCAGTGTGCTCCTGTGGCATCGGCTGGCAGACGAGGGCGTACGCGTGCTGCCTGAAGTCCTGATCCATCATGTGGGCCGTAACGCACACGTAGCTGTCCCCGGCCCTTGATGTCCATCCATCTGTAGTCAGAGTGACGCACTCGGCACCACCATTGTCGAATACGTTCCGAACGCGCTCCTTCAGTTCCTTTTTCTTGGCCTCGTACAAATTCGGAACGACCGTTCGCGAAAAGGTCTTCCGCGAAGGAACGACGTACTCCGGAATTGCACAGCGGATCATGTCGATGAAGCTGGGTTCCTCGACCACGCTGAATGGCTGCAGGCCGCGGGCGATGAAGGCTCCGATCTTCTTGGTCATCTCCTGTGCTTTAGTAGATGACGGCTGAAGTTGCGGCTTAAACATACTGGCCACGGTCGGCTGCGATGACAGCCCTTTCGCTTCACTTGTTTTTTTCGGCAAGCTATAAAGCCTATGCAGTTCAGCGTATTCTTTGTGCTTGCACGGATGTCGTTTCAAATGCGTGACGAGGGTCGTAGTCGTACCAGTAGGGGTTTTCAAAACAAGTCCGCAGGTATTGCACTGCGCTTCGCCTCCAGCAGGCACTTTCAGGAAAAAGTTCCATATGGGGTTAGTGAACGCGCGCTGCCCAGACACAGGCGCGGTCGATGCCATTTCCTCCGACAACTGCAGTGACTGCCGATGCAAGATAAGCCAACAAAACACAGAGGGTGTTCGATAAACGTCCGCATCCACCACGTGAATCAACACCGCGGCAAGCCTAAACGTCAGAAAAAGAAAATTGATGTCGACACCGATGCGCAGCAGCTCACGCAGTGAGCTCGGTAGGCTCACACTTTAATTTGTTAAAGTCTAAGCAGATACTGAAAAAAATACAAATATAAGTAATGGATCGACTTATGATGGAGGATTTATATTCCAAAGCAACTAGTACTTGCCAACATAGAGTTTCAAACTCTGTGCTTGCCAAAATGGGAAAGTTACGCGCAGTTGACTTCAGAGTTAAGCGCCACCTAGAAGCTCCGCTAAAAAAAGTATTGTAGCCACTAGTATCCGCGGCCGTAGCCAACCAAAGCGCAAGTGGCAGGCCGCCATTTTGAATAGGCTCGCTCAGTGCGGCAGTACAAGTTCGCCGGCTTGGTGCCGCTATGTTGGGAGCGGTGTTGTTTCAGGGCCGCCTTCTTTTTTTTTTTAACGGAAAGTGTGCTGGCGGACGAGAGCTCGTCGAACCGCTAGGCAAGGCACTGATAATAGAAATCTCCGCGTTGGTGGGTCTTGAGCCAAGCCTGGGGTAACATCTCGGAAAGCTTGACCAAAAAGCTTGGGTTTTAGCTGCCTATTCGGGAGCATCGAATAATTCGAAAATATCGAATACCTGCATTCGGATCGAAGCGAATAACGAAGAGAGAGCTATTCGGTCGAATATTCGACAACACCGAATATTCGCCCATCCCTAGTACTAAATATTTATTTTTTGGCTAGAAGTTGTAATCCTTAGCCCTTTTCGTACCACGAGAAAAGGTGGTAATTTTCGAAGGGTGGATGAGAGATTTTTTATTTTAAGAACTACTTAACAAATGGCTAATTATGATATATATGTTATATGATATATGTTATATGATATATGTAGCCAATAAACTGCTCTTTAGAAGAAAAAAAGGTTTACACTAATATTTGGGAAAAGTTCTAAACAATTTTGGCTATATTAAGTCATACTAAAATTTCTTTTGATCCTAAATATAGTGTGCCCCATGCACACCCCTATCATTTCCATAAGTTAGAGAGCTCTAGCTGATACTGTCTTTCTTTAGGTCCGTCGGCGGGTGTGCTTCTGTGGTCTCTTGCCATTCAGAGATGCTGTTGCACGCAAAACTGCATGTCCTCCAAAACACTTTTTTTTTCCCACAAAACCTTGCTTTGTCATAGCACTGCTCTAACTTCTCCTACGCTGCTGTTTTTATGGCTTGCGACGCACATAAAATGTGTGCCCCAACTTGGGAAAACCTAAAGAAGCTAGAACGACTGTCTCCAACGATCGCCTTTCAGTGTTCTGCATTTAGAAGGTGAATTGTCGCTGTAGGAGCTCAAATCCAATGATCCAACATCATCCACAGTCCTCACCGCTGCTGTCATTAAAAAAGAATGAGCACCAAAAGCAGTTAAATTGTACGATCGAGGCTGTCACCGCTGTGCAGCGATTTATTTCTGGTGGCTTACCAGCTTGGGATAAAGTGCACAATGAAATCTAAACTGAAGCTGTAGTTCTTCGGTTATCCACGAGATGGTGCAACGTGTTCCTGCGCGCCAAATTCAAATTTTGGAGGCGCATGGAAACCATAGATCATGGGCGATTGACAGCCTACGGGTCTGGTAGTGGCGTAGCCAGGAATTATTTTCTGGGGGGTGGGGACTGGCTTTCATGATCGGTATGGGTGGGGAGGGGAGGGGGCTTTGTCACACCTTTGCGGGTAGTGGTCGATGTACTGTCCTATTCAAGGGTACGTACACAGCCGTCCCCAACCCCCAGCTGTTTGAAATAACCCGGTAGTAATTCAATATTTGTTTTCCTTTACTAAAAAAAAAAAAAAGAATTAGCTTTTGGGGGGGGAGGGGAGGGGAGGGGAGGGGAGGGGGAGGGGGAGGGGAGGGGAGGGGAGGGAGGGGAGGGAGGGAGGGAGGGAGGGAGAGTTTGACCCCCAAACCTCCCCCTACTTATGCCACTGGGGCATGGTACGGTAAGAGATAATACCTGCGTTGGTTCTTAATTTTTGTTTCCTGTTAATGTGTTCCTACGTCAGTGTACCAAACAGAAGATTGTCGCGGTGGTTTTTGGGCGCCCAAAAGTTGGGACTATTACCGTTATTGTGACCCGGAGGGGCGGTGTCCGTGTGCAGTGCGTGGGACCCAGCTGGGCCCCAAGATGGAGCGTCAGCTCCCCGTCAGGGACCCCCTGGAGTCTAGGGCCAAGCTGGCGGGGCTCAAGCCCAACACCAAGTACCGCATCACCCTCCAGGCGGCCACCCGCCAGGGTCAGGGGGACCCCTACTTCATCGAGCTGTCCACCGCAGACGAGTCGGAGAGGGGTGAGTATTCGGCCGGTCTGCGTCTTTTGGTGCAAGGAGGTTAGGGGTATGCCGACGAACCCGGAAGAGCAAAGGCCCGTCGACGCACTCGCGTTTGCTTAGGACTGAGTTCTCGCAGTTAATTGCTACGAGAGAACGCACCGACACGCTGGCGGCACCTTTGAGGTGACCCCGGAACTTCAATTTGCTAGGGCTAAGGTTTTGCGGCATTTGTTTCTGGATTGGACTGCTAGGGCTACATTCCGGTGTAAAATGAGCGTTCGGCGATGCATCGTTTATTTTTGTAGTGAAAAGAAAAACACAAAACATTTTTGGGGGACATGTTGTAGTTGAGAGCAAAGAGAGCCATGTTTTCGGTTGTGCAGCATGTTCTGGTTGACTAGTGCGTGCTTCGGAGCGTGTTTTACCGACACTCGCGGTTGGTGGCTGCAGTGCCCGACATTCCGGACTTCCTGTGGACCTACCTGCCAGACCACGACGGCCACGCGGCCGTGCAGGTGACCTGGCTGCCTGCAGTCACCGGCCACCCGGGCAGCCACTTCTACGTCCAGTACCGCAGGAAAGGTGAACCTTCTTTTTCTTTGACCGGTCGTGCGCAAGTCTGTTTTGCGGAACGCCATATGGTTGTGGGCGTCTCCTAGGGGCCTCAAATCCCGTCTCTGCAGCGTGACATTCTGCTCCTCCGATTGGTGTGTTTCCGCAACTTGTGGTCCCCTGGTTTCCGCGACGAGTTGGAGCAGATCAGAGACAGCGATGCTTGTGGTCACTTGTCCTTTTTGACGGAATTTCAACGACCAGCCACCAGGATTGCGACATCTGATGGCATGAAAAGGCAGCTCCTGCAACGTGCAGTAGAATCTCTTTAATTCAAACTCCACGAAGCCACAAATTTTTTTTAAATTATCGGAAGTTCATCTAAATATGATGCAAGATAAAATTATAATTTGCTGTATCAATGGCTACACATACAAAGCAGATATTCGATCATTTCCTCTATGTAGGCCTACTGATCATAAGCAGGTATGCCACACATGAAACATTTGCGAAATGTATGACGTAAGTTTATTTATCCCTAAACAATGTTCTCTGTCGTGGACTGTTTAGAAGCACATGACAACTGAAAATAAAATTAAGTTTCTTCTTCGGGCAAAGAAATTGTCTAATGTGGACTATTAAGCGGGGACACATGAGCGATGAATGCGGGCACCGCACGGCAGTTTTCACAGCAACTCGCGCGGAAGCTGCGACGTGGACGGGTGCCATGCCGCCATGTCGCAGCATCCGTGCAAGCTTCTATGGAAATTTTCGCGTGGTGCCCGTTTTGGTAGCTCATATGCGCGCGCTTCTCACCGAGCACCGGTGCTCGGAAAGAAGTGCACTCGAGGGAGCCGCGAGAACATAAAGTATGAATTACATGAAAACACCGTTTGAATTAAGCGGCTTATGAATACAATAGCGGGACAACCAAAAATTTTGAAGTTTGTTAAAATTAACCGTAAGTCCGAAATATCAGAGTTTGAATTACTGCGAGCCTACTGTAATTTGTTGCCACCTCGGGATCACTTTTGACGCATGGTCGTCATAGGACGCTAAACACACCAGTCTAAAATGCGTTATGGGCTCCGTGGCGAAAACAGGTTCTGTCGTCGCAACGTGTGCTACGTCCTCGAAGCGCAAGTAAAATGCTAACCCATCGACAACAGTGGTGACGTTCGTTCTACAACAAAATGGGGAATGCCGGCGGCCGCCGCTGAAAAAGAACCGTTACCGGTAGAACCGGCCGGCCACAAAGGAGTCCAGTCTGTTTTGTTGGGTTGTCACACGGCCACCGTCGCACGGCCGAGTGCCTAGTCTTAAAAAACTTCTCTGGCCGGTTTCAGGGGACGAGACGTGGGAGACGACGATGATGGAGAAGAACGAGGACACGATCCTGGTGAAGGGCCTGGAGACCGGCGCCATCTACGAGATGCGGGTGATTGCGGTGGACGGAAAGCACCAAAAGCCCTCTCGCATCGAGGAGGTCGAAACCGGGGGACTGGGTACGTCGGGGCCGGTCGCCCTGTGTCACACCCTGTGACAAACTCTGCTTTTCAAGGAACGTTAGACTCCCAAGAAACGCTTTATCGACTGCCTGGCCTGGACACATACATTGCAAAAGTGTCATATTTTCCGGTATTCTGAGACACACATTCCTTATTCTGGCACTTAAACAAAAAAGCGTCTTGGGAGCACAGAGTGTTTCCAGAAGCTGTATTGATGTGCGTTCTCCATGTGCAGCGATCCGTGCCCCAGGCAGCCCCGACCAGGTGGCCGGGGCGGCCTGGTTCATCGGCATGATGTGTGCCCTGGCCCTGCTGCTGCTGCTCCTGATCCTGGTGTGCCTGGTCAAGCGCAACCGGGGAGGGAAGTACTCGGTGCACGACAAAGAGGTTGCCCAGGGCAGGGACCTTGACTTCCAGGACGACGGGGGCTTCCACGAGTACTCCAAGCCGTGAGTGCACCTTCGCACTCTCCAGTCTAGTGGTTCTCAAATTGGCTTTCTAGGGATTTTCAGGGGTTCCCCTCACCCATCCCTGCCCTCGAGGAAGCTATTTCGCCAGTCTAAGTAGTGGTTTAACAGAGCTATCTATTGATGTATAACTATGTGTCAAAGGCTTCGTAGTATGTGCACTATTTTCTACGAGGCTATTACATTCATGCCGAGACTGGGATGAATGTAATGCCTCTGTTGGGCAGGAGGGGGCTCCTCGAGATAAAAGGTTTGAGAGCCCTTGCCCTACTTCGTTGACCTTGTTGGCGGCGTCGAGGTCTAATGAAAGACGGGACGACTGGCTTTGACGAAAATCGCTTACTAGGACCGATCTGGTTGCTCTAGCTTGCCGTATCCACCCTTCTGAGCTCTTCTTCTCACAAGAGGGTGTGCTCGACTGTCTGCCACTACCTCGGCAGTACTGAAACGTGGTCGCCCAACCCATTACGTCGGAGACGGACTAAGGGAGCGGAAGAACGACGTTCGCCCTTTCGCACTCGCAACTTATAAAAAATGCTTATTTTCCCCGTAATTTTTTTTTTTCATGTTATTTTATGAGTTTATATACAGTCGAGCCCGGTTATATCACACCCGGGAATTTAGAATTATTGTTTATATCGAACAGTCCAGACATCCCCTTGAAAATCACATGTAATACCCTGGTAACAAATTTGGCCAAGCATATGGAAGGACAAGAAAACACGGCCCATTTATTTAATTGCTTCACATGGAATAAAACAGGAAGTGCACGAGTGTTACTAATCAGAATCTTCAGAACCTTCGTCCAACGACGTAGTTCACTAATGCAATTCAAAGGGACGGTGCCGCCCCATTAAATTGCGCCCTTGAGAGCCCGGGAGGCACGAGCGACCTCGACGACTTTCGTACGGATTCACTCCAACGTCACAGGTAGCAACCTGGCGCGCAGATTTCGAATGAAATTTGCCACCTTTGTTTCCAATTCAGGGTACACCGCAGTCCTTCCATGAAATTAAGTTTTCTTCGCCTTGCTGCATGCCGCCAGTTTTTGTCTCTGGCCTCACCAGTAGCGTATGCTCTTCTCCGAGACACCGAAATCTCACAGCGCTGCAAGATTCCCATGGATCTCTGCATAGGCGATTGCCTTCTTCTTGAAGGCTACCATGAACTGTTTTCTACTTCCGCTCATTATCACTTCGGGACCTGCAACGGTAGATGTAACAAAACAAGGAGCACAGGTGAAAGTGAATCGTGACCGTCGTGACAAGTGGACGAGTGCTAGGCGATTGCAAAGAAAAACAAGATGGCCGCTTCAGCCACCCAGTGTTGCGAGATTATTTTTTGTTTCTCCGCTAATGGCTGTTATATAAGATGAGGGTCAACTTTTTCAGGTCTATTTTCAAAATGAATTCGACCTGTATTCCGGTTTATACGGTAGTATAGGAGCGCTGTTTTTCTGTATCGAACTCCGATAACAGGGGCACTTGATACAGCGAACAAAGCACTGCGGCCCGCAGCTTCTCCCGCAGTCGGATTGCCGGCGAGCACATAGCTCGCAGTGCAGGGCTGGCAGACCGCCAAGCCAGCATACGTGCACGGGAATACGCAAAAAAAGCAGTTGTAAAAGGAAAAAAAAAAAAAGATAGCAGAAGCAAGGGGAAGGGCACGCACACGCGTAGGGAGGGCAGGCAGTGCCCGCTGTTGGAACGATAGCGTGCACTCTTTCCTTAAACACCACTGTCTCGCTGTTGTTGCGCGATTCCTTAGCCCCAAAATAAAATAAGAAAAAAAAATGTCTTCCTCAAGTTGAGTGCGTGGACAACAGTTGAACTTTGAATGCCTTATCTTTGTTTACCGTTTTCTTTCGCTGTTTTTGCTTTTCCCGTTATTTATTTTTTTGTTGCCTGAATTTAGTGAGGTTTCTTTTTTGTTGCTTGCTTAGCTTATTATTTTTCGTGTTTGTTGCCAGCGCTGTGTGGAAGTCGTGGCCAGGCGTAGAACGATGGCAAACACCGCTGTGTCGCGTAAACGCGGTGGTGTTTGTGATCTTCAGCAACTGAGCTCTGCTGTATTTAGCGGCCCTTAGAGGCTCTATTTGGTAAGGTCCCGTTTCTCTCGGCCTTTGGTATTAGCAGAGATGTGCGGAAATTTCAACTGGAGCTTCAGTTAACATATTTTTATATATCAAATTATCGATATACAGTCGAACCTCGTTATAACGAAGTAGCATAGTGCGCGCAAATTTGTTCGTTATATCCAATATTCGTTATAAAAGTACACACAAAAATTTGCGCAAACATTCTGGCAATCGGGCCTATGCAAAAAGTGCGGCGAACGTCCATAACGCCAAGATATAAAAACGCGATGTTGCGGAATTTGAGCCCCATAATGAACGTGCAACTATGCCTTGTTTGCAGAAGGGCACCAGACACCGGCAAGTTTCGCGCTCTCACATCCTTGAACCAGGAAAACAAAGCCTCTTCCACGTCGGGGTAATGAGAAGGCCTGTCACGCTTTCTGTCACCTTTCAGAGTGCTGTTGGCGTGGGTCTCCTCAATCTTCTTTCTCGAAGTTAAAATTGTAGACAACGTGCTGGGTGGAATCTTAAAGTCCTGAGCAACATCTTTCTTCTTGCGGCCGCTGTCTACCGCTCGTAAAATTTTAACTTTCGTCTCGAGAGAGAGAGCTTTGCGCTTCACCGTCGCCATTTGCACATCCCCGATTGACCGCCGTCGCCTTGGCACTCTAGTGTTTGATGCCGCTTATAGGTGGCGCCGCTGGCGCGCCATCTTTCAGAGTTTATGCACCCAGTTCCTAGATGGCGCCAGTCACCTCCAAAAGTGCTCGTTTGAGCGTCGGCGTTCGGAATCTTGGAAATCAGCTCGGAATTTAGGAACACTGCCTTTTTATACAGTAGTTTATAGATTTTCTAGTTTTTTTTGTGTGTGTATTGCACATATTTCGAGCCGTACGCGGCCGAAAATAATTTCGCTATAACCGATACCGCGTCGGATCTCGCGGTTTCGGTTTCGTTTTAAAGGTAGAGCTTCCATTGAAATAAAGCATGACCAACCAAACTTCGTGATTAATTCGCTATATCCGATAATTCGCTATATCAGTGTTCGTTATAAAGAGGTTCAACTGTATCAAACTATTTTACGATCCCTTTTGAATTCGATATATCCGGGTTCGACTGTATAACGAAGAAGCGGATATAGCAAAGCGGTTTCCGATTCCCATTGACTTCGTTATAACCGGTCTCGACAGTATAGTAAAATTTCAGCTTGATTTCTCGATGCTAAGTTAGTTGCATGCTTCTCTGTTGAAGAAACAAAAAATCCTGCACTAGACCCTCACTATCTGGGAGGAGCTAATGAATGATTTCCTCTCTATCACTGGTGTATTCAGGAACTTTTAGTGAAACCTTTGCGTTCATCCTTTCGGCTGGAGTGGGGCTGAAATCATTGTTTTCTTTCATAAAGTACCCGTTAAAAAAGAAAGGTGAGTGAATGGACGGACGGGTGTGTTTTCTTGCCCAAAACATTGTGAGACGTCTGTCACTTGAAAGTGGGTGTTGCGAGCTCCTGCAGTTTCGTTGACGGGTGCGCGATTAGGGCGAGGTGCAGCCAAGTGACCTAGCGACGCTCATTGTTGCAGGGCGCAGCAGGCGGCGCCTGTCCGCGGCAGCCGCACGTCTCTGCACTCGAGTGCCAAGGAGAGCGACACGGACAGCATGGCGGAGTATGGGGAGGGGGACCCCAACCAGTTTGCTGAGGATGGGTCCTTCATCGGCCAGTACGGGGCCAAGAAGAAGCAGCGGCCCCCCGAGGCCACCTCCCCCTCCGCCCTCGCCACCTTCGTCTGAGAGCCGTCCAACTCTCGACTCCCTCGCACGTTGGGGGCCCGTCCCGCGCTTGCCCCGACTCGGAGGCTCTGCGGGCCTCGGCGTTGCGTTCAACTCGGGTTGCCCGCCACCCGCCGCTCGAGTTACCCACAACTTGGGTCTTGTTCGTCTCGAGTTGCGTGCAACTTGAGTTGCTTGCGGCTTAGGTCTGCCCCCAATCGTCCGAAAATGCGGAGGCACCGGTGCCAGTTGCCGGCATGCTTGGGTTTCCTACGACTGGACTTGCGCACGACTTGAGTTGCTTGCAGCTTACGTTTGCCCGCATTCGTCCCAAGATGCGGAGGCACCGGTGCGAGTTGCCGGCATGTTTGGATGCCCTGCTATGCAGCTTTGGCTCTGGGCTCGGACAGCACTGCCGCTGTCGTTGCTGCGACGGCACCACCTATACTCAGTGACCCTCTCGGGTCGTCACAAATTCTTAATCCGCGCAAAGTCCCAGCTAGCACTGCCGGAAACATCTGCGAGGGCAGGGGGAAGACACGTGCGGCGTTCAACCAGTCCTTGAGTAACCCTCGAAGCCGAATTTGTTTGGATGAAATTCGTACGAAATCGTTGCTTCTGTTGCTCAAAAGGTTTGGCTCTTTGCAGTTGTTTACCGAACTACTGGAAAGTTTGTCACAAGTGGGGTGTAGTTTCAAAGAAGGCACGGGAGCAAGGGGTTAGCTCCGGTGAGAGTTCTTTGTGTCGAAAACGTTTTCACCCACAAGGCACTCTTCCCGAGCTCTTTTTGCACCTTTACCGCTGCTGACTGGAAAGTTTGAGATTCACTAAGTGGCGATTGGTTAGCCCATCATGTTTTGAATTAATCGCCGGAAAGGGCTAAAAGCTCCCACGGTGCCTCAGTACTGCTAGTGGGGATTGGTGGCTCCGGTGTGTCTTTTGCCACCTGAGGAGGGGGCCCATTGTGGGTAGGTGGTGCTGGGTGCCCCGTATTTGCTGCTTCAGGCAGCACAACACCTTTTCAACCTTGCCGTAGGTTTCGGTAAAAATCTTGGCGTAGACGCATTGACAAGTTGCGAGAATTTATGGAGTACTTGGGCACCAGTGATGACACACTCTGCATGAGGCAGAGCGAGAAAGTGTAGAAATAAGGCGAGTTGAAAGGGGCGGTGTTGGCCCAAAGGACTATAGCAACCCCACTGCAAGCCAGCCAGTGCTCTTTGTAAAACCATCGCTGTCGCTTAGTCATTTTCATTGGCGCGTAACGTCGACGGACTACTGGACGACGGATCCTTCCTTTTAACCACTTTGATGTCGGTGGTTTGTCCTTCCTTCCAGAGGCACCGTAACTGTGTTGCCTGTCCAGTGTCGCTCGCGAGGGGTAGCGGACGGCATGGGGAAACTTCCATCAAGGTGCTCCGAACCTTGCTGATAGGAAGCGACAAAATGCGCAGCTCCTGCGTCGAAAAGTGTTCTTCATTTCGCCCGCGTTCGTTTTCTTCGGGACATCTTTTCTTGCACCGTCCGGTGCTTTCGTGAAAGCCACCTAGTTGCCGTCGTGGCGCACATTCCAGTGTTCCAACGAGATCCTCGCAAAGGGCAAGTCTGGCCATCAAATCTCATACCTTAAAGAAAAAGCTCTAATTCGGCAATCAAGCCACTCTGTCTTTGGCCGAAACATGAAGGCTCAAAAAGTGTCACTGGAGATGGCTTTTTTCAAGCTTCCTGCGTGGGACGTCTTGACATTCTCTCGTGCACAGCCGAGGCACTTTGGAAGCTGCGGGATGGCTTTCGGATTTTATTCACACTGACACGTAGAACTCGCTCCCCTGAGGGCCTGAACACCCCTCCTGACCAGACCTGGGGAGCCTGTGTAAATCTGTAAAAGCACCGAACCCAAGGGTGAAAGCCCTTCTGTGTCCTTGGGGGTCATCAAAGAACCCATTTCCAAAGTTGAGGTTTTTTTATTAATGGGTTCAAATCCAGAATTGGGGGTTTCTTTTAGAAAGGAAATGAAGGGTTTAGGCCCGACCTACCCTTTCCGGATACACCGCTGCCCGCAACTTGGCGGCTCGTGGACATTCTTTGGCTTGTACATACCATACGCTTGAGTAGTTTTTCCGAACGCTTGCGTGCTATTTTCTGTCTCGTTTGTGCCGCGTTTCTGTGTGTCCCCCGACGACGAAAGAAACCACTCTCGCGAGAGAAGGGGCCCGTACTGCCCGTTATTGCCTTTGTCGCTGAGGGAGGAGGAGGCGAGGAGGCTGCTACGACATGGTTGTGTGGAGATACACGCGGACAACAGCCCTCGCGTAGAAGTGCAGCACAAGTGTGCGGGCCGCTTTCGCCCGACCCCGAGTGCAATGTCTCGTAGACCGCAACATTCCTTTCGCTTCGCTGCCGTCGCAGCCGCTGTGCCCCGTGAAGACATTCTAGCGTGTGGGAACTCGCTGACCTACCTTTTGTGCTTAGACTAGGGGCTGCCTTTGAACTTGGGGGGGAGTGCACCAACTTAGCATACAATGCTGCGTAGCTGGATTTACACGAGAGTCTGAGATTGCTCTTTGCAGCTAAGGTGGTTTTGCCTAGCAATCTTTGGCAGGCCGTTTTTGCTTGCACCAGTACTGTACTTCGTCTCGCGACGAGGAGAGTCGAGAGAGCAGTGCGCGTCTTGCCGGGACTTGTTTCATCGGTATCTGTTGTGTGTGCGCAGCTGTGGTGGACCCTCCTTGCTTCATATTTGAAGTTCTGTCACTGCCCAATAATTTATGTCTTTTTACGTTCGCATTTACTTCATGGTTTAGACGGGGGCAAGTGTTGCCCCGGCATGTGATGTATGCGGAGCGCGAGATTTCGTTTTGCCGACTGCTATTTTAATTTGTCGCGTGTGCGGCGTGCCATGTTTAGTTGGGCGCATGAATCTCGTCATGTCTCACCCGACATGAACCTAGCGTAGGGTGTTCTTAGTACCCTGTGTGGTTGGCAGCGTGTCCTCGGCCAGACCTTTTATGTTTCGTATAACTGCCGTCTTGGTTGCGACTACGATGGCAGGGCGTGAGCGCAACGTCATGTTTTTAGAACAAAAAAGAAACGAAAATGAGGATAGATGTTTAGTTGTTGGCCTCCCAGCTGTACATGAGTTGATTTATATTTTCCAAGTATTTCTAGGGCAAAGATATTTGAGGAGCTGCCGGTGTGAACCTGTGCTGTGTTATTTTTGTGGGAGAATAAAGAAGCTGGCCTTACATCGTACAGCAATTGTTTCTTCTGTATTTTGTATGGACACGGTAGGGAGCATTCAGTGACGGCCATAGCTGTGTGTGCTTTGTGGTTCAGCGCATACTTGCAGGAAGCGTTAGCCAGATTAATTTTGCACCGTCGATGCTCTTCGAGGCAGGTGGTAAGTTGCTTTGCCCACCGCTCATGCCGATGACTTTCCCGCGTCCTCGGTTGCTACGGGTTGCGGTGGCTCGTAAGCCCGTGTCAACATTCGGTCTTGCCTCCCCCTCCCGAAGGATCGGCTCCCCAATAGAAAAGGCCCTAGGTTCGGTCTATCGCATACCATGTAAAGATTGTCCGGCCTCGTACGTTGGTGAAAGTAAGAACTTCGCAGAGAGGCTTGTGCGACACGAATACGATGTCCGGAAGAAGGATAGGGAGGCAAGCACCCTTGCACAACACGCGGAAGCAGCCGGCCACACCGTCTTCGAGAGAAGCACTGTGCTGGCCTTGGAGAGGAATTGGCGAAAGCGGCTCTTTGTTGAGTATTGGTTCATTTAATGGAAAATTGGGAACGTGAATCGTTCTTTGGGCTCCCTGCCCAGCAGCTAAGTCTCGGGACTGCGTGACGTCGGCAAAGCCCCATACATCCGTATGGCATTTAAATGCACATACATCCGTATGTGCATTTAAGCGACGAGTGTTCTTTCCGTCACTCGCCCTTGAACAAGGGACCGAACTGGTCTCGAAACGTCTGGTAAATGTTTATTAAACTTTTGGTTAGAGTCACTATTTTTCGCAAAATGGGGACTCCTTAGTCACTGAAAGGAGAAGTGGCAGGGCATCGGGAATTCATAAATAGTTAACTACTTCTTCCTTTGCGTTATGCGCGTGCCTTAAAATTGCAAAAGCGAAGACTTCGTCAAGCTTCCCTCCCCACAGAAGCGGAACTAAAAGGCTCCCCCCTCTCCCTCTCACCCTCACTCCACCCTTTTTTTCTATGTGAACTCTTCCCGCATGAATAGCTGACTTCATTTTGGTGATCAGCTTGTTCCCAGTCCCCTCGTCGTCGTATTAAAGGGGCCCTAAGACGATTGTGTTTTTCGTGCAAGCTGCTGTAGTTTTGGACGGTGTCGTGCGCAGTTGCTTTCGTCACAAGTGGATGCTCGTTCTCATCGATTGAATATGCTGTTCTCTTTTACATAGAACACAAATAAACACCGCATGAATAACATTTTCTCGTGAAGTAAGTAATTTTTTTATTACGAAAGCATTAACTGTCCCATGGAGGGAGCGAACCGACATCATCAGCTTTGAAGCCGCGTCAAACGGCCCCTTCCCCTGTCCCAATGTTGTTTATAGCAGAAATTTGATGGATAGGCTCCCATTGGCTCTCGTGCTCTCTCCATGGCGGCGCAGCGCACGCAGCGGTCCGGTCGCCGGTAAGAGGTGCGGCGGTGATGGCCTGCCCTCGGAGCCCGCCCGGCCAAACTCCGGAGGAGGTGTACGGCCGAGCTCAGCGCGGCGCGGCCACTTCACGAGAGCGCGCGCTCGTCCGTCGGCCGGCGAAACGTGGCGGTACACGCCAATACACCGCAGACGAACTAAGCGAGCGGAAGAACCACATTGATGCTTTCGCATTCACAACTCATAAAAAGTGCTTTAGTGTCCTCGGACCTTCTTTTTTTTTTCTTGAGTAGATTGTTTTTTGCAGTGGCGACGAAGTTAGAACCGCGTAGACACGGGCCGAAATAGAGCAACCATCTTAGGCAGGTATGCGATCACGCCTAAAGCGCAAACGACAGTCTGCTCTGCAACCGGCGAAGCGGAGAAAACGCTCACTTCGGTTTTCGGTAACTACGACCAAACGTCCTTCAATCAAGATGTGTTCGTGACAGGGGCGGATGCAGGAATTTCCTGAGGGGGAGGGGGGGGTCAGGTGTTGGTCAGCGTGCCATTTGTTTAGAAACCCTCTCCCCCGTTTCACGCCCTAAATTTTACACATGCAGAAATCAAGGGGGGGTCAGGACATCCGGACCCCCCTCTAAATTTGCCCCTGGGAACTCGTGGAGTAGAGAGCAGTGAGAGTGTCAAAGTACTGATCTGACTCTAGAGTCATAGCATCGAATCCAAAGATAACGCCGTGCTTCGAGCGCATTAATTCCAAATATCGAGTCAAATAGCCCATGTAGAAATCCATCTCAAGTCAGGCAAGGTGAACGGAATGCTTATTTTACATGTTTTACGGCATTTATTCATCTCCGACGGTGTTGTATTTTCCACGGCCTCGACGGGAACCTGCGGAGCTTCACGCCTGCTAAGCTTCCGGGGTTGCGACAGTCTGGTGCTCGACAGTGACTCATGCTTCGACGTTTGGTCTTCTGCGACATCCGATAGCAATGTTATGACTAAAAAACCCAAAACGCACGAATCAACACCTCCAAAGTGACTTGTGAACAGCCCCACGAGCAAGCAGGCTGGCGATCGAGGGCCTTCCCAATGTTCAATATGTTGAGCTAGACGGCGTAACGTGTCACACCAAACTTGATTGCCCTGAGGGTTGCGCCACACTTCTTTTTTTCCGGTAAGTACGTATTAAAGCGGCTGCAGTGAGGCGTTACGCCTATACAAGGGAGGCCCGCAGCGCCTCTTAAGTTGAGAATCAAAAAGCTCGAGGTACGCCTAAACACTTCTTATGAGTTGTGAAATCGAAAGCATGCAAGACGCTCGTCCTCTCCCTTCTTTCGTCTGCTGCGTACTAGCGCGCGCGCGCTTCGGAATCTCTGAGGCCACGTGTGATGGTGGGTATTTCCCACGAAGGAGAAATCCCGGGGACTTCTCCCCGGCGCGCGTGCATCACGAGACGAAAACGCGAGGCTTTTGCACATGGCGAAGCCTGACGTTTTCGTCGCGGGATGTGCGTGCCGTGGAGAAATCCCCGGGATTCCGACACGGTGGATGTGAGGAAAAATATATTCTTTGAAAAGGATCGGAATAATAACGTTATTGTAACCAGAAAAAATATATACGCAAAGTCAAGTCTGGGGTGTTTTGTTCACTCGCCGCCGCACTTCTGGTGTTGTCGGAACCTCGGATGCCCTAGGCGTTTTCCGGACGGCGAGGGCTCGATGTTCGGTGCCGGCGGTGGTTCCCCGGCAAGCCTGGTTGGTGTTCCCACGGGCCTCAGACGTCCGTCCGGTACATTACTTGGCTGCTGGGGCCCACGGCGATGAGCTGTGTTCGTTCCTTCTGTGCCCAACCTCAAAACCGCACTGCACGAGCTTGCCTGAGCCGTCACATCTGCGATATTGTCTTCCTTTTCTTCTATGTCCCGTTCACATCATCACACCATGGCGCAGCGGCCAATGGGAGCCCCGTCGACGCGCGCCAGCCAATGGAACCGAAGGCGAATCGCTCCTATTGGGATCGCGGCGGAAACTAGGAGCTCCATGAGACAGTTAATGCTTTCACATTAAAAGGGCTGGATAATAAATAAATATAGGGGAACGACAGGAAACACAAGTTTTACACGAGTCGAGCACGCTCAGGTGTTGCGCCAATGAGGTACAACACTCTTGGCACGAAGTGAATGCTGGTTAAGCTCACGCGAGCAAAACAAGACAGTATGCGCAAGCTACCATGGGCGTACCAACCGGGGGGGGGGGAGCAAGGGGGGCGCTTGCCCCCGCCAGTTCTTAGAGTGGGGGGGGGGGGGCAAGGCATGTGTTTTGCCCCCCCCCTTTCCTGAAAGAGCCGCCACTGGGCAGAGCAAACACTGGCCGGCAACGCCCAAGGGATACTATGGGCACCGCCCCCGGCCCTGGGGGGAGGGGGGGGTCTGGTTTGCCCCCCTCCCCCCACTCAAGAACGAGTTGGTACGCCACTGCAAGCTACTGTATTTTTAGGCTGCCTGCGTGACTTGGCAGATTATCCAACAAGTGACGTCACCTCACTCGAGAGCGCAGAAAACTGAATGTTGGTTTCGGCATCACCTTCATTTGCCATTTTCTTATATTTTGAATTTAGAAATATTCAATAGCACAGCGTAACGAGTAAAACCTGGATATTCAGAAAATGCGTTTGCTAGTTTGGGCAGCTCGAGAAACCGGCAGAGCTCCTCTTCAACCTCGTGATTAAAAAGGGGGGGACCGTTGCGGTACTCTGATTCACCCAGGGCTTTTCCACGCACAACAGGACACCGAGGCTTTCCCTTCGGGTGTACGTGTGCGTGTGGTTTGAAAGGGGAGACAGGGGTACTTATACGTCGAACCGATTCGATCCAGGTCGTATCAAGCACCGACAGTACTCGGAAATTTCGCAATGTTCCTCGTGCCGTTGAGCGCGCTTTTCACCGCGTACAAGTGCAGTGCAGAGAAGTACGTGGCATCCGACATTGCGGTCCTGCGTGTCTCGATTCTCCGCCGTGCAGTGTCGTGCTTAGAGGCACAGTACTCTTCCGGAGTGTTTGCCACAAATATCTGCATCAAGTTCCTAAAAAACGAAAAAAAATTGCACTAAAGGACGGTTGCTATCACGCAAGTATTCGAGCACAGGGCAAACTGCTATGGCCGGGCGTGTGCGAGCCATAATTTGGTTATGATTTTTGTGTCCGACGGTGTGACGTCACGTGAATTTCTCTAAGCATGACACTGACGTCGTGCAAAAACACACTTCGGGGGTTTTCGCTGCGAAACAAACCACGCCGTAAAACAAACAAAATTATCGTAGAGAGCATTTGTGATATATATATATATGGGCGTCTGAAATGCCGAGACTCGATCTACGATAAAATAGGCCGTAAAAATCGGCGCCTGCACGTAGCAATTCGTTCGTCAAAAGTGTATTTCACAGGTGGGTTTTCCTTTGTAAAATTACAAGGCGTAGCTCCTTTTCTGCAAAAAATAGGGCCGAAAAACTTGCCAGGATCAATAGCAGACGGCGACGCAGACGACCGAGTCGAGTAGCGGGGCGCGTTTGGCGCATGTATATAAAAAAAAAACACCTAAAAAATGAATTTTTTTTAGTTTTTTTTTAGGCAGTTTGGTTGCGACATTGTTTAGTGTAATATTGACGGCGGTAGACATATTTTAAATTCTGCGTGCAAAGTCCATGACGTCACGGAATGGTCATACCCTCTTTCCACCTCAACGAGATGGTCATACGCTCTCTCCACCTCAACATGATGGCCAAGCCGATCCACCTCTCTTCCGTGCGCCCGAAATGCCGAGAGAGAAAACAAGTGGAAAGGAGGTGACTAGCGACGAAATCGCATCTCGCGCCCTCAATATTGCTTTAAAAAAATGTTTTATTCGCGTAAATTTAATTTTTTTGACACGCGTGTCGAAATCAGACTGTATAAAAAAACTTTTTTCTTTACTGTTTTTTTAATAGATGGCGCTACCTCCTTGTTTCGACCTCGAAACTTAGGGCACGTCATTGCCCGAAAATGTTTAAATGACCTTGAACGCGTTGATTGACAGCACTTGTGCCCAACCACCAGGAACGAATGTTCCCCTAGCGGAGGCAATAAGCTAACTTATATCCTCCAATCACAATTTATAGGTAACGATGTATTCAACTATTTCATTTCAGCACGCTAGAGTTGAAATTTGCGACTCTTCGAAACTATAAGTGCAACGCACTTGACGTCGTCACGGCTACGATCAGAATGCACTCAATCTTTCATTTGATTGCAGTTGCAGCCGCGACCACGACGGACTAGACAGTAAAAACCGCGGACTCTGCTCCGTGGCAGTTTTGACGCTAACCCCGAACTCGCACCCCATGTTCACAGTTTCGCCTCATGTTTCATGAATTCTGGCTCAGTAAACACACTCAGCACCTATAAAACACCCTATTTCCATCAATATTTTACAGTTATCCATTCATGTACTTTTAGCCTCATCCAAAAACAAAAAAATACCTGCTCCGTGGTACGCGCCTCCTTCAAGGTCATCTCAGGTACTTTTAATTTGCAGGATCATCAAGGGGAGATATAAGGCGCTGGCGGCGCCTCCGCTTTCGCTGCTCCACCATATATGCTCCACCCCGGCTCCCGCTGGCTCCTCTCCTCCCGGAGGAGGGAGCCAGCGGGCTTGAAGGGCGGAGAGTTTGGTCTGGCAGACCAAACTCTCTCCACATACGGCTCTGGTTGTTTCGACTAGTTGCGACTAAAGCCCCTTTCTCCTGTTGCTTCAGTTCCGACTTGCTTTTAAAACTATCGAGACTGCCCGCGGCGACCGTGGCCTATTAAAATTAACATAATATTTTGATAATGTACCTTTGGTTTAAAAATAAATGCAAAGAATAATAGCAAAGTAAATTACAAATAGCACTAAGACAAGGACAGACGAAGAAGTGGACAGGACAGGACAAGGACAGACCAAGAAGTGGACAGGACAGGACTTCTTCGTCTGTCCTTGTCTTAGCGCTATTTGTAATTTAGTATGTATAACCAACTAGCCCGCCAGAATATTTTTATGATAGCAAAGCTTGAAGTAACAAAGATAAAATAAAACGCGGTTGCATAACGACGGCGTTCTTGCTGTCGACGAATTTCGTCTGGGTGTCGTCTGCTTTCTTTCGTCGGTCGGCTACACCTTCCGACGCTGCTCCCGACGCCGTTTATTAGCACGTGCGCCAAACGCGTCCTGACACTGGACTCTGTCGTTTGCGTCGCCGTACGCCATTGACCCTCTCAAGTTTGTCGTCCCTATTTGTTACAGAAAGGGAGGTACGCCTTGTAATTTTACAAAATAAAACCCACTTGTGAAATTCGCCTTTGACGAAAAGTTTAGATTGCTACGTGCAGGCGACTGCTTTTACGGCCCATTTCAGATCGAGCCTCGTCATTTCAGACACCCTATACATAAACACAGTAGAGCGTAAAAGTTTTGCGCCTTCGTCTTGCGTGTGCATATGTGTCTCGTGCCAAAAAGTTTGTCTTGCATGAACGAGCCAAGATGTGCAGTGTCTATTTATTGCAGCCAGCTGCCAGCAGCCAAATCCAGCGTTTGTATTTACAGGGGATCGATGACGGACATGCAGACCACATGAGACACTCTTAGCAGTGGCAACACCTTGCACACTTTGTAACACAGTATGGCCCATGTGATATCGAGAGGCGAGACGGGCATCTCGCAAGGATTCGGTGTCGTATCCTTTTTCACGTCCTCTTTAATATGTGCAAACAAGAACAGTGTTGCGTGAAACAACGTTTTAGGGACACGTTTTCTTCTGCACCAACGAAGGAACTTTATGCGTTAAGACTGGTTCGCCTATTTGCGCATGAGCGTGATCGACTGCGTTGCAAATGCCATCTGACCACTTCCTACGAGTAAAGCCCCTTGATGCGTTTGTCTTGCAAGTAACGTGAAATGCACCAGGCCCGTGATTGGTGCGGTAGATCATTTCCGGTCTGCGTACATTTTACTCCTTATTCTTACACCTTGGGCTCGAAATAATTCTCATAAGCGACCATTTCTCCCAGATAGGGACATCGCGCGCAAACGCTGCAAATCCTTCAGTCTAGTCATACGGAGATCGCATGTCTTCCTGGACTAGATGCTAGATGGCGCCACTGTGTTCTCTCGTGGTATTCAGTCGCAAGCGGTTGGAACGCGGTCGATGACACACACACATACGCAAATGTGGGAACCAGCCTTTGGATGGCACCGTAACGGGAAATCATTGCATAGTTGGCTGAATGGGGAACCATGTCTATAGCATTGCATCGACCACGAGAAGGAAGTCGACCACTGCGCCTACCGGAGGAAGCGTGAGGACCACGTCCTCCCGGCTAGTGGCGGCGGCTTGTGCCGTGGAGAATAACGGAGTCGCTCCGTAGAAGACTGGGCTTTCCCGCAAAACAAGCTTCAGCAGTAAGCACGACTCCCGTTTTAGCGAGTTACCGAGTGCGTAGGATGCACGGCATATTCGCGGAGCAACCTACTCACTCTCCTCGACGCTGTCTCCGGAACGATTCCGCAGTTTTAGTGGCATTGGGAAAGCCCGATGTCGGCAACCGCTGAGGCGGCAACTTGGAATGGGGAGGGAGGCATGCGATAGAACCCCGTGACTAGCTTGGCCCTCATTCCTGGGATGCCGAACACTCGAGAAAAACGGCTAGTTGTAAACACATGTCTAATGCATGGAAGCAATTTTTGCGCACAACACAACAACGGGTAAAAACAAACAACAACAACAAAAAAAACTTTCAGCCTTTCCACTTTGGTGAAGAAGGAAGACCAGCGGGGTTGTGCAATGGAAAGTAATGGCCGGCCGCAAGTCGGCAAGCCAGAGTGGAAAGGCTTCCGCCATTTATGAGCGACGGCGGCAACCAGATATGTGGCTGGCCGCCGTCGCTCATAGATGGCGTGTAGGTGTCCAGAGTTCGGTGTCTTCATTTCTTTGCGGGGGACACGATCGTGGGAAACTAGCCCTTAACAGCTCCGCTGTAAAACACTACCGGATTACATTAGATTGATATATTTTCGGTTCATAGAACGCAAAAGACTCTTTTTTCTAAAAGTGGGCGAAATCTAGTTTGGGCACACAATTTGAGCACGCATTGGACAAAAGGGCCGCATCAGCATTCGGCATGGCGTTTCGTGCTGCATCCGCTTCGTGTCCAAGAAGTGGAGACCGCCAATGGTGCTTGCTGGGGTTTCGAGAAGGGTCTATTCTGACGAATGCACGTGGAGTGTTGTAAACACTTTACTGATTATAAAAAAAATGAAAAAGGTCTATCGTGGTAATAGATAGAAGTTGACTTGGCACCTTCCATCTCAGCCATCTCTACAACGCTTTCCCATACAGGCCCGACGAGCACTGAAGTAGTGTTTCTTCCGGACAGGATGCTTCCGGGCGTCGGAACAGCCCTCTCCGTTATTCCAAAAGCGAGACAGGACCCTTCTTGCCAGAGCCCACTCAGCCTCGACGCTTGCGCCTTGTCCGTGTTATCTGGCGGGCTACCCTGTCTTCGGCACAAATCGAACACATTGGACCCATATCACACGGGTCATAGCGTGCTATGCCGGATTCTCTCTTGGCGCGACACCACAAACGTCCTCGAAGTACAGTGTCCGAGCTGCTCGTCAGCGGTGGCAATGAGCCGGCGCACAAGCGGCCATTGCACCGTAAAAAAGAGACGCGCCATCGTGGGTGTAAATAGCTCATCCAGTAGCTAGCCAATTTTCGACCTAAGGTTGCAACGGCCTTTCGGATTTATGCAGCCACCGTAGAAGCCCGTCCTTCGTCCTAGATTGCGTATTTTGAAAAGAGCGTAATCTTTCGCTAGAAAACGGTTTATCATCCTGGGCTGATTCCAAACCACATTGCGCTGTATGCTGTCAGTATATAGATGACAGTTGGTGTCAGCCTTATACGAATGCCGGGACCTTCTATGGCGATGAGAAGCAAATTATTAAACCAAATGGAGGTTTTCTGCGTTTCGAATGAAAAGGGACACCATACTTGGTTTCACAATACGACGGACTGCAGCGGACGAGAAGAGTCGTCGGAGCTGATCCAGTGAGTGTGTCGAGTGACCTCCCAGAGTGAGGCGCTCGCAGCGTTCAACTGGCTGGGATGGCTCGCATTTGTAGCACGTCCGCTTACAAGTAACAAAAAAAGGCGAGGGTGACCTGGGTAGGTCTTGGAATTGCTCTCTAAAGGTGGACATGACCCACATAGAACGGAACGTATACAAATGGAAGTAAGAAACAAGTAACCAACACGCCTGCCTAGACTCAACAACGCCAACGAGCGAAAGTTCCGCTCATCACAATGCCCGATACTTTGGCTCATCACAATGCCCGTGTAGCGAGGCTGTGCCAGTTTGGGCTCCTGACTCCCTGGAAGAACTTGCTGAACCTCGCTGGAAAGCTCGATTGCGCGTGTCTTAATGAGGTACTCGGGCCGTACCTTCCGTTTCGCGCTTCCTTCCTTCTGGCTTCGCCCTCGCGGGTGCAGCTGCCCGAAAATCCTGACCGATGTTGAGGCTCCAGAGAACAACGCGGTGGTTTGCCGAGCAGAAGCACAGGAGGTTCGAAGAGGCAAAGCCCTACGCGTCACAAACTGCGAAGGAAGCGATCATGCAGGCATTTCGGGTGGCCTAACTCCTCGTTGCGTATTCTGCCTGTTTTCTTATCCATTCAGCCGTCACATTTTGTTCGCGGAAGCACCTCGGCGCCCGGATACTCGTAGTAACACGGCGTCGGAAGCTTCCCCGATTTCTCGATGGCATTCTCTGTCGCAGTGCGACGAATCGACTACATTTAACTTCATCTGCACAATTTCCCATTTGTACAGCACAGTCGCGCCAACCCAACACCTTCGAGACAACAAGGCCTATATTGCACTAATTTCGACGTCACCAGCCGGAGGCTAGCGCCGAACGAAGTTTGGACACCAGTGCTACGTCTGCGTTCGGTTAAGGCTCGTGTTAACTCAGTCGGAACACAAGACGTCCCAGCCAAATGGGGGCGTAGAGCTGGTGTCCAGTGTACATACCCCGCAATGGCCTTCTGCAGGTGACGTTGAGAATCGAGCACTGCGGCCGCGTTGTTCTTACAGGGTGTTTCCGACCACTATTCGAAAAATTCGAAAAAAAATAAACCAGCGAACTGAATGCATGAAACTTTTACTAGGGTGGCTTTAGATGGTGCATTTATCATAATCAAATTTGATGAGTGCTGATTTAATTTGACTATAAAGAAAGCTTGCCCCCCCCCCTCAATATGCATAAGAAGAAAAACGAAAAAAAATATTTTGGTTGATGCCGTTACTCACAGACGGCACGACATAAAGCAGAAACATGAAAGATTCTTTGAGATGAACACCCGAAATCAGATCGGGCAGATCTGAGCGTGTCTGGTACCGTCTGTGAGTAGCTGCGTCGACCACACGGCTTTTGCCGTTTTCGCCCTTGTACCATAGAAATCTACGCTCATCAAATTTGAGTAGGATATATCATATATGCACCACCTAAGACGCCTCTGTGAAAAGCTTGAATGCACTCCGTTTATTGGTCTATTTATACAAAATTGTTTACGCCTGAAGAGCGCTCGGAAACACCCTATAGGAGGTGTTAGCGAACCCCCTTGCCTACCCTCATCTGGCTGAAGCAGGACCTCCGACGGAGGGGACGAGCTATTTACACCCGTAAGCGCGCCAACGTTGTGTCTATAGTGTGGCGCGGCGGCCGAGGCACGAGAGCGTTCTTGGAAGACATGGAGTCGTCGCGGCGCGGGGCCGCTCAGGGCTCGTCGGAGCACGGCGGGCCGGCCAAGGCCACCGAGTGCCCGTCTAGCGTGAGTGCCGTCAGGCATCCCACGAAGCCCAAATAGAGCGGGGCCGGCAGGCCCGGCGGCAGCTTGGGGCAGCCGCCCACCCAGAGCAGGCCGTCCGTGTTGAGCTGCGTGGCTCCCGGCGTGGCCGTGGCACTCAGCGGCTTGCCCACGTCCACGGTGAGCGTGGCCAGCCGGCCCTGGCGCTGGAGGCGCGCCGTGTGCCAGCGGCCGTCGTCCAGGCGCGACTCGGACCAAAGTTCCGTCCGCTGGGCGCCCAGGTCAAAGGAGACCAGGAGGCGGCCCTGGGACAGCGCCAGGGCCAGGTGGTCCCCGCGTCCCCCTGTCCAGAGCAGCAGGCCCTGAGGTTCCCTGCTGCGGAAGCGGACCTCCACCTCGTTCTCGGGAGCGCCGCTGAGAAAAGCATGGCACAATGAGCCCTACGGGATGCATCTGAACTGCGGGATTTTAAACGAGGATGAACTGAAGTTGTGGTACTATATCCTTCCGGTCCACTCTCTACGCGAATGCGCGATTCCCGTCGTCTCTACCGTTGCCTGACAGAGATGCGTAGGCGAAAGACCGAGGTTTCTCCGACCCGACGGCTCTGGCCAAGAATCCTTGTCCCTATTTCAGAATTCGGCATCCAAGTTCTCAATTAGTTGACGGTTTGAGGAGAGAGTTTCTGTAAGCTCCAAAAGAGTGATCTTCTTCCTCTGCTATGGTACTCGAAGATTTGCTCGAGGGACTATATTACTCACCCTAGTGGCTCTTCTTCTTCACCAGGTTCCCTGTAAAAGAGGGATCGACAGTTATTCCAAATGACAGATCACGACAGAACAGGAAGTTCTATTCATTTTCGGTTAGGTGTGCGCAGTAGACAGTAATCCTCCGCGCAGGTATGCGCACCTGGAGCCGTGCCTGAAGTGAAGGAAGCTGGTGCCGGCGAAGGCGACAGGCCTGGGCTGGGCCTCGTCGAAGGCTAGCTCGCACAGGGCGCCCCCGAAGCCCGCGGGGCACGAGCACGAGTGCCTGGCGAGGGCCGGCAGGCAGAGGCCCCCGTTGAGGCAGGGCCCCGGCGCCGGGCCGCAGGGGGCCCCGCGAACGAGGAGACCCTCTCCGAGGCCCTGGCGCGTCCCACCAGGTCCGTCCAGGCGTCGCCGTTGAGCACCAGACGCTGGAGCGCGCCGTCCAGGCCGGGCTCCCGGGGCCCGGCTTCGGGGCTCAGCGCCGCCTCGGACGGCAGGCCGCCCAGGTACAGAGGCTGCTCCAGGTTTAGTTCGCTCAGCGGGCCCTGGTGCAACGGGCAAGACATTGATGCATGTACAGTCTGACGATTCAGAGTTCTTGAGCAACCCCTATCTTCCTTCACTGACGACCGAGGAATTCCTCACAGACTTTATATTATTGCGATAAAGCAGTCCGGAAGCCTATCTTTTGTAAACAAAACATTGTGCATTGTAGGGATAGTTTAGACCATAGTTGTGGATCAACAGGACGCTTCTGCTAAAGTTGTGCTCAAACTGGAAAACACCCGACTTGGAGGCAAAGGAAAGAGAGAACTGTACACGGATCATCAGCACAGTTTTTTTTCTCTCGAGTGAATTGCTGCTTGGATAACGAATACTATCATTACAACTATTGGCATTCCTAGCTGATATAGTATATGCTTAACGACGGAATTTCTGGAGCCAACCACTTTCTGAAGCGTCTATACATTAAAGCGCGACAGATATAGCAGGAACAAGCAATCGGAGAAAACTGCTCACTCGGGTCATCAACTTAACCAGTAAAATTCCACGTTCATGAAAACTACGTCAAAAGACAATAAAAAGAAAAAGCACCGATGGCACGTTTGCGCGTATTAGGGAGTTTTCGTAAACCGCTTTCATCCCTACGCTAAACTATTCGCAACGAAGACACCGCTTCTGCGCCTGCGCGCCGCTAGCCTTGACCCGGATCTTGTAGCGGGTTGCGGAGAGCGTTGCGGGACGGCGGAAACAATCTAGGAAAACTCCCTATTGTGTCGCGCAATGTCCCGAGGGTATAGAAGCAATAAAAGTACCAGAACGTTAGAACATTTTCGTAGACAGTTTCCGCCGTCCCGCAGTGCTCTCTTCGCACTTCGCTACGAGGTCCGGAGGAACTCTGCAGACAAGGTTGGCAGCTCGCGTGCTCAGAACCGACGTCTTTGTTGCGCGTGATGGCGGAAACGATCTATACGAGGAGTTCTTTTTGGGGGGCGGCAGTCCGACGAGCGAGACGAGGGAAGCAGCTCACGCTCGACTCTCCGTGCACCGTGGGCCCGTCGTCGAGCTGCAGCGAGCCTTCCTTGCGGGTGCGCGTCACCTGCACTGCGTGCCACTCATGCATCTTCACTTCGTTCGGCGACCTGCGGGATTCACAAGAGCGCAGCCTTGAGCACAGCCTTGAGCGCGGACATCAGCGAGGGGTTTTCGGCCAAGCGGTAAAAGAGCCTGACTCCTTCTCGACACGCGAAAGCCGTGCACTTTGCAGGACGGTCACAATCGCCGTATACTTACACGAGCAGTACAAATCCACTGGAGCGTGAAAAGAAGACAAAAGAGAAACATTCAGGCGGAGAACAGGTCATTGATTAATTACAATTTGGAGTATGCATGAACAAAAATTACGCATGATCCAATCGTTCTGATATTTGGCCAATCACTTGTTCAGGTGAGTGCCAATAGCTCTTGAAAACAACTACAGTTAGTTTGAGAAACCACACTTTAAAACGTGAGTGTAGATATATGACGAGGAGACAATCTGAACTGTGACACAAGTGCTTACGACAAGCTGCAACTGAAATGGTGATACATCAGTTGGTTGCACTCAAAACGCTGATGTTTAAACCTGGCTGGTGAGACCTTGTCACATGTCAAAGTCTACAAAGGCATGTAGTATCAAGATAGGTTGTAATCCGGCTGATGGCTGCCGGATACATCATCAGTAGATTGACTGTGTCACCCCATACTCAAAACGCAGATGTTCGAACCAGCTTCATGGTCAGGTTGGTCAGATCGCGTTACATGTCAACGCCAAGGAAGTCGTGGAGTGTCAAGATAGGTTGACACCCGACTGATGACTGTCGGATACACTTATCGGTGTCTGCCCCGTACTCAAAGCGCAGATGTCTGAAGTAGCCCTTAGCCTCGACGTGGAGCAGTACGCGAAAGGGGCGGCGCAGGCGTACTCACGAGACGTTAGCAGCCCCAGAGCCGAGGTCGTAGCGGAGCTGCACGCGTCCGGCCACGAGCCTGAGCGCCAAGAAGTCGCCCCTCCCGGACGCTCCCTGTCCATTGTAGAGGAGGAGGCCATCGGGGGCCCTGGCCAGGAACCAGAGCTCGAGCGAGAAGGCCTGCCCCACGTTGTGCAGCCTGGGCAACTCCAGATAGCCGTCCCCCGAGAATTCTGGTACGGCGGCCCGGCCCTCGCAGAGACGTCCGCTGCGCCCGGGAGGGCAGCGGCACGAGAAGGCCCCCGCGGGTCGGCTCATGCAGGACGCCCCGGCCCCGCAAGGGTCGGGCTCGCAGGCGCGGCGCCTGGGTCGCTCGCATTGGGCGCCCTGGGAGAGCACCAAAGGGATTATTAGGCTTCGCCACACTGGACCGAGGGATTTCGCACATGCGGGGACATCAGTCAGGCTTCCATGATATACATGTAGTCTCTGCACCTTTAACGGACTTGCGAGGAAAAAATAATTACACTTCATCATGCTGACAAAGATCAGGGAGCATAGCATGTGTTGCGAGTGGGCACATGCTGCGTCACGTGACGACAAAAGGTCACATGACTTGTGGTGTCGCCTGACATCATAACGCCCCGTGACACTGTGACGTCAGTCATGGGATGTCATGTGACATCAAGATTTCAGTCTTTCGTGGCGGTTCTTCATGACTGCTCTTCGTGACGGTTTTCTCAGTAAGGTAGTCAGTTGGGCTGGTACTGATTGAGCGTGGTTATAAGGCTGCGCACAAAAAGACAGGAACCGAGGAGAGAAACACGTAGACGACGGAAAAGCGCACACTCACAACTCACATACATGTAAGTGCGCTTCTCTGTAGCTTGCGTGTTTCTCTTCATTCCTATCTTTTCGTGCGCAACTTTAACCAGGTTTTGTCAGAATTCGGCTCATTAGACACATTCTGGGTTAATAGACAAATAAATAAAACAGTAAATGCACCTTAATCCTGCAGAAAAAGTCAGGAGACAGAATGTTCAGCCTACATTGAGCTGACCTGGGTGTTCATTTATGGCATCTCATAGCAAAGCTTTGACTTCGTTGCGTCTCGGGCCTCAGCTCACCTGCAAGTGGACGGGCGGCTTTTGCTCCAAGTGTTGCGGGCTACGGTGGGCATACACTGGTCCACCTGTCACCCGCCTATTGTAGGGCTGGCCATTACTACCTTTGCTTGGTGTCGGGTTTATCACGGACGCCAATGGTCACCAGACCTCGGGTTTTAAAGTAATTGCAGTGCGAAGGGGGGGGGGGGGGGGTCGTTGACCGAGTGGGCTAGCGCACACCAGCCCGGAGCACGTGGAGCGAAACCTCGCTCTGCAGAACCCAGGGATCCTGGGCTCGATCCCCACCCCTGCCCGTTTCGATCTGGATGAGCATTGTCCCGGCGTGCGGTCGTGTACCACTATTGCGTGGTGCACGTTAAAGGCCCCAGGCTAGCGGTCGTACCGCACTGGATAAAGTTCTCATCTACAGTGAGTGACTCGTGGCAGTTTTGAAATGGCTGACCAACTACACGCTGTATAAATATCCAGACAACCCAAATTATTTCTCGGGGTTGAAGACGAGGAAGAGGAAATACATCATGACATATAACAAGATTAGCTATCATCAGCTCGCCTGCACACTCACTCCCTTTTCACAGGAAATACATAGGTTTAAAGTGTTAGTCAGCGGTGTGTTTGTCCCTTTCTATCCTTTGTGTTTGTGCTAATGTTCGAGCTGACACTTATACCTAACATGTATACCAACGAGCTCAACTTTAGCATTCCTTTAAATTACCCGAGACTGGGGCAAGAAAACTCATCAAAACGTGAAAGAGAAAGGCAGAAACTTGAGACTGTTGCTCATGCAGCGCTGATTCTCAGGCTTTACATATTTGTTTTAAAAAAGCCTCGAAGGTTACACTAATCCGGCCTGCGCATGTGAGTTATATGGCCTGGGAGACATAATATAATAATGTGGAAAGTTGAGCTAGTTGGCACGTAGACGACACATTTAAACAGCGCACAAGCACATCTATTCCCCTCCGCTCGTGCGCTGTTTCAATCCGTTGGACATAATATAGATGACTAATAGTCACGATAAGTCGGTTAATGAACTAAAATTTTGTTAATTAACCTTTGCATTATAGAACATAAACATTTGGTTTCATTTAGAAACTTGCTGAGCGTCATCGAAAACCACTAAATGAGTAAATTTTAGAAAAATACGGGGCGCGTGGGAAGGGCGCCGGTGCTCTAAAGAAACTGCTCGTACAACAGGAGCAACGCTAGTGATGCGATTTTTCCGTCTTGTTATCATGTGCGTTTTGGCGCCGCCAGCATGGCGCCCGTTGTACGATCCTTAGCGGGCGCTGGAGCGTACCTGGAACCCCGGGGCGCAGAGGCAGGTCGAGTTTCCGGGCCCGTGGTCCAGGCAGGTGGCGCCGTTGAGGCAGGGCCCGCAGGGAGGCCCGCACTCGGTGAGTCCCTTGACGCGCAGCACGTCCTTGGTGGCGCCGGACAGCTGGAGGTCCCGCTTGCCCAGGCGCAGGCGGCGCAGGCAGCCCCGGAAGCCCTGGGCCAGGCCGCCCAGGTTGTCCAGGACCCCCGCGGGGGGCCCAGGCCCCGGGGGCCCGGCACCCACCCGACCAGAAGGTTCTCGGCAAGGTCGAGGGACTGCAGCAGGCCCCTGGAGCGGCCCCGGATGTCCGCCTCGCCGTCCAGCGTCAGGAAGCCGTCCTTTAGGTACCTCTTGGCCACCACGCGGTGGAAGCGCCCCAGCGTCAGCGGCTTGGGGGCTCTGCGAGCGCGGGGCGACCCGAGGAACGCGTCTTTGAAGTCCATTCGTACCAGGCAGTGGCGTAGCCAGGGGAGGAGCTTATATGGCTCCAGCTAACACCACCTCAGACATGACGTCACGGAGACGTGGAGAGGCCTTGAGCTAGTCCAAATGACGCTGCTCCAGCACCCCTCCCCCTCCCCCCCCCCCCTCCGGAAAACTATTGCTGGCTACGCCACTGGTACCAGGCATTGTTTTAATATGTCTGCGGCAACTACAGGGGTCCCTATCGTTTCGTCGAAACACGTTTCGTGGACAACTTTTCATGGGCACACGTTGCGTGGACACACGTTTCGTTGACACTGTGGCGTTTCGTGGACACATGCTCCTGCGACGTATCGTCGACAACATAATTTTTTTTTACTAAGTGCGTAATTAAATCTGGAAGTCGCTACAAGCTAGCGCGTGACTCACTGAGGTGTGTATACCCCAGCCCTGGGCCGCCACCCTAAACCAGGCGAGACGCAAACAGCAGGGTTGTGTTCGACGAAACGTCGCAGGTGCGTCGATGAAGCGAACGCGGGAAGCCTTTCGATGAAACAAAGTCGATGAAACGTCGGATGACGTTTCATCTCAGTGAAATATTGTTCGACGAACTGACTGCCACCGCAACTACAGCTAGGCTGTTTGAACAAAAATGTAGAGTTTTTTTTTGTTTTTTCTTTTCCTCCGAAAATAAACTATGCATCGCCGAACGGTCATTGTGCCCAAATGTAGCGAGCGGTCCTATAACAAGATGCCAAAAATTTAGAACCACCCGTTACCTTATTCAAACATGATTTTCTGAAAATTTCAATGGGAAAAAAGCGGCCGACGAAGTCCTCGAATACACAAAGCTGAATGGCGCTAGTTAAAGAGAATGGGCCCCATTTTCCCATTGAAATTATTCAGTAAATCACTTATAACGTTTGATTGACATAACAGTTGCTTCTGAAACTTTGGCATCTGGCTCGTACCGCTAGCACTACTTTTGCATTTAAAAACCTTGTAATTTTGTTTTTGTTTTTGTTTGACGCGTTGCATGTACGGAAAGAAGAATGACATTATTCGGGAAGCCTCAAAAAAGGTAGCCGACGTTTCGATTATTAATTTACGCAGCGAAAGAAGCTGGGTCCATTACCAAAACGTCGACCGCCATTCTGGAGATCCCCAGGAGGTTCTGTTACACGAGAGCCAGTAAATAAGCTACACTCCGATGTTCTTTTGGGGAGCGCTATTTTGGCGCAATGGGAGATCGTTACGATCCGAAAATGCGAGTTTCTGATCTTCAGATACGGTGTTGGGAAGTCGATATCGTTTTGCCCGGTCGCGGACTGTTTGAACATCTCTGGCGGGACCGACTGAGACAAGACCGGTTTAAAAGCCTCTTCTGCGCAGTAATGTCGTAAGCTGTCACAAGAGGCTTACAAACCGGTCTTGTCTCAGTCGGTCGTACTCAAAGGCAAGAGTGTGAACGGGCCTTTAAGCCGGGGTCACACTGCTTACACACCTATACAAAAGACAGTCCGCATACAGATTCGTACGAGAGTCACCGCTAGATCCGTGCTTTGAATCCCGCATGGCAGTGAGTTCAAGGAGGAAACTGGGCACGCGGCATTCGAACCACGGACATTGCGCTGGCTCGTGTTTGCAGACTGTCTTTTGCACGATGTATGAGGAGTGTGAGTCCGGCTTTAGGCATTAGATAATTGGCAGCAATGATTGCACGCGCGAAGATATAGTGTCGTTCCTTTGAAGCAGCTCTAGGCAATGTAGCCACGAGCGCTCTCGGCGCATGCGCTGATCAAAGCCACGCGCGAGGACGCGCATCTTCTCTACTTTTGCACTGCCACGGAAGCGGCCTTCAGGTCGAGGCCTCGCAACGCGACTGTGATACCGTCGTCTGCCACCGACAGTCTTGGGAAGGGACGTCTGATCATCTGATCATTTGGATTTTTACATCCCGGGTGAAGCGGTATGCCACTCGAATGTTGCGTCGGCCTATAATATTCGCACATTCTGAGCTTGCCCGTCACCCAATGGGGTTGTAGACAACACCTACTGTAAACGTCTGCAGTAGACTATTAGAATCTCTATAGTTTGCCGCCACAATTAAAACATTTTTTTTAACACAAAATTTTAACCGGAGACGAAGGGACAAACCAGCTCGCTTATTTGTAAACTTTGTCCTCAAACATTTACGTGAGGGCATTTCCACCTTTCATAACTAATCATTGCGACGACAATTAACGGGCGGTGCTTTCCGGTCATAGGTGATGCTGACATTCTATGCCGACTCCTACCAAAGGATCACACTTTGCGCAATGCGGTAATTGGTTAACGAATTAACGGCCTTAAAGCTTCTCCCGGTGCCTTATTCCGTTTCCAGGAACTGCACCACCCTAAATATTTAGATGAAATTGAATACGAGGGAAAAGTCAAACTTCACGAGATAGGACATTTTTATTCCGAGGACAACTATTTCCCACCTTAATCTTAGAAAGCACTTTAGACTGCTCTAAAATTTCGTTTTTAAGTTGATGACGTCACACCCTATCTAATCCATAGATGGCATTGTTCGGATCTTTTATTTGCTCTAATTTTCTCCTCGCGTATTACTTTGGATGTGAAATATGCAGAGACAAACAACGAACGCAGAAAGAAAGCGCGAAGAAAAATGGGGCGGAGTTCAACCATTTTCGGACTCGGAGGAATTCCGACAGCTCATCTGTTCCGAGCCTTTGAGCAGGCACTTCATTTCTCCGCGGTTGCTCGGTCTCAGAAAAGTGTTTTGATCCGTGTGCGCGCTTTTTTTTCCTTCTCGTTCGACAGTCGTTCATTTGTATGGAGGAAGCTTTGCGATTAAACACAAACTCGACCCCCCTAGGCTTCTCAGTTCATTAAAATAATCGTTAAAGAAATGTAAAACCAGATTACTCCCAGTCAACGTTGCAATTCTAACGACAATAGTAAAAACAAAACAAAATCAGAGCACAATTTATTGGAAATATTTGACTACGTGGAACACTCCAGAAAAACCTTTACACCATTAAGAGCGCAAAAACTAACCCAGGGGCTTTCTAAAGATATCTCCCTAAAGGTTTATTCCCACTATGCATGTTTCCATCGCGCAACGGTTTAGCGAAACCAAGATTTCGCGAAATCGGCCTGTTCACAGAGTTTGATGCCCGAAACGTGTGACGTATTGACTCACGAGAATTTCGCCAAACCTTGTCATCTGCACCGGGAATATCGAGGGGTTCGCATCAAAGTGACGTGAAGTACGCACAGTGTGAAGAGGGACAGTCTGCTTTATTAATACCACTCGATAAACTTGGTCGGGTTCAGCTCTTTCGGTTTACTAGGCTTTCCGAACCGGGGAAAGACCGCGGACGTCGAAGAACAGGCGGATGATTTCAAAGTATTTCGGACCGACTGGAGGAGTATATATATATATATCGTAAAAAGGAGGTAAATTCTTTAAAACGTATTTATTGGACGACGTTCCGAGCGGGGACCACTCTTCATCGGTATATATAATGTTTTTCGCACAGATCAAAATCCCCAGCGGTGCACGGGTGCATCCAGTTGGGCGTAGATTCCGTAGCTTAAGAACCCTTTGCGACCACCCATTCGCCCAGTGCAGCGAAAGGCCAAAGATCACACTCGGTTTATATATTTATTTATTTACTTATTTTATCACAATTAATAATTAATTAATTAATTAATACTCTAAACTCATTAGAGTCGAAGCAGGAATTTACTTAATAAAATATACACATAGGAAAACACTAGAAACAGCAATACGACAAGGCACAAAAACAATATATCGGTCTCTGACAGCTTACGAAACGCATATTATGTTGACACTTTCTGCTTCGCGATTCGTTTTCATCAGCTGCTGCCGCAATCTGATTGGCTGCGGAGCGGTATTAAGATACGCCAGACTCACCACGCTTCTTAAGTTGTCAGTGGCAGAAGATATCAAGTTCATTAGTTGCACAATATTTTCAAGGGCGCAAATCTCTTGCAATGGATGTTCGACTTTTGAACTATGGCGCAACCTCTTGCAATGGATGTTCGACTTTTGTACTATGAGTAGTAATTCCTGGCAACTTCATGCAGCGTTTGTCCTGAGAAAAAAAGATAGAGTAAAATTTAAATGTATAGATTATATACTAAACCGCATTTCCGAAACAGTCGGGAATTGGAATAAATTCTATTTTCATGTTCATTTGATGACGAGAGCGAGCGCAACCACTGTGTGGTTTCTGCTGCAATGCCAATAGGAATGCAGCTTGAATCACGATTATGGAGTCCTTATCTTTTGAGGTCGAATGTCGAGGGTTGTCGGGTTAGACGCATGACGGTCAGCTTTGGGAGGGTGTCGTCCAAGTTGTTGCTATTGACAAACTTTCATCGCGTGATGCCAAAAAGCGCCCTCTATCCTTAGGGTATCCTCCAAATATTAGGTAGGTGATGATAACTGATTTTATTAAAATCACTGACTAGGCGCGTGGTGCAAGCCGTGGCCCGATCTGAGGGGCTCGACCGTATGCGTCTGTGGTCACGCACGCACCAACAATGCATACAGCGACTCCCGAGAGCACGTTTCTCCGCTCGACTCGATCGGCTCTTGAGAATCATCGGATTACGACACCCGACTCATGTGCCGCGTCGTTGGCGGAACTTGCCGCACGCTTGCATCAGTTCCGCGCATGCAATATGCAGATTGCATAACATTGGATAATAACCTCGTGGCTCAGCATCGCAGCGCGGATACTGCTCTCTCTCGTCTGGTTGCCGTATGGCCTCGCGATTTCAACAGTTCACGCTACCGCGAGGTAACCCTATCGCACGAGGGTATAAGAGAATACGGCGCAAGATCACCAGGGAGACTGCACAGGGAGGCGACGCAACAAACCGGCAGCACGCTACACATCCATCCATGCATTCATTCTGGCAGGTAGCATAGTTCTTTGGGCCGAAATGTAGTCTTGTCTGGAAATTTAGGGCCCTTAAACCCGAAGGATGCCAAGGTGGAGCCAAACCTGACCTTCTTTGGCCAGAGTCTGGGTATGTTAACCCTTATTCGGCGAACAATTAAGTGCCAGAGTTAGGCTTCATTGTTGGCTCTTCGCTACATACGTGGCATCTTTGGCTCAAGTCTGGCACTTCGGCGATGATGTGGCGAGCCAGGGAAAAGCCATAAAAATGCCAAAGTAATGTACTCTGGCACTAAACTCGGAGCAAAACCGGATTAGGCCTATGTTAGGCCCCTCGGACTGCCGAGTTTGTGCCAAGTTAGGCGTTTTTTCTGGCGTGCTGCCCGGGCGAGCTCGCTCACCTGAGGAGTACGGGTCCCGAGCCGAGGTTGTAGCGGAACTCGAGGTGGCCTTCTCTTAGCGCGAGCGACACGAAGTCTCCGGCGCCGGACGCCGTCTGGCCGTTGTAGAGGAGGATTCCATCCGGGGCGTCGGCCTTAAGCTCGAGCTCGAGCGAGAGCCCGGTGTAGGCCTGCAGCCGGGGCAGTTCCATGTAGGAGCGCCCGGAGAACTCGGGAACTCGCAGCGCTGGCAGATCCTCCGGGGCACGGGCCTCCTCCGGGGTTTCTTCCTGGGGTTCTGAAAGAAAAATGCCAAGGCGTTGTTTTACGCAGTCACGTCTTTAGGGGCGTCCTGATATACTCGGAGACAGCATTCTCTGGCAATGCAGTAACAGGTATGGGAGCGCGTGCTTGAAAGCTGATCAAAGAGGGGCACGCGCGCTGCTCCTCACTTCGGAAATGCCACAGAAAGGTTTCGCTACCATCCGCTGCGGTCGGAAGCGGACAGAGCAACGTACTGTCAGAAAACTCCTTATCACGGCGACGACAGAACCGTCCTCTCAGCATGTGCCTAGCTCACAGTTTCGGGCGTCAAAGAGACTACGTACAAAACAAAAGGCAGAAGAGAAAGCGTTCACGATACCAAGATCGCTAAACAGCACGAATCAGGCCAGCAAAAATAAATGTCTGGCATGTGCTTTCTTTGTCATTTATACCATCAGCAGATGACGAAATGGTACACCGATACATGCAACGCGACAGGATCAACACGCCGAGAACTCACGGCCACAGGGTACACTCCTCGTAGCAATTATCCACGCATCTCTACGAAAAAAGAGTGCCTGTCACGCCAAGTCCGAGGTTTCAGGCTAGGAGTTGTCTGATAAGCAAGTCATCGTGAGCTACCTGGTTCGAATTCAGCGTGTCACTGAGCAGTTGACCACTTCGTGCAGTTGTGAGCTACAAAGACGCTTACCATCAGTGGCTGCCGTTGGCCTGGTGCTCAGCAAGGGCAGGCCCACCGAGTCCTGCGGGTCCTGACCGAGCGCGTCCTCTTCGGGCAGAGCCCGGTGTGCCGTGGAGCGTCGCACGGGCCCTGCCGTAGGCGAAGGAGCGTCCTCGCAGGGCCCAGGCGCTCGCAGCGTCAAGTTCCGTTGCAGGCGACACACGAACTGGCGCAGCTGGCAGGCGGACGCGTACGTGTTGCCGTCTGAACCGCACACGGGTCCGCCGTCGTCGGAACCTCCGGCACACTGCTCGCAGGCGCCCAGAGGTCCGCTGGCCGAACTGCAGCCATCGGCGCCCAGACGCGCGGACCGGTCGGTGCACTGGTCGCACTTCATGCCGTGCACGCCGTGCTTGCAGACGCAACGACCGGTCATCTGCTCGCAGTCGTCCCGCACGGAGCCCAGAGCGCTGCACTGGCAGGGCGAGCAGCCGTTGACGCCGTCGGCGATGCGGTGCAGGCCCCAGTAGCCTGGCAGACAGCGGTCGCAACGTAGTCCACCCACGCCGGGCTTGCAGGCGCACTGGCTGCTCAGGGCGTCGCAGGTGGCGGCCAATGACCCCAGACGGTTGCAGTTGCATACGCCTGCGCGGACACACCCAGAAGGGGTCACCTACGTGGACGTTCCGCCAATTTCGCTCATGCATTAATTATCACGGTGCACCGTGAAAGAAGGTGAAGGGTGAGAGATGCACTAAGAAAGAAAAAGACGAAAGGGAGAAAGTCTGCTTTTCGCTCTAGTGTGAATTTACGCTCCTTTGTCCCGCATCGAACCATCACTGCCACTACTCAAGTTACAGCTGTTGAACAGGCTCTATTTCTTATGTCGTTGTTGATTGATCTCTCTACGCCTGACAAACTCAGGGTATGTCCAACTGCGTGCATCATTCAATTCAAAGCGCAGCAATGAATCCACAAGGACCACGAGGAATACATCAGAAATATTGCGCGTCGTGACCCGCGTTTGTCAAGCGGCAACAATTATACAGACGGTTTGAACGCCCTCCAAACCGCCATTACTGACCTTCCCTCGCCTCACTGAAACGTCGAGTTACCAAAACTATAGCGATGACCAGTCCCCCAAAGTGAGCGTCGGGGAAGGCACCGTAACGTCTACAAGGACAGTTTCGCGTGACAAGAGCGATGGAGTGAACCGGCTGGAATATGAAGCAAACTGTGAAGGTCGTGAGTTATGGTCTTTGATATGCTTACTGGGACATCCGGCATGGTTGACCCCCAGCGCCGGCGTTACACCGTCGGAGCAGCATCCGAAGGCGCTCTGGGCGCACGTCTTGGGGCCCTTGTTGGCGGCTCCCTTGAGGCAGGCGTCCGGGCCGTCAGCAGGTCGGATGTCCTTCTGCCGCCGGCAAGCCTCCTGCCTCACGTGGCAGCTGCTCGGGTACCAAAAACCGTCGGAGGCACACACCCGGATCACACTCGGACCGACTTCGTCGCAGTGAAGCTCGCAGCGGCAGTCGCCTCCCGGTCCGCACACGGCGCCGAAGCGACAAGCGCCGGAGCAGCCGTCCCCGCTGCCCGTCTCCAGGTCTTGTTCGGCGGCAGTGCAGGGTCTCGGAGGTCCAAGGTCTCGGCCCTGTTTGCAAGAAGCCCTCCGTAACTGGCACTCGTTGGAGTATGGCTGGCCTTGGGTGTCGCAGACGGGCTCCAGGGCTTCGGGACAGTCCCGCGGACAGACACAAACTCCGCTTTCGCAGCGGGCTCCGAGGCTGCACTGTACGCCTTGGCACGTGTCACAGGGTCCCCTGGATGCGAGCGCTAGTGCCCGCTGCTGCCGGCAGGACGCCCTCCGTAGCTCGCACTCGTTGGCGTACGTCAGCCCGTCTGAACCGCATACCGGGTCATCGAGGGGTGTTGGACACGGCGGCGGACAGGTGCAGCGGGCCCCCTGGCAGATGCCGTAGAAGGGACACTGGCGACCGTCGCAAGGATCCGAACAGAGCCCAGGATGTGCGACGGTCACGGCGGGCAAGCCGGTCCCTGTAGAGGACCTCTGGCAGGTCTCGCGACGTAGTTTGCATTCGTTCGGGTAGGAGATGCCGTCGGAGCCGCAGACGGGCTCGAACTCTTCCGAGCAGGGTGGGCAGTGGCAGGAAGGGGCGCCGTCAGCAGCGGGGGCGCAGAAGGCTCCCTGAGGGCAGTGGAAGCCGTGGCAGGGCGCGCTGACGTCGCAGGGGCCCGCGTACGAGACCCGGAGCTGCTCGTCCGCTCCGAGGCAGGCTTCGCGGCGGAGGTGGCAGGCCGAGTCGTAGCTCTTGCCGTCCGATCCGCACACGGGCCGAAGGACCTGTTCACAAGGGGGCGGGCAGGCGCACGAGGCCTTGCCGAAGCGGTCGATGTTGCAGTCGAAGGGACACTCCAGTGCCCCGCACGGGTTGAGGCCCTGCGAGCAGGGGCCGGCGTAGATAATGCGGATGGAGCGGTGCGAGCGGCATGCCTCCACCCGGAGCAGACACTCGTTCGGGTAGGTGCGGCCGTCCGAGCCGCACACCGGCCGGAGGTCGCCCGGGCAGGCGCCGTTGCAGCGGCAGATCGGGTTCCGCTGCTCGTCCAGTTGGCACACTTGGGAAGCTGGACACTGGACGCCTTGGCACGGATCTGCGTGGCGGACGACAGGGGCGCTTTCTGTGAGGCAGCTGGAGGTTGCTACGCTGTTGTGAATTGCGTTTCCTGCTCTTTTATTAAGCAAGAGCAGTGAGTTCCAGGACGAACCATTATGCTCACGATTTCCTCGTAATCAGTTCTCCCAAGAGAGTTGCCGTAAAAGACCGTACGCAAATGTCTTTTGGAAGGATAACTCACCATGCAGGGACAAGGGTTGACAGGCGATTTATTAAGTTATGGTAGGCAATGTCCTTAGGGAGAAAGGTCGGAGATGTGAAGGCCGATTCCTAGTGGAGCGCTGATGTAGCGCTGTTCACGTGTCGTCGGCTACTTATAGTATGCCATGAGCAACCGTTTTGACGGTGCGATACAAATCTGGTGAACGCTCCCCGTCAGCACGCGCTTAGCGCAAAGTCAGCGCTGCGCTTATAGCGCTCCGCTGCTTGTGTGAACAGGCCTTGACTCAGGTCGGTTTTATTATAGTTATTTTCTAAATAGACCGATCTCACCAAGCGTTCGGTGTATTCTTGAAGCCGCCATGTCTTTAGTTCACAGGAGGCAGGCGGCAGTGCCCGATACGGCTCGTGCCGTTCTGTGCTGTGGACGCGCAGAGCTCCAGCGAGGTTGTCGCACGTACAGAAAGACTAAAGTTCCCTGGATGTATTTCGGCAGCGATGGCGTAGCCAAACTAGCTAGTGACACCAGTCTATTGGTAAATTATAGTGAGACTGGCGAAGTCTGTAACCGTGGCGGGTGGCCGTGTATAAAAAAAAAACAAATAAAAACGAGGTGTATTTTTGAACAGAAGGTTATAGGGTCACGAACGGGGTGGGGTGGTGGTAGTTGAACATAGTAAAACCACCCCGAGACAGGGAAATGAAAGGACGGACAAACACAGACCTTCGTTTGTCCGTCCTTTCTTTTTCCAAGTCTCGAGGTGCTTTTAACATGTATTTTTGAAAGATGTAAATGGTGCGACGAGTGGAAGGATCTGAAAAGGAAGAGACTGTAGAAAACAAGAAAGTCGGAGAAACTGGTACAGTGAGTGATGCAGAACTAAAGTGCTTTAAGAAAAAGGTTTGTAAAAAAATTAGGAGGGATGCGCAGCTCTTTCGAGCAGGGGCAACAAAAAGGCTAAAGGGAATGCAAGTGTCAGGTTTCTCGCGGAACTTCGCAACACGCCGACTTTTACGAAAGATTTATATTTAGCTGCTGACTCGCTCGAACTCGTATGCTTACCAGCGTGGACGTGCCCGTGGTTGAAACACATATTACGCAAGCATCTCCTATCCCGTAAAGTTTCTTACCTGACGACATTTGTTCCCTCGACTACAAAGCGTTGAGCCGCCACTCGCCTTGCATGAGGTCTTCGGCGGACAGCATTCGAGCCAAACAGGGCGAAGTTATTCAGTTCGCTACTCCCCCGCAAAACGTTATTGTTTATTTTTTTTTCTATCTTAGAATACTGCTTTTTTCATTATCCACGGAGGCTGCACCACTACTGTTCTTGCCATCTGCGCATAAATCTATCCTTGCACCTTTTCACTTGCAATGCGTCCCACGTCGCACGTGTTCGTCCGCCACTCCCTTGGAACTCGTCTGGTGGGACCGTGGCTTCGGCGGGAGGGCTTTATGCTCGAATTCTCGCGAGATCGACCCGACGGCGTCGGGACCATAGCAGGACACTGGCGGCTCGACTCCAAGACACTAACTAGGCTCGCCTGCATGCAGGCCACGTTTCGGAATCCTCCGCTTGAGTTGAGGGCGGAAAACGATTTTCGCGCCGCGACGTGCTCACAAGATGCATTGGCTACTTCCGCAAAAATCTGCAGACTCCCTTTTTTGCGTCGAAGTTAACGTTTCCAAGGAATCGCGTACCTCCTGCAATTGCTTAAAAAATGCATATCTAAAAATTGCGTAGCAAATTGCTGGACAATTGTGTGACACGTGAAGCTTTCCGGTATCGCTGCGGGACGTTACCGAGCCCGGCGCCTACGTTCCCGGTGCTCTTCATCAGATAACTTAACACGTGGCATATAAACTTGATAGCAGTTCCTGGATTGAAGATACTGGCGCTAGTCGGGTTTTAAAGCCTGGCGGTTTTCCAGAACCTCCCATGCTCACCGGAACCAGCCAATCAGCGCTGATCACGTGACCTTTCCACCAGCCAATCAGCGTCGAGCTTCGCGGTCAATTTTTTGGGGGCTTTACCACATCTGGCGACGCCCCCTGTGACGAGCCAAGGAACGTTTCACGTTAGAACAGCGTTTTGCCCGCGCTTACAGTGGCTTCGCTTTTTGCTTAGTCCCGTTTTGAGTTTTGGCCAGAACAAGGAGCGGCTTGGAACAAAGCGAGAATGCTTGCCTTGAGTCACACTTGAAGGCCACCTTTAACGAAAGAAGCCCGAAAGGGTTTCATGCGATCGCGACTTTGTTCACGATGAAGTGAGCAAGAAAGTTATACACCCTCTGCTAAAGCGCAATGTTCACGTTTTATCCAAACCGACGCGTATGTTTTCAATAAAAATAATTAAAAAATCGACACTGGATAAAATACAAAGGGGAACATGCATTCCCTTAATGAGGTATCGTGTACTCGTTTATATATATTTAAAATTATTATGCGTACGATTTTAATTGGTATCTCTACATAGCTGCGATATCTGAATATCGTGGATGATATATCATTTGCCCAGATTCGACAAAAAAATCGCTCACGGTGCAGCACGTTAACACGAATGACAAGCATAAATTTAGCTGTGAACATTTATAGACTTTGGGGAAGTACGTTCTTCAGTTGCTTCATACATCACTGTAAAAACATATAAAAATAACACGGTTACGACAACACTATCGGCGGCTTGTCCTAAGAGCGGCCAGGAATAAAAATTTGTTGGCGACCGATGGGAGTATTTGCATGGAAATGCGCTAGCATTATAGTTCTTTCTCACCCCTTTTTCACCCCTTCCCATTCGTTTATCACCGCATCCATATCACTCGTGGGAGGAACCACATCCATCGTTTTAACTACACACGGATATCACAGCCCACGACCGCTACTACGGAAACTCAGAACGAGGAACATCCGGCGACGGCACAGCGGCTACAGAACACGCCCGCATTCCACTGCGCCGCGGCGCCACGTCCTCTCTTACTCCGCGCCAGCTGTGCGACGCTCCTTTGACGAAAACGAAAACGGGCGTTTTGACGAAAACCCGGCGGTGTCTGTCAGTTTGTCAGCGCCGGGGAGAGAGGGAGAGGGTGACGCGTGCTGACGTCGCGCTTTGGGCTTTTAGCCCCGAGAAGATGAAGTGGAGCCACCTGACGGCTCCTGTCGTGACGTAATAGTAGCAATGATCACGTGACCGCTGCTGTCGCTTCGTTGATACCAGGTTTGACTGGCTCCATCCAATCGCAACGCTGGCTGCGGTCGGAATGTTGGCTATCCATGCTGCTTTCCCACCGTAACTTACCCACAAAAAAAAAAAAAATCACCAGCGTTTGCGAGTTTTTTTTTTTTGCAGAACAGGGAGGCAGTTAATGACGGCGAACAAGAGAGGGACCCCAGCGAATGATGAAGCTCGGAATACGATCAGATGCGAAAAATGCAATCTGCGCAGGGACAGCAAGCAGGTAAAACATCATGTTCATCGTCGCATCCTTCGGGTCTAATTTTACTACAAGCTTTGTCGTTGGCAGGGATCCATTCGTTGTTCAGTCATTGGTTGACTCCATGTCCTGCCAAAAAGTTAGCTCACAATAAAACTTTGGTTGGGGCTAGTTGGTTCATATCGATTAAAAGGTTAAAAGGCGCGAACAAACAGGACGAAAAAAGACACACGTACGACACGGACAGGCGCCTGTCCGTGTCGTACGTGTGTCTTTTTTCGTCCTGTTTGTTCGCGCCTTTTAACCTTTTAATCGATTAGCTCACAAACTTTTTTTTGTAGGGTGTGGGTTTTTAAAGACTCAGTTTGCGGGTCTGAAAATACTCATTAATGTGGTAATTTGGGCCAGTTGGTTCATGATCGTAGACAAGCGCCGAAAATATAAAGAGGGACAAGAAGTTGACGCAAACACTGGCGCACTCGCAACTAACATTTATCGGGAAAACCAAACAATGACTAACCCGGCTACACCGGTCGTAGCCCTCTATTAGTAAATTCATATTTTGTTGTTAAGGTTATGGATCTGTCACTTGTACACCCTCGTGCCTTTGGCTTTAACCTCAAACGCCTCGTGTAGCTCTCTCGATACTTTATCTGGGTATCTGTTCAAAAAATGTGGTGTCATCAAATGACGGGGAGCAAGGGCAGCGGCTGCAGTGCGTGGCCAGATGTCTTGATGGGGTTGCTCGTGTTGCCGCGTCATGTTCGCGGGAGCGATCGTTAAAACATCGGCCTGTCTGACCAATGTATACAGAACCGCGTGACATTGGGATTTCGTACACAACTCCCGTCGTGCATTATGTAAATTTTTTGCGGTGTTTTGAAATTTTAAAGGGTTGAAATTTATGCATGAAGAGCCGAAAAAGGGGCAGTCGCAGTTATTAGATCTCAGGCTGAGCCTTACGAAGGATCACGTATGCTGAACGTACGAGCCACGCTCCAAGCAGGGCATTCTCCCATTCAGCACCGCCCTGCCCAAGGTTGTGAAACGAGGGGTTACCTCCATGTGTCTTGAGGCGTCTCTGAAGAAGTCTTGTGAGCACAGTGCACAAGAGAGTTCCAAGAAACAAGCAGCGCGTTTGTAAATTGCTGGTTTCCCTCCAAATGTTCTGGTGGAAATGGCGGTAAGCCTAGTCAAGAAGATTAAAGAGACACATAGGCAACCTCGCGCCCGAAAATACTCCATCGAGAATGTTTGGAGAACCTATAACCTCTGGGGTCTACCCGCGAAAAGGGAATGAGAAGAACAACCTTCGCTCGGTTAGATGAAAAGATTGGTCGCGTAGTTAGCGCCCCTCTCCTGATTAGTGCACCGGGGAGTCTGGGCTCCGGACCAGAGTTGCGAGGGAGCTCGAGTGCCGCTTGGAAAAGGTGCGGGGAGATCGATCAGCCCCAGCGTCAACGCCGGCTCCCGAACGCGCCGATCCGACTCGCCTATACGCCATGCTCTCCTGCAGTTCGCTCATGCGGTCAAGGCTACCGGCTACGCTTCAGAACTGGCACACTTCAGTCATCTTGGTGCTCAAGATCCTCGATGCAGGTCATCTAGAAAGCTTTATCAGAAATCCCAGCAAACGCTTTTCTGGCCTCCATATATGTTAAAAGAGGTCAGAGCAAGACGATATTAGGGACTTTTAGCAAACCGTTACCGTGTTCCGCGTACCGCACTACTGACGCCTTTGAAGCATGCTTTTAAGCGCGAGCCTGAGTGCTACCGTGACCGTGGGGAGCGCGCTTAAAAGCATGCTCCAAAGACTCCGGTAGTGCGGTACGCGAACACGGTAACGGTTTGCTAAAAGTCCCCATTACCTCGGCTTCCCTACGCCGTATCCAAAGTTCAGGTTTTCGAATCGTAGCGATCGTCAAATGCGGTCCCTCTGCACTAAGCACCAAGATGGCGGCGCACACAAAAAGGTCGGGGCATTAATGAAGTGCCGATACCTTAGCTACTTTAGTAGCTCTCGGTGCTGCGATCTGCAACCTGAGCCAGACGTCTCTGCTGGATGGACGTCTACGTGAAGGCGACCTACTGAATCGGAGGACGTCGACTTCCATTTGACGGGAACACAGTTTTCCCACCGATCTACATAATCAGTCGACCTATTCCGAGGAGACGAGTCAGGAGTCGGGAATCCGATAGACGATTTCTTCTCTGCTTACACCCGTGAAATGACATCCTTAGGCGATACATAAAGCGCAGTGGTCGATCCCTGTTCAGTCGAGGGATCTCTGAACTTGTGCATTGAAACGAAAAAAAAACGACATAGGGGAAGCGGTTACAAGCTAGATCAAGTATTTTAAGAGTCAGCTTACGGTAGCGTTTTCACCTTGCAGAGGCTCAGAATTCATCTGGATGCAAGGAAGCCCTACTGGCGCCAGCCTATAGCTTTTCGAGTCTCGACGGTGGACTTGACACAATGCTGGAAAATGTGACGGTCGGTGCTACACCGTTATATAAGTCAGTATGCTGGAGGCCTTCTTCCAGGTATTTGTATACAGGTTTACGTGTACAGGAGTCACCGATTTTTCATATAAGCCGTTATTTCCTCCTTCGTGTCATTCCCATTGTATGAGATACCGATCAGAAGCTCAGGAATCGAAGAGGGTCTCTGCCTGAACACGACAGGTGCACTTCTCTTAACATTTCGTCTATGCTGCTGTTACCTTTTTCTTAGCTTCCTGCAATTACGACTAACCCTCATCGACATCATTCTCGACCCACAGGACAAGCAACGTGTCTGGAAGGACTCTGGTTGAAAGGGTACTCTACACTGCAGACATGGGTATAGGTTTTGAGAGGAGTAAACGACGTAGCGACCGTCAAACAGCCCGAAATAAAGAACGTCGGACTACATGGCGTCGATGCCGCACGATCGGTAAGCGTTACAACGGGGAGCAGGGGTCTACCCAGGATTTTCAATCTGGGCGGAGCTAAACATTTCTTTGAGAGTTCCAGGGGTATCTGTACCCTATGTTAGTGTACTTTACGTAGACAATATCTAGGAATGGGGAGGGTTGGGGGATCAACCTGGAGGGAGTATGGGGTACGTGTCACCGGCGGAGAGGGGGCAGCAAAAGGCGTACCGCAGGGTCCGGTGAAGCGGTGCTGGACGTCCCTCATAGCGTTGCAGGAGGCCCGCCGCAGCTCGCAGCTGTTGGGGTAGTCCCTGCCGTCGGAGCCGCACACGGGCCTGGACCCGCGGGCGTCCCCGTACGACACGCACTTGTCCGGGCAGACGCAGTCGGCGGCGCGGCCGTCCAGCGTGGGCCGGCACTCGGCGCCCCACTCGCAGCGCTTCTCCAGGCACGGGTCCACCACATCTGGAGGGAATTTGTAGCAGGCTCGGCACAGGCACGCCAGCAGGCAGACGACGCAGGGCACGAGCTGGCCCAGCAGCAGGCTGCTCGGGGGAACCATGGCTCACACCCAGGGACACGCGCGCGCTCGCTTCCGCCGCTGCGGACGGGGATCGATGCGGAGCGGGCTTGGCCGCCGCCAGGGCCCGCCACGGTTCCCGAAGCTGACCCCCGGGGCTCGGCGGGGCTTCGAACCCCGGGGGGGGGAAGCCCGAGAGGGCCGAACGGTCTGGCACAGATGTCAGGTGGTTACGTATCGGGGCGAACTGTGGGCTTGCGGCCGCGTGCACTCGTCAAAATGCCCGTGCGCCTACATTCTAGCAAAACACTTCCTATAATCCCAGATTGCGTTTACATGGATACGACAGTAAGGGCATCGAATTGAGAGGGAACCAATCATACGCGCCCGGACCCCCTGCTTCTTGTTGTTCGTCACAATCGTCATATCTTGATTTGACGGTCGTTGCCAAGCATCCGCGGCTGACAGCTTAAGAAACCGGAGGTTCACGCCTCCTGCTTCGTGACTAGCTCTTGGGCGTTTTTATTGGCTAGTTTCGAATTCAAATCGGCTACATAACAAGGCTGCATAGTTTCTGATTTGTGACGTCATTTACCGGAGGCCAGCGCGGACCAGCGATTGGTCCCGATGCATGCACACAATCTCATTTCATTTTTTTGCTGATGAGTTTGTTTCACATACATAAATTCCATAGGCGCCCAGAGCGCCATTCCTTGTTTCGACGCGAAGGTACAGGTGAACTTGGGCTCCTAGAGAATTGTTTCGTTTTGGGGTTTTATATTTTGATCTAGGTAACGCCCTCTTCTCCAACTTTCGCGTTCAATCGCCACCGCGCTATCGGCACATTCGGGCGATGCGCAGGTATTTTATCCGGGCCTAAAAACCGGGTATCATTTTCTCTGTCGGACCCCGTGGAAAAGCGCCCCGTCATTAACCCTGGCGGGGAGGGAAACCCGACGACCTGAATTGATGGAACTCACCGCAGGAGCCCTGGTGTGCGACGGTGATCCTCTTTTGTCGGATGCAGGCGGTCATGCGCAGCCTGCACTCGGACGAGTAGGTGAAGCCGTCCGAGCCGCAAACGGGCGCGAACAGCTGGTCGGCGCAGGACACCCGGCAGCGGCAGTACGCCTGGCCGCGGTCGCTGTGACACTCGGCGCCGAAGCGGCACCGGGTCTTCGAGCACGGCCCGTGGTCCTGCGCTCCTGCGTGCCGAGGAAACGATGCAAGATCCACCTCAGTGCCTCGGCGCAAAGCCACGCCGCCTGCACTAGCTTCCATGCAAAAGACATTCTCTGCAGACAGGATGACAAGATTACCCGCGGACAAGCCTCCCAAGCACGTTGCATGTTCATATATCTTCGAACGTGTTTCCAGACAGTTTTCGTATTACCAATGTAACGGTTGATTGTCACATGAGGAAGAAGCACGCCTCATCTGCACACTGTACTCGATTAATAGTCTAGGTTTTGTCAAGCCTAAATTCTATCAAACGCGATTCCACCAGGTATGATGGCATTAAAGTGGGGTTCGATTGTCACGAGGTGCGTCGGAAGCGGTCGGAAGTCATCGGGGAAGGGAGTAATTTTCCTCCCCCAAATTATTTATCTCGTTCTGGATGGGTATTCACACGAGAAAGAAATCTCGGGGCACGCGCATCCAGCGACGAAAACGTCAGGCTTTGCGATGTGCAAAAGCCTCGCGTTTTCGTCTCGTGATATGCGCGCGCCGGGGAGAAATCCCCGGGATTTCTCCCTCGTGTGAATACCTTACTGGCGTGAAGTCGGGCTATATATGCCACGCGCTCGCAATCTTACTGCTCTGGCAAAACTGTTCATATGCACCGAAGTGCCATCAAAAACCACACACACTTCCCGTAGTCTAAGCTTGGACCCAGTAAATCTGAGCTGAGGGCCCCTGAAAATCGTCCTGTTACTCTAACCGAAGTGTAATGAAAGCACCTTGAGGTACTGTTTGCACCCGAGCACCGGCGCTCCGATGCAATAGGCACTGAACTCGCGCCTTTAGCTTTCACCCCCATGTCGGGAAACGGGATTGGCAACCATTTGATTATCAGCCAATCAATCGAGCAACTCGAAAATCACCGACAGGTGATTTTCGTTGCGACAATCATCAGTAGCATCGGGCTAGCCCCCGCTGTCATGAAAAAGAAGGGGGGGCCAGCCCACCCCCCCTTCCCATGACAGTTAAGATATTTCCCTAGTCTGGTGACAGCTTAAAGGCCGACGACTAGACTCGAGATTCTGCAAGGCAGAAGATCCTCCTCTCCATGGGGGAGGAGGAGACAGGCAATGGTGGACAGGGTAGAAGGGGGAGAGGAGGAAGCGAGAGAAAAATGGAAAGCGCGAACTGATCGTCGGCCTCTAAGAAGAAGCGCTGACGTGGTGAGCATCTTATTAACGTTCCGCGGCCAATTATATTGTGGCCTACAAGAACGCTCGAAGCAAGAAGCTCGAACTTGATGAGCCACGCCCTGTATTTCTTAAGATGTCGGCGAGTCTAGTAAGCTTTTCGGGATGAAGGGGAGGAAAATCCTCCTCTCGTCGCCCCATCACCCGTTGAACGGTGCCTCCGCACTGGCGATGAGACTGACTGGGCCGTTTATACTGTTTCTCATGGGGCCCACCAGATGACACTACCGGGCCGCCAAGCAATTTCGCCCGAATGCGCAGGACTGCGTCTACCTGGCGCCCTTTTCAAATCGCCGCCAGTTCGTTGAGGGGTTTCCAAGGTTTGTCCACGATTGTCAGTCGGTGTTATAGGCTTTTGCACAGGGTGTACGACATTCTGGAAAGGGGGAGGCAACAACCTAGAAGACAAGGCCTGCACCTTTCAAACATCATCACTAGTAGTAAAGCCCCTGTGTACGTATACTCATACTTGCTTTTCACATCAAGAAAAGAGGAAGTTTTGCACATTTCACATACGCTGTGAGAAGCAGTTCTCATAAGATTTCGTTGTCGGAGGAAGAAACGATGCTTTTGGCGGTTGAAACGTGCATGTCTTGATGAGCATAACTAATCTAAAGTGCACCTACATATATATCTTAATTCTCCACCCAAAGGGGGAAATGAGTAGGGCGCCGATCAAAACATTTAACCCGATTGATCACCAATAGATTAGTTAGGAGTTCGTTGACTTCCAGGCATTCTAACGGAGGCAAAATTACGCCCCTTACCTTTGCTTCCTTCTTTTATAGTGTGATAGATGGCGCAATGTGTATATCCTTAGTAAGAGATCAACTCCTAGGTGTCTTTGACAAAGTACAAAGAGCCTTACAGCTTATTTCTCCAGCTGTGGAAGCAAGGAAGTTTGTTGCTGAGGCAAGAACGAGCCCCATTGCTTGTTGTTCGCAATAGTCCCTGCTACACTAAACAAACTCCGTGTTGAAGTAGTCGGTTCAGATATCATATTCTCTCCTTGTTTCGGGTTCCAAATATCGCCCCTGCAGCTTACATCAAATTCAAATTGCACCTAAAGTTTGCCCTTCATGCTGCTATACTCGTCTGCGTCTGCGCAGTGCCCAATACTGAAGCGAGTCAAAATGGCGCAGGATATGCCCTCTGTGTTGTCGCTATTTTTATACAACTACTCACGGACTTGGGTGAAATCTGTAATCGTTCCTTCCTTCCTTTTTTTTTTTTTTTCCAATTCCAGTTTGCCAGATAAAGAAAGCGTTGAATGTCTTTTTTATTTTTTCTTGTTTCGGTTTGTCAGAATTGAATCGATGAACCGATTAAAACATTTGATCGCGATTGAAGCATCAATCGATTAATCGGGAGGTTAATCGATCATTGCCCAGCCCTAGCGAATTAGTAAAGCTCCGCGAGGAGCCGGGCTTTCTTGACTACCGGGTTCTGGAGGTAAAAAGGTGTATGGAGGATCCGGGCAGCGGCGTCTAGCTTGCGTCAGTATGCGGAAAGCAAGTCGTCTGCTTCTTGCGCAAGGGTCGCGGTGACGTCAGAACGACGCCGAGCTCTGATTGGCTTTGATTGGAGGGATTGTGGGTAGACATCAAAGCTAGATGCCTTGAGGTCTACCCACTATTTTGTTTCAATCAGCCAATGAGAGCTCGGCGTTCTGACATCATTGCAACCCCTGTGCAAGAAGCAGACGACACTTGCGCCGCGCGCAGCGTCTCACAAGGAACGTGAGAGCACCTTGTGTGACGAAAGACGCTCGTCTCTCGTCCAACTTGAGCGTGTTTGCCGCTTGGGGCGGGTCGGGGGTCCACTGTAAGTATGACGTCATGCCCAGGCATCATCATCTAGCTGGTATTTACCTATGCCTGGGTCACTGATGTTCAAATTACCGACGGCTTTATTACCTACATTAGTCATTAGAACTCAATATCCCCACTGTCAAAGCATTATGGTTTTTGGTAACAAAATAAAAACAATTTCACCACTCTTTCTCCTTTTTTTTTCTTTTTACTTGGGAGAGCAGTTATAGTTATGCATAGAGTCACTACATAAGCCGCGCTATAGAGTATCGGCACTCCCTGCTTTCTGATGGGCGCCACCATTTTGGTGCCTAGCGCAGTGCGGGCGAGCGATGTCAGCAGGGCTGTGTTCCAAATCTTACCCAAATGGATCCGAGTTATTCCGGCGGATCGTATCACGTGACAGCACAGATTGAAAAACGCTGGACGCGGGTAGGTTTTAGAACGCCAAGGGTACAAAACAAAACCCTTACCCTGGAGTAAGATCGAGTAAATTTTGGAACACGGCCCAGGAGTTGCGCGACGCCACCGCTGCCGAGGTGCATTCTGGTACCAGTAGTTCTCCCCAGTTTTCCGGCGGCGTCAATGCGCGTTGTACGCCCGGCGTTTGGCATTTTTTGGCGTTAGCACGTGACTTTTAATCGGCTGTTTACTGCCGGTTTTCAATGGGTGGCTTCACCTGTTGTGTGCCAGGGGGCTACAATAACAGCACCGGGCAAAAAGGCATCGGATCTTATGTCATCCCGAAAGAAAGCAGCCCCCGAAAAGAGCGGCTAAAAAAGATAAACAGGGCCAAACAGAGCAGCAGAAAAACAAGTTTTTTTTAAATTTGTTTCGTGATTTGCTTCATAATTTGTATTTACCCCATTGCACGTTACCTAAAGAGTGTAAGATTACAGGGCACGAGACTTAGTAGGGCGTGCCGAAGTTTTCCGTTCGTTGGAATCTCCCTGATCACTCGCTCCGTAATGGTCTATCCGTTAGCCAGTGGTTCTCAAATGGGGGTCCGCGAAAGCATTCTAGGGATCCGCGAAAGCATTCTACGGGTTTGCGAAGCGCTGTCTCATCAGTCAAGCCCGGCAATAAAAGTTGTCTTTTTTCAGGTCGAGAAGAGATGTTTCAGTTTTCGGGGGTGTTTTTTTTTGTGTGTATGTCAATAACAGAGGTCTACTTTACACTAGCCCTTAGTTATATTCATTTATTAAATTATTATTACATTTAACTAATACTTTTCTCTTCCCTTCATCACGAACGGGGTCTTCCATCATCTCCGCCGATCCACAAGGGGTCCGCAAAATATCGATGGTTGAGAACCACTGGGTTAGTCGATCTCAATCGGGACCTCAGCACTGCTTTGCGGTGGCCGTTTTTAAAACACTGTTTGCTCGATGTATTTCGGTGGTAATGACTCTCATGGCGACGACATGTTTTAAGCACAACTGTGCTTCAGAAGTTCAGGACAATCACTAAGAAAGGACCAGAGATTCCCGATATGCATCACTTGAAATAAAACAACTTTTCGAAAGCAGTCTTCATTTCTTTTTTCATCAAACAAAACCATTAGAACTTTGCATAATGGAACTTAGAAGTGCAACACCAAACCTGATCTAGATGTGCAACACGGCCAAAGAGTTAACAAACGAACATCACCCACCTCGTGGTGGTCTATTATGCCAGAACTTGGTTTTGGCTGGCGTGACTAGATCCATTCTGCACTAATACCAATCAAAACCGAAAAAGAAAAAAATCTTCTACCGTTGTGCGATTATAGTGTTCGGAGCTTGCGCACACAAAATAATACTGAATGCCGTTGAACTAGATGTTCACTTGTTTCCAAGTTCATTGAGACGTCGAGCTGCTCGAGTAGTGGCGTTGTTATTTTTCCCGCGGCCGCAGCGGGACCACCGCGTGAACGCAGTGGGTTCACGCGTTCACGAACACAAAGAAGCAGACGACAAAGCGATTCTAAAGCGATAACACAACTGGAATTGCTTTTCTTCGCTTGCTGACAAACTAAGGCATCATAAAGAAACAAAACAACAATACTATGAAGTACAAACATGCAGGAGAATCCAAGCTGATCCGTGGGCGTCCAAAACAGACGATGTACGATGATGTACGCACACCACAGCCCTATGCAGCCGGGAATCCGGAAAGCGATGACTACAATTAGCATGGCGGCGGTACCACTCCCGGCATATTCGCGCGCCTGCGCAGTTCGCTCGGTGACATCGGTCTCTTCGTGATCGTTGCGATTCGAAGGTGCCACTTCTTGATCTTTTCATACGGCGTCAGGAGGCTCAGGCGATATGGTTCTGCTCTGTCGTGAACTGTCTGAACATTTCTGGAGGACGGAAAACTGCTTCCTGCGACTTCAGACTAAAGCTTTTAAGATAATCGGCAACAGTGATTTGAAGCACCAAGATGGCCGAAGCGCCGTTATTCTGAAGCGCAGCCTATTTCGTGGATCTAATTACTTAGGAAGAAAAATGTCTTTATTGGTTAATTTTTACAGCGAAGCTGTACATGACTCCTTTGTCGGGTTTTTTTGTTTGTTTCCGTCGACAGAACAGTAGTCGACAGAATAGTCGACAGAAAACCATCGCGCGCGCCTTATCACCGTTCGCGCGCGCCTTATCTCTTATCATGTGGTTTTGACACTTGTTTCAATAAGAAAACCACAAAACAAGTGTCAAAACCACGTGATAGCTGATAAGCACGTAGCGCTCCCCGCATGCGTTTCTCGGTAAAGATTGCGGTTGAATAAGCTGCCGCGACAACGGCAGAGTACGAAGTGTGGAGTGACGTCACTAGCCCCGCTAACAATGCGAAGCACGTAGTGCTCCCCGCATGCGTTTCTCGGTAGAGATTGCGGTTGCATAAGCTGCCGCGGCAACGGCAGCGTACGAAGTCTTTCATATATAAAAAAGTTTTGGTACAGTGCATTTACTTTTCTTTCGTCAATCATTCGGTATAGACCCTTTTGCTGTTTACAAACATGAACTGCCGCTTGCGTCCCAAGCGACTTCCGGTGGCACCGTCTTTGCAAGCCTGTGGATCTTGCTTATGTCAGCAGCGCTAGAAAGCATAAATGCTACACGGACAACAAAGTTGGAGATTTAACGAGGGCCTTCGGCTGTACAATATTACATCTTGGAGGAGGCAAGTTGGTTTACAAGAATACTCGAAACATTTTAACAGATCTCGCACTCCTCGTTCTTTTTGCATTCACCTGGAGAATTGGTGAAAAAACGTTTCATCTACATTTTGCACAGACAGCGGTGTGTCAAGGACCTTGCAGTTTAGTTCATTCTTTCTATAAACCGGAAGTTCTCTGTTTGTTGCAAATATTAGATGACACCTTCATAACGAAGCATGTACAGTAGCATGCGCGCACGCCTAACAAAGCACATAGGGGACGTGTCATTGGAGCTCCCTTGCTATACTCGGCGTCGACTTTAGTGCGCAACGTCGTCGAGTCTATCATGTGTCCACATTGCTGCAGCCGCACACTGTTGCACATGCACACAGCTTCGTGCCTAGGGGTTGCCGAATGAAACCACGCGCTGGCGCAGGTAACTTTGGCAGCGCTGCGGGAATCGCTCTAGCCACAAAAAGGTTGACGCTTTCTTCTTTAGGTTCAATAATGAACGCGTAACGGTAAGTATAGAGGCTCTCTTTACTTTTGCAATGAAACGTGCGCATTTCAATTAAGCTCCGAGTCGACATTCTCTCCGCAGAGTGAGTGCTATGCGGGTGACGGATAAGCACTTTATTTTTCTTCACCGTCGTTAATTAATTTTTTTTTCTTTTAGTTTAGAAGTTTAGTTTTCAATATGGAGAATCGAGTTCAAAACGTCCCAGCCTAAAGGCTTGGTAGAACGGCCCTACTTAGTCCTCGGAAATTATATACCGGGCTGCTCATAACGCAAATTCCCAGCTCAAATAATTTGATTTTTATTCGTTTCAACGTCACAACCCATGTTCTTAACGAAAATTGAAAACAAAAAAGGGGTGGAGGGTTTGAGATTTGTTTATTGCTTTTTACCGACTTTTCCGTGAAGCACTAGCGTGCCATTCGGTTTTTATGAAATAAATAAATCACGGAATTACAGCAGCGTAAAAATAATAGCACACCCTCTCGTCGTAGGATAGGAAGACAGCAGCGCATAGAAAGGTGCTGAATACAGTTCCATACGTAGCCATTTTAGTTGGAAAAAGAAAAGGGGGAGGGGTGGTGGTGTTTTATTTATACTGCGATTCCTTTCCAAACTTAAATCCCGGTTCATGACCGGCGCTTATATTGACGAAAAGCGCCTACGAGTGACAAAGCGAACAATAAAAGGAATAAAAAAAATGATCCTTTTAATAAAAAAGAAGAAAAGAAAAGCTTGCATTGTCGCGGCCACTGACAGGTTAGACAACGCGGGGCGGGGTGAATGTCGAGCAACTCCTTATGGGGCCTCGGCCAGTGAGCTTGCTGTGACATGAACCGCTTCCAAAACATCATACAAAAGATGCATACACTGTCTGAGGAGTGCATGGCGGTCGTACAGAACCTGTTCGCAGACATGGTCGAAGTATGTCTGAAGCGAAGATGCTTCCAACGTGCGTGGGGTGAAGGTAACTTTGTCATCGTGCCTGCAACGAACGCCGCGTCTTTTGTATGATGTGTGGACAGAGTGACTGCGCGCCTTTAGAGGCGCAGATGGCCGTCATGTCGAACGCCTACAAATGTTTTTGTTTTTACAGCGGAGCTGTTAAGGGCTAGTTTCCCAGGATCGTGTCCCCCGCAAAGAAATGAAGACACCGAACTCTGGACACCTACCGCCATCTATGAGCGACGGCGGCAAGCCACGCATCTGGTTGCCGCCGTCGCTCATAGATGGCGGCAGCCTTTCCACTCTGGCTTGCCGACTTGCGGCCGGTTATTACTTTCCTTTGTACAGCTCCGCTAATCTTCCTTCTTCACCAAAATAAAAAAACTGAAAGATTAAAAAAAAAAACTGTCTTCACGCTTTTTAAACGGCTCTACTCTAGTGTTTCAAATTGACTGCATAAACCCTCTTATTAGGTCACTGAAAAAAAAAGCAATGCGTTGTTGTAAGTTTGGTTCCTGATATAGATTTGAGTAGAGCCGTAGATTTTAGATTATAGTTTGAAGATTATGCTCCAATTGTGCGCAATTTGGAGCAGCGCAACACTGAAGAAATAACAAACACAGATTATAATGTATTCTTTAGATGCAGCTGATGCGGCGAAAGGTGCAAGGACGAGCGAGAAGCAAGATTGAAATGAGCCCGAGGTCTGTCTGCTTCCTTCTTTGGAAGAGCGGCCTATGGCTACAGATTCGCTGAAAAGTCCCCAACTATGCGAGCACAAGTTCGTCTGCTTCTTTTGCAGGAATCGTGGTGACGTCAGAGAGACGCCGAGCTCTGATTGGCTCTGATTGAGGGATGCTGGGTAGACCTCGAGGCAGCCTGCTTTGACGCCTACCCACAGTCTTTCGATCAGAGCCAATCAGAGCTCGGCGTTATGACGTCACCAAAGCCTTTTCAAAAGAAGCAGACGAACTAGCCGAGCTCTGATTGGCTTTAATTGAAGGATAGTGGGTAGACCTCAAAGCAAGCTGCCTTGGGGTCTACCTACTATCCTTTAATCAGAGCCAATCAGATGCTCGGCGTTACGACATCACCACAGCATTTTCAAAAGAAGCAGACGAACTTGCGTTCCGCATACTCCGTTCACCCTGAAGCTCCACCTTCAGCGCGAGCTTTCTGCCCTTGCCAACATAAGTGTGAACGCGCAGGCACGCGCAACCAAAGCACTGCGGAAGCCAGCGAGCTCGCGCTGAAGGCGGAGCTTCTAGTCCAGCTTAAGAGTGAACGGAGAGGCAGCGGGGTCACGCTGCTCATACATCATACAAAGACAGTCTGCAGACACGAGTCACCGGAATATTCGTGGTTCGAATGCCGCGTGCCAAGTTTCCTCCTTGAACTCATTAGGCCATGCGGCATTCGAAGCACGGATCTCGCGATGACTCGCGTTCGAATCTGTATGCAGACTGTATTTTGTACGTTGTATAAGCAGTGTGACCCCGACTTAACGCTATGAGAACGCAAGTTGAAAGCCTTCGTCTCCAAGAAGTTTGCGTTTTGTGCTTTTCTTTTTTTAACGAAATTAAGAGTTTCGTAGATGCAAGAAGTTGGAACAAACAGCCGTTTAAAAATATTCCGAAATATTCTTTCCTGCGTTTTGATTTGAACAGTGTTAATGTGGTGCCTATTAGCGGCGAGATGTTGGTGGCGCCCTCCTCTGGTTCACCTTGTACGTCATTACCTTGCGAACAACAGTTCGATGGTGCTTGTAATAGCAGGTGGAAGCTAGCCATTGCGCTCTCAAGGAGCCTGCCACACCGTCAAAATTGAAGTTCTTTCATTCCTCTTATTTCGTCGATGCAATCTTGACGTCATAGTCAGCGTTCGGCCAATCGGGAAGGCCGACCACAGCAGACGCTTTCGGTCGCGCACGTCGCCACAGCACCGCGTGTGCCTAGCGACGCATATGAGCGTGACTACCGCGGTGTTGCCGCGCACGAATTCTCGCCGTGTTGTTTTAGATGCGGAGCATTCTTGCTCAGGTCTATGTCCCGCAGGCGTATGGCGTCGGCGTCGTAGTCCGCACTCACGTGACTACGCTACGCGCAACTCTCACGTGCCTTCCGCTCTCTCCGAGACAGCTGCGCGTTGCTCCCTCCGCTCTCTCTCTCTCTAGCCAGCTGCGTGCACTGCGCGTGACGGGTTTCGCTTCTCCTCACACCGCGCGCGCACGCCGACTCTTCCCCCATCTAGTCTCCTCATCGCTTCACAGACGTGAAAAAAAATGTAAACGGCGAGTTCGGCGAGCGTTCCAAGTGTTGCTTGTGGCGCCATCTCCTCGACGTCAGCTACGCACACATGAACTCTTTCCTCGGAACGCCAACACGATGCTCCGCAGTGCGCCTCCGATGCGTTCCCCTCATGGAGTTTAAGATTGTGCCAATATCTTCGTATACCCTCAGGTGTAGCGGCATCCCAGCGCCATAGGGGATCGAGTCGCCGGAGACTAGTGAACCCTAAAGCGCACACCAGCTCGGAGCACGCGGAGCGAAATCTCGCGATGCAGAATTCAGGGATCCTGGGTTCAATCCCCACCTCTGCCCGTTTCGATCTGGATGAGCATCGTACCGGCGTGCGGTCGTGTTTCACTACTACGTGCTGCACGTCAGTCGTACTGCACTGGCTAAATTGCTCATCTACAGCGAGTGACTCGTTGCAACTTTGAAATGGCTGACCAACTACACGCAGTATAAATATCCACACAACCCCAAATATAATCCACGCCATACGTAATAAACTTGTTGTGTGATTAACACTTCGAGACATCTTTCCGAAAACCGCATAGTGGCGACGAGCGATGCAGATAACCCAATGCAGGCAACGAGGTTCAAAGTAACGGCGGGGGACGAGCCCAGAAAGATGGCTACGTTCGGGCAAGTAGAACCTTTTGATGATTTTAAAACGGACTTGCTGAGCTAAGAAGAGAGAATTCAAGCATTTTTGAGGGCCAGCAAAGTTTCCAAGGAAGTCATGGTGGATGTCATTATCAGCATTTTAGGTCCCGAGACTTACAAACTTGAAGAGCTTGGTAGCACCCGAAAACCCGTCGATTAAGAACTTAGAACTCTTGGGGGCTTTGCGCAGCCACCTGTCCCCTAGAGGAGGGGTCTCTAACTTAATGGAGTGTGGGGGCCAGATATCCCACCCCGAAAGAATGAAGGCCAACGGGGGCAAGGAAGGGGGTATTTTGCAATTTTGGTAAAAATAAACAAGAAAAAGCAAGCAACGTTGGTGTTTTACTTTGCAAAGCAGCCGACGGTCCCAGCGACACCCCAGAGATTTTCTTTTTTAGATTATAAGGAACCTTGTGCTTTCTGCTTTTTGTAAGCTCATCGTTTTGCTCTCTTTTAGCTTTTATTTGCATATACGACTACTTTGGGCCCACACCCGATGTTATAAAAAAGATTTAAAACACCACCATACCATAGTACTCGCAGTTTTCAATAAAACGAGAGGAAGGAGACCATCGTTATTCTGTCGCACAATTCAATAGGCTCAACAGGCATAGAAAAGGTATCTCTTCAAACGGTAGTTTTTGCTTTCCTGGCGATTTTTATAGCAGCATTATAAGAAAATACTTCCATTTTAAAGGTTAGAAGCCCGAACTCACAGCTTTATCTTTGGCCGTTACTCCTGTTGAGCAAGAGTCCGTTCAGCCGAGGTGCCTTCTTGAGGAAAGAGCTCGCACTCGTATATCCTACTAAGCGTATTGCCATTCCGGTTGATTTACACTAGAAAAAGCTGGCAAGCAAATGTTTCGACGGAACAATACTTCGTCCAAAAGAAAACAGAATAGGACAAAATGTGTGAACAGAGCAGAGCTTCTTTTCGAGCGGAAATGAATCGACGATATAAAGCTATTATTTATTACGCATGTGACGCTCGATGCACGGGATGCTTGTGGGCCGCATCCCAGAAAGTCGCCTGTTTGAGAAGTGATAGCCGAAAGGGCTACATTTCACAAGAGGCAGCAACATGAAAGCGAATCAATCGCCAAGTACGTGGCAGAGATAAAAAGGCTCACCGAAACGTGCAACTTCGGAAGCAGCCTTGAAGTGGTTTTGAGAGACCGTTTCGTGAGCGGTCTAACGCGCGTCGACATTCAAGCGCGTCCTGTTCACGGAGGACGAGACTCTCACTTTTAGGAAAGCCGTCGACAAGGCGCTGTCAATTGAAAGGGCAACAGAGATGTACTAAAAGTGTCACGAACGAGGTCGTGGTCACGAGAAGCATCGCGAGATGCAAGAGGAGTCACATGACTTGCAAAAGTTCGTAAAACAAAAAGCGAGCAAAGATTACAAAAAACCCAGCGAATGTTCTGGCTGTGCATCTTGGATACATAACGCGCAGGCATGCCTGTATCGGAATGTTGTCTGCCATAAATGCAAAAAGCAAGGTCATCCTGCAACGAGCTTGCAAGAGTGTTCTGAGAAGCGACAAACCTCAGAAATAAAAGTACGAGGGTTTCAGAACTTTGGAAGCAGAGGAAAGAGTGCAGGAGTCATCCATGCATGTAATGAGAGCAAACAGAAAGAACCCGCCTTACTGCGTAACTGTTTACATCGAAAAGGAGCCATTGAAGATGGAATTGGATACGGGTGCTGCAGTTTCGGTGATGTCGGAGCGGCAGTATGAGCAATCGTTGCCGTTCGTGAAGTTGACCGCACCAACAGTGACGCTACGCACATACACAGGTGAAGCCGTCGAGCCACAAGGTGTGGCGATGGTCAGCGTGCAGCACCAAGGTTTCGAAGGGACTTTTCCACTTCACAATACTGCGGGTGTACGGCCCGCCATTAATGGGAAGAGATTGGCTGTAGAAGATCAAGCTGGACAGGACAACGTTCAACATCATGAAAGTAGACGTAAAGAACATGCTGTCTGACCTTCTAGAGAGGCACGAGGAGTTGTTCTGAGACGAGCTTGGCTGTATTAAAGGCGAAGAGGTACAACTCCACTTGAAGGAAGGAAGCTCACCGAAGTTTCTGAAGGCACGGAACATGCCGTTTGCGTTAAGGCCAGCTACAGGAGAAGGAGCTAGACAAGTTGAAAGCGTTTGGAATTATCGGGGAACTCTCGCATAGCGGCCACGCAACGCCTGTGGTGCCCGTGATGAAGGACGGGACCGTACGCCTGTGTGGCGACTACAAGATAACCTTGAACCCTTGTTTGGAAGTAAAAAATACCCTCTCCCTAAGATGGAAGAAATCCTTGGAGTGGTAGCCGGGGCAACGGTATTATCGAAGATCGATTTGAGCCGAGCCTACCAACAAGTGAAATTCACCGTGGCTCCAAGCCCTTCTTGACGACTGACACACTCCGAGGTCTCTCTGCGGTCAAGCGCACCTGGCCTTTGGGATCGCATCGGCACCGGTCATTTTCCAAAAGATAATAGACAACATTCTCAAGGGAATTGATGGAATAATGTTGATCTGGACAACATATCCTGATAACTGGGAGAACACATGAGGAGCACCTCTAGATCCTTGAGAAAGTGCTGCACCGGCTCCGAAAGAGGGGTGTCAGAATAAAGAAGGATAAATGTGAATTTTTAAGTCTGACTTGAATTTCTTGGGACATGAAGGAAGTGGCAAAGGAATTGCCACGTCTACAACGAAGGTGCAAGCAACCGTGAAGGCTCCAAGACTAGAGGACGCGAAGCAGTTGCGGTCATTCTTGGGCAAGCTCACATTTTGTGGCGACTTTCTTCCAGACATGTCTGCTATGCTGGCACCATTGAACCACCTACTTAAGAAGGACGTTGTCTGGTAGTGGAACAAGGCATGTAAAGATGACTTTGAGTTGGCAAAGAAGCTGCTAATCGGAGCTCCGGTTTTGGCACACTACGAGCCAGATGCGAAAATTCAGGTTACGTGCGACGCCTCCTTATATGGTCTGGGTGCTGTTTTGTCAAGTTTATGACAGTGGGGTGAAGCGCCCCATTGCTTTTGCGTCGAGAACACTGACAGCCAGCGAGAAAAATTATAATCAGATGGAGCGTGAGGCCCGCTATAATCTTCAGTGTGAAGAATTTTCACTTCTATTTGTTTGGGCGACCATCTGTGTTGTTCACGGATCATCAGCCGTAGCCAACCATTTTCGGTCCCAAGATATATGAATTTCGACTGTGGCAGCGGCAAGGCTTCAAGGATGGGCCATGATATTATCAGCCTATCGGTGCAAGTTGATGTACAAGCCAACGTGGAAGCGGATTGTTTATCACGCCCTCCTGTGCCCATACCCAGAACTGAACCAAGAGAGAGCGATGATGACGTATCTACTTTTTACAGCCTTCGCTCAGCTCTTTTCCAGTAAGCAGCGAAGAAGTGACTGCTACGGCAAAAGACAAAACAATGAGTCAAGTTGCAAGATACGTCACCAATGGCTGGCCCAAGCAGTTTGAATAACGTTTCAAACCGTTCTTCACACGAAAACACGAGTTGGTATGACACCAAGGATGTTTGCTGTGGGGAATAAGGGTGATAGTACCTTCATCCTTGCGTGACCGTGTATTGGACGAACTTCACGATGGGAATCCAGGAATAGTCAGAATGAGCGATGTCACACGCAGCCACGCTTGGTGGCCAGAAGTCGATGCAGCCATCGAACAGCGTGTCAAGCTGTGTGACGCCTGCCAGCAGAAAATGAGTGTTTCAGGACCAGCTCCTCTTTACCCCTGGTCATGGCCCACCCGTCCCTGGCAGCGCCTGCATCTCGATTTTGCAGTGCCGTTCCAGGGACATAACTTCATCATCGGTGTCGACTTTCATTCTAAATGTCCCGAAAAGTTCGTGATCAGCACCACCACAGCAGAAGTCACCATTGACAGGTTGAAAGAGCTGCTTAGCCTTTTTGTTCTACCTGATGTGATAGCAACTGACAATGGTCCGTAATTTATTTCGGACCAGTTCGAAACGTTTTTGAAGGAAAACGGAGTGCGGCATGTGAAGACTGAGCTTTTGAATTCATCAATCAATGGATCAGCGGAGCGTTTTATCAGCACACTCCAAGAGGTCCTGCGAAAGGACGCAAAGTATCAGCCACTGAATTCCTTCGTTTGGCTAGGTTTCTGCTTACATACAGAAACACGCCACATGCCACCACGCTTCAGAGTCCAGCGGAACTGCTGCCATGGACGTCGCCTGACTACACGCCTCCAGAAGGCACGAGTACAGGCAGCTGTCATCCGGTGGTCATCGAGAACGTCAGTTTGTTGTTTGTGAGCGTATGTATGTCAAGAACTTCTGCCCAGGTGACCGGTTTGTGGAAGGAGTCATCCTGTCTTGGGCAGGACCTCTGTCCTACCGAGTACGAGTGAAGACGCCCGGTGGTACGTTCAATTGGAGACGACACCTTGACCACCCGAGGCCATGCGAGTCTGCCGTTCCTGGCATGGGCTACATCGATCTGGTGCTTCCGTGTTTTGGACCGTCCGATCGAGTGCCGGAGCTGGCAGGTGAACCAGAAACTGTGGACCAAGTGCCAGAGCTGGGAAGTGAACTAGAAACAGTAGAAACGGACGTGGGTGTCAGTGCTCCTGGCCGGAAATCAGAAGCACCACCACTTCGCCGGCCTGAGCGACGGTACCCGGAGAATATTCGGGGCACGCCGAACTGGTGCCACGATTTTGTTATGAAGTTTAAACTAGCGTGGAGGAGTGTTGTATGTGGTGTTACAGCAGCACTGTGTGTGTCTAGCGCGAGAGACGCATGAGACGTGGCTACAAAGGTGCTAAGGCTCTCGAGTTCATCGAATTTTCTATACCGCCATGTTGTTTTTAGTTAATCTCGGCCTTGTTAACGAAGCGTTCTACGCCATAGGTAATCAAACTTGTTACGTAAAGCATTTAATCACTTTTCGAACTTCGACATCCTTGCGCTGCAAAATTCGATGCTCACAAATTTCGAGGTTGATAGACACATTAGAATGATCTTCGTGTTGGGTGTGCACTAGAAATCCGAATCTTTAAAAACTCGACCTGCCTACGCTAGAAATCGATAATCTCGAACTCGATTCCTACGCCCGCAGTCGACTAGTTCTCGAACTTCGAGTATCAAGACAGGAAAAGTTTCGAACTGTCAAAACTCGCGCTGTCGATAGTTCGACGAACGCCGACTTGACACAACGATAACAACCGTCGCTGATGCTGTCGACGTAGCGGTGCGGCACTTGGCACTGCCATATCACGTAGTGGTACATTCGTAATTGTATTGTCACGAATCCTGCATGCGCCTGCTACGTTCCTTACGAAAGACAACGCCATTTGGCTAGCGGTTGCATACTTCAGCTTTAAGGCTATAAATGCTCATGGGCTACGAAGGACGACGGGTTTGACGATTGTCGTCGTGCAACATTTGAAATGCGCTGTAGCCAAGCTATTCACGCCGTATAAATATCCCCAGAACCACAATTATTATGTATCGGTAACTGTCGTCATGGATCTGCTCATTGTTATCCAAGACCATTTCGAAGGAGCCTCCAAACATGTCATCTACGTACAATCACGCCTAAGCTTGATATTTTTTTCGCCTAAGCTGTTTGCGGAATCAGCATCTTAGACTAGCGCCACACACAGCAAATGTCATTGCCATCTGAATACGGCGCCATGGATCCATTGTGTCACGTTAAGGACTACACTAACTTGGGATGCACATTGTCGTGATCTTAGTTCGTAGTTGCAACACGTCGATTAAACAGTCTTGTTATGGCTTATTGATTGTGAACGTGTCCAATACAGCCTGCACATTTTGACAGCGACGTCGCTTGTTTCGAAGTTCTGCGCCTCTGAACTATGCAGCATGCTTGCCGCTTCGGGACGGGTTCTGTATGGTATTTCCTCCAGCTTATATAAAACGCATTTATGCGTCAGGCCTTCTCCTATCAGTTGGTATGGGCTCTAGCGCAACGCGAAGCGACCGTGTGTCAATAAGATGGCGATACCTCCTCTGAAGCTTCTAAAACCCTGCAGTATGGCCGAATGCGCCGAGAAGGTGAGGCAGAAGAGGAGACGAGGACACGCGGGTGACTTCAGGTACGGCGAGCTCAGCTACGCAATGATTAGTGGCGATAGTAGCCTACACCTATAGCAGACTTTGTCTGCACTGCACTCGAATGCGTTCGACGAATGCAGTGGACGCAAAGGTATCTGGCTTTAGATACTATTAGAGTCACTAAGTGAGCTACGCTCAGAGTATGGCACTCTGCTCTCCAATACTGCTGTGGGTGCCGCCATCTTGGTGCTTGTGCAAAGCAGACGCGACTGCCGATCGTCATGATTTAGAAGTGCGACATCCTCAGCGTTAGATTCGTGTGTTAGGAAGCTCATGTAATATTGCTTTGCTCTGTCGCGAACTGTTGAAACATTTGTGGAGGGCGGAAAGGCGTTTCCTGTGATTTCAGATGAAGCTTCAGATAACTGCAGCAACCATGATTTTAAGCCCCAGGATGGGTTAAGTGTCGTTATTCTGAAGCTCTCTTATTTAGTGGCTCTAGGTTCACTCAGTAATCACTGGAACGCAGAGCTCGGAGTTCCGACGTTCCCGCGCGATCTCGTTTTCTCCTCTCCCTCAGTTTCTCGGAGCATTGCCAACGTCGCGAAACAAGCAATTTTATAACACACACACAAACACACACATGAAAACACACTCAACATACACTCGCGCGCGCATGCACGCACACACACACACACACACGCACACACGCACGCACGCACGCACGCACGCACGCACGCACGCACGCACGCACGCACGCACGCACGTAGGCATGCGTGGAAATAACTCGTATGTATTAGACTTCCAGCTCGACGGTGTATTTTGCACACGCTACCCCAGAGCATTTTCAGATATGTCCGAAGGGGGTGTAATCTTGAAAGGGGTATATCCTGGTAGAAAATTCTCGAAGATATGAGCCGGGCGACAGCCTCTCACCACGCGGGTGCAACATACAAAAACGTAAAAAAAATAAAAATAAACAAACGAATGAATGTCACTGTCCAACCAACGGCTTCACTTTAGGCTGCGAAAAGTATATCGATGGCGAGGGTTTCTTTTTAAGTTTTCTCCGCCAACCAGGCGATGAATGGACGGTCGGCTGCCCGGTGTGCCGTTCCCACGGTAGAGCAAACAATTTGCTTGGAAGCGCATGTTTCGGATGGACACTGCATGCCCCTACCCTTGTCTCTTCTTTTCCTTTTTTGCTTTAATCGTTCACCGACTTTTTTAAAATACATTAAACGAACGCATGATATACGCTGTACGCTGTCAACGGGAGGTTTGCCGACACCCATGCCAAAAAAGTTCCCGCTCATCGATCGACAACCCTGGTCACTGGAGCGACAAGGAACGCAGAAGCTTAGCCGTGCCCTCAAGGCGAGCGTGGTTTTGGCCTTCGCACACTGCGCGCGTAGGGCGATTCATACACTTGCGTTCAGTCCGACCGCGAGTGCGATGGTTGCTATGGCAACGGCTACGTCGGCTGCAACATAACCAGTTCTTTACCCCGCTTGTTGAAGCCGACGCAGCTGTTGCCATAGCAACCCTCGCACTCGGTCGGACTCAACGCAACTGTGTGAATCGCCTTGAGCGTCGGCGGTGCACGCGCGATTGGCAGCGGACGGTAACGACAAAAACGCCATGCACACCTTGCGCTTTTCTTTAAAGCGGTAGCTTTATAGGTTTAAATACGCTCAAGGTCACGTAAGGCCCGTGGCTGAAGTGCTCGTGGCTGAAGCGATGGTGGCTGAAGAGTAAGGTCACGTAATCAAGGTCACGAAACGCCCTTGGCTAAAGCCATGGTGGCTGGAGCGTAAGCTCCGGTCGCGTAAAGCTCGCAAGCGCCGGTCGCGTAAGCGCTGGTTGCGTCAGCTCTGTTCGCGTAGGCGCCGGTCAAGTAACCTCGTAAGCGCCGGTAGCTGAGGCTGACGTGATTCGACGTTTTTGGTGACGTCCTCGACGTCGTCCTAGAGGTCATCCTAGACGTCGTTTCTTGACGCCGTCCTTAGGACGTCCTCCTTGAGGTCGTCCTAGAGGTCGTCCTAGACGTCGTTTTGAAGCGTCCAAGAGGACGTCCTAGACGTCGTTTTGACGTCGTCCTAGAGGTGGTCCTAGACGTCCTTCTTGACGTAGTCCTTGAGGTCATCCTAGACGTTGTTCTTGAGATCATCCTATAGGTCATCGTCTTAGACGATATCCGTGACTTCGTCCTCGATGTGTTTACTGAATATTACAACAATTTCATCGCCGTTGCAGTTCCTTTCCTAACTACTCTTTACTAACAATTTTTTCATAAAGCTATCGCATTTCATTGCGTTTGGTCGAATGAACAAAGCTGCAAGAATTTCTTACGCAGAATATGTATAGGTCTAGGGTTTTATATAAAACGTCGCATAGCAGTAACGGAGTGTATACCCAATAGTAATGCAAGAGTTTAACACACAATTTGCCCGCTAAATCGCAATACGACTTGAGAGCCACTTAGTGTGAGCATTACATTTTTATATTTTGCTCAAACAGGCTGGTGCCTTGGCTCTGTCATTTGAGGTTGAGCGCGTGCTGACACCATAGACCATATTAATTGCGCATCGTCAAAAATGTTGTTCTCGACATACGATACTTGCTTTACCTATATATCGTGCTGATGACAACTTTCGGAAGAAAATCAGAAGTGAAGGTCGCGCGTGCGTAGCAGAGATCATTGGTCATGGTTAACGTTGGCCATGATGCGCGAGAGGACGGTATCCTCAAGTAGTATTGACGACAGTCTGAAATTTGTGAAATTCGAGTGAAAAAAGGTGCGCAATCATCTCTGTGCAATATGAGTACAGCGACTAGCGATATCAGCAAGAATGCGCAAACGGCGATCAAGCAGTACAGACCACGCGGTCAAGCAGGCATCAAGTCGAGGTTCAGGACGGGAGTGAAGGTGCTTAAATGTGTCTACTCACCTCGCCGCGCGCGGCACCTCCCCACCTTCGAAGCACTCATGTCATAGCCATGCGACAGCCTGGTTTGTACAGCCTGGTCGCCGTTTGCGCATTCTAGGTCGTATCGATAGCCACTATAGAACTTTGCAAAGTAATCAAGCCAAGGATATAGACCCTTTCATGACAAACGCCACCAGGCAGAGTTCCAGTCACACCACTTTTTGATGTCCCAGAGAACTTCCTGTTCATGTGCAGAGAAATTTTATTAACATTTTGTACATAAAATCTACATGTATGGGTCAGTGGGACATTTGGTGTTAAGAAATCAACAAAACTGGCGTCTCAAAGAACGTAACATACTGTGAGGCAGCGGCTATGAGAGCGCGATTACGCTACAGAAGATAATATTTTGCTTAGAGGAGCGGGCCTGCCGAGGTGCGCACGTTGCTCACACTTCGGTGAGGGGGGCGAAAGACAAGGAAATGTTCCCATTCACAAAGGGTCAACGTAACAACAGGACCACCTCCGCAGGAACTCCTGCTCCCTAAGCCAGAAAAGTTCCGCATCAAGGTAGCACAGCAAGGCTCCGCGGAGACGGGACAACAGGGGCCACATGGCTCTGGTGTGACGTTGTTGGCCAGCCGCCAGGCACCGATTCTGCCAGAGGGCGATTTGGCCAGCCGCGAGAAGCAAAAAGCGCAATTCCTCCTTGGGGGCACCGGTCACAGTGGACGAAGTTCCGAATCCGGAGGGTTCGGCAGACCGTGGTGAATGAGCCGCCAGAACGTCTGCGCTACTGGGCAGGCAACGAAGATATGAGATGTAGTCTCGACCTGCCCACAGTTGGGGCAACGGGGATCAGGGACCATGCCCCATCGGCGGAGACGTTGTCTGGTGGGCGGTATCCCCTACCCCGGCGCCATTCAAAATCCTCCATGGGCCAAGGCAGACGGCCGGACACCAGCGATTGCCACGGAAACCGCCACTGTGCGGCGGTTACCCGCTGCACACAGACTTCAACAAAGCTAGCAGGTGGGCACTTCATGGTCTGGGAACCTGCGCTTCAGCTCAGACCATAGAAGCCCAACGCGGCCTGGTAGAAAGGGGTGTAGACTCGGCACTCGGATAGAGGTTGCCCAAGGCGCGTGGGACAAGCGTACGACGTGAATGCTACAAAAATAAAGTGCGAGGGAACGCGAAGGGTGCTCTATGTTCTCTAGCATTCCCAAGATGGCGCGAAAGAGCCAACAGACGGGACATGATGTCAATACACTGCATACCTCTGCCACCAAGGAACGTAGGTAAGCGAGGCACTGACCTTGTGACAAGTTAGCGCTCTCAAGGCTGCCCGCTGGACGAAAAGGGGGGGATGGCGAACAGTGAGCAGCGTAAAAAGGATTGGCTGCGGAAAACTGCTTTAACCATGTGCGCTCGGGGCGCCACACCTCGGCAGTCGAAGACAACCCCGAGGACTCGGATCTTGGTGACGACCGGAACGTCTGTTGGCGAGGTTGGGGGAGACACACTATAGAATAAGGAAGACTGGCTGTTGGAGCTGTTTGAGCGCGCATCTTCAGGGTACCATGCTCTAAGAAGAGCTTTATGGCAGCTTCAAAGCTCCCAGAATTTCGGTCAAACGAGCAAACGTCGTCGCCGTAGGCGCTGACCACAACTGAGCATCGGCCAGGTAAAGGAAGCCTGGAATTTCCGATCTGGATGTCAGACATCAAGGAGGGGTCGAGGCTCAGAACATATAGCAGAGGGGATAAAGGGCAACCATGCCGTAGTCCCCGGATGACGGGGATGTGTGCAAGGAGCAACTTATTGATCAGAAGGCGGCTGGTGAAGTCGCTGTAGAAGGATCGAAGCAGGGCAATGAATTCCTAAAGAAAACCAAAGGCGCGATTAACTTCGAACAAGAAGCAATGCTCAACGCGGTCAAAGGCTTTCATCTGGTAGAGCGAGACTAAGGCATCCTGACTAGGGTGCCTCAATGTCCTTGCTGTTTAGGGTGATGCCACACCTATGTTGTGCTTCCAATGCTCGACAGCACGCGCTCACGGGTAAAATACCAAAGAAATCGACGAAAAGAAAATGTCACCGCTTAGCACAGTCAGCGCCACAAGCTCGTGCAGGGACACGCTCTTTCACGCGCTTCAGGCGAAACAAAGAGAAAGAAAAATGTGGGACAAAATGGCGAGATGTCTCACACCCCTAAGGAAAAGCGCATATGAAGGCACCCTACTCCTGACAGACTTGGTGAAACGTGCGTAGGCAAAACAGGTTGCGAGTAGTGACAAAGAAGGAAGATGTTTCTTCCAAGCACAGAGCATGTTTGCACTGGGCTCACCACGTGGGGCAGGACTGGTCGGAGAACGCGAGACAAACAGAGATGCCACGAGCTTGTAGTCTGCGTTCAGAAGCGTGATGGGACGCCATGCCACAGGGTCAGACGGGGACCCGTCCTAGGGCAGAAGGACCACCCGACCGCACCGGAAGGAAGGAGGACCTTCCCAGTCTTCAGGAAGTGGTTGACTAGCTGGACAAGAAAATCTGCTAGGATGTCCCAAAAGGCAATATAAAATTCAGCAGGCGAACCGTCAAGCACGGGAGCGGACCCGACTTTCGTTGCACGAAGGAGGTCAAGCAGATCGTTGCTTGTGGTGGGGCGCGCCAAGGGAGGAACTAAAAAATTTAGAGCATGACGGAAGGTCACCACGAAATTGGCGAACCTGGTCGGAAAAATTTGGGGTGGACACAAAGGGTCGATGATAAAGGGACGAAAAAGAAATCACCGAAGAGTGTGCCGACGTCATGGGGGTCGTCCGAAAGGCTACCGTTTGCAAGACGGACATCCGGACGTACGACTGCCCTTCCTTGCCGACGCCTGTGGCACGAGGCAAGGGATCACTTCCAGGGTCGTCGACGGGTTGGCCGCCGCAGTTGCTGCGCCACGCCAGCACCGCGGGACGCGAAACGAAGACGTTGGTGGCGGTCACGCGGAGCACCGCCATGTACTCCGACCATCAGGCGCGTGCGCGTTCCGCCAAGCTGCACGACACGTATGCGGCTGGCCGTCTCGTTGAGGGCCTCCGTCACTCGACGCCGAAGCGTCTTCCCAGCGGTCGTCGCGTAAAACCGGCAGTCAGACTTGACGATGTCCCACCGAGCGGAAGACATCGGGGTCACCGAGAGCGACCTGCGAAGACTGGCGCGTGCTGGAAAAGGCCATCTCGTCTCGCAAGAGCGCGGTATCCAGCCGCTACGTGTCGACCCGTGAATGAAAAAAAAAAAAATCTCGACACGTCAAATACGACAGACACCGGGCGGTGGTCCGAAACATAGCCGGTGGCGCCGGGAAAGAAAGGACTGCGCAACGAAGTATAGGCGCGCCAAGAGGCAGGGTGGAACGTAGACGCGGTCGAGTCGGCTCGACGAGAGGCCACGCGACCACGTAGGAGCATACAAGGTGCCGTGTAACTCGACCCAGGCGTCACGTAAGTGATCAATCCCGATCAGCTGATCTAGTTCTCGGGCATTCCAGACGGAACGCCCACGGCCTGGGCCGCGAACATCGCGGGCAGAGTCTAAAACCATTAAAATCCCCGCAGAGTAGGTAAAAAAAAAGAAAAAGCACTAGGCACGTTTTGCTTAAGGTTACTTGAAAAGCTGCAAGACGCAGTTTGGCGTGCTGGCGCGTAAACGCTAATCGCCCGGAATTTGGCGTTGCCGACGAAAAAGTTGTAAACGAGGAGGCGACCATCTGGGTCACAAACCGAGAAAGCCCCCTTCAAAAAAAACCGCTCGAAATATCAAGACGCCGACACCGCAAGAGCGTGACGAGGCAAGAGAAAAATAACTGGGGATTGTCCAGAAAAAAAAAAAAAACAGTATTTGAAAGGAAATCAAGACACAATGCTTTGACTGTACAAAATGAATTACCTCACGCTGCTTATCTGGACAGCGAACACCCTACACATTTATAGTTAAGACTTCCAGGCCCATAAGAAGAAGAAAGAAAAACGCATTATGACAATTAAATGGGTAGACGGGTTAAAATACCAGCGGATCACAATCGTCGGAATCGACTGCATCGAGTCCACGGCGTTTCTTTGGGCAGTCCAGGTATGGGGGCGTCCGAGCCACTGCTGGTGGACGGGAGGCCATGCTTGACGTCGGGGCGGTCGCACAGCATGTCTTCGGCGCTGACGTCGGCGCCCGCCAGGCCCGTAGGTGACGAGCACGTGGGCAAGGGCTCTCGGCGAGACGGCATGGAGGGCGGTTGTCCCTAACCTGGAGTGACGTCGTCCTCGTCCGCGGTGACGAGGTGGTCGGGGTTCGAGCTCAGGTCATCGGAGTCGGCGGTGGTGGAGCCAAAGGTATGCGGTCGCGTCCGAGCAGATGTTGGAGACGGGGGCGTCTTGGGGAAGCGCCTCCCCCGAGGAGCCCGGGGGATGGGTCGATGGCAGGCGGATGTGGGACTCGTAGAAGGACGGAGGGGTCGGAATCTTCCTCGGGACAGTAGGCCGTGAGGGGATCACTTTCGACGGGAGCGGATGCCGGAGAAGAGGGCCGGAGTCTCGGCAGCTGCGTGGCTGCGGCGCACGTTTTCCGTTGCGTGCAGTCGTTGGTCGCTTGGCAGCGGCCACGCCACAAGCAGGGCGCCATGCAGCCAGCGGTGGGGCGGCCGAAGACGCCACACCGGCCACAACGTGCGGTCTTACAGGTTGGACCGATGTGACTCCCCTGTCCGCACCTGCTGCACACGCGTCGGAGGCCTGAGGTAGTCCACCATGACGCGGTGACCGTGGACAGTGATGAGTTTGGGGATGGACATCGTCATCTCCACCTTCACCACTCTGGTACCGGTCTTGACGTCGGGGCGGTCTCGGAAGGCCGCGTCGGGGATCGCCTTCACCCTTCCGCACGGGCTGAGACCCTGGACTAGGGCCTTTTCCGACACGAAAAGCGGCAGGCGATACACAGGGACGTGGGTGGCCTGGGCATCGACCGGTTCCAAGGGCACGGCACGTCACGAAGCGCAAAGGGGCCTTGTGCTACCAGGAGGTTGGCCACAGCCATGCTGCTGACAGCCGCCGAGAAAGCTCACAGCATCGCGATGTTGGAGGTACTGAAGGCAACTGGGACCATCCACTCGGAAAGCGTCCGAGCGTCCACTGCCGCATTGGCAGGGTCACTAAACATAAAGCACGCTGCGCCTTCGATGTCGCGGCCGAGTACGCCATGGCGCAAACAAAACCCCGGCGAACCGTGAAACACGCGTCCCCGTGGATGCAGGTACGCAAAGGCGCTCTCAAAAAGAATGAACACAACCCACCAAAACCCACCTTAACACCGCTGCTTGAAAAGTCGATGAAACTTTTAACCACCAGTCCTCAAAATAAACAGAAAAATAAAAACGAAGAAGCGCGAGATTTGTTAAAAATTTTCGAATATTCTTGTAAACCTCCGAAAAGTTAAATTAGCCAAAGGCCCTCTTTAAATCTTCAAAATTGTTGCCCGTGTAGCATTTATGCTATTTAGTACTGGTGGTATAAGCAAGCTCGAGAGACTTGCAAAGACGGAGCGTCAGGAAGTCACTTGGGAAGGAAGGGGCAGTTCACGCGTACCTTCAACGCAACTGCGAACTTGATTGAGAAGTGCGCAGCTGCGTCGGGGTAGGGACCATCAAGCGAAAGATCTCGTCGCAAGTACTCCTTCGCCAGTGATATTCAGATGTGATCATGCTTATGCTCATACTGATTATGGTTATGCGGGGACAAATATCTAGGAAACGTCTCACTTCTGAAGTTACCCATAAAGTTGTCCTCGAGCATAATCAGATAGGTACATCACTGGCGAGGCTAGCCAGTACTGGCGACAAGATCAAAATTTTGTTGATTGTATGTTTACACAAGCTTGAAGTTGGTACGTTTCAACGGGTGACCTGTCTCTCAGCTGTAGATGAGAGATAAAGCCAGTGCAGCATAACCGCTAACCTGGGGTCTTTAACACAGGCCGTAGTGATCACACGAAAACGTGCCGGTACGAAACTCATCCAGATCGAAACCGGCAGGGAGTAAGGATCGAATCCAGGAGGTTCTGCAGCGCAAGCTTTCGTTCCACGCATAGAGTTATTATAATGTATGCTAGAGGTTCAAGTGGCACTATAGTAGGTTACAGGTCAAGAAGGTAGCGGCAAATGCCCCTCAAAGGGAATCATATATACCTCCGCCACCTCCGCATCCAATAGCGTCCCATCGTTTCCGTGACGTCGCGGCCAACGCGCGAGGAGGGTCTTGCCTTTCTGGTACATATTTGCTTTATCTCTCGACTTTGACTTAGCACTTGTGGAAGCCACGAGAGGAGATTAGAGTCTTCCCCCTCCGATCGAAACAAAGGCGACTTTCGGGATTAGCTTCCCCCTCCGATTGATACAAAGGCTGCTTTCAGGGGCTCGGTTACTTCTCCAATGAATACAAAGGTCGCTTTCTTAAAAAGTGGGGGTCGGAGACAAGTTGACACCCACTCTGTGGCCATTATCTATTCATTGAAGCGGAACAGGGATCGTTTCCAGTGAACTCTTCTTTCGATTGCGGAGGGATTTGCAACCGGCGCACCACGCTTGTGAGGAGGAGCTTCTCCTACCTTCTTAACTTGTAACCGACTATAGTGTGCTGACGAAAATTGAAGCAGACAGCAACCAGTCGAAAATTGACTTCCGGTAATGCATTTCTATGTGAAAAAGTGAGTGCATTTTCTCCCTGCGCTGGATCATAAAAGCAAATATCCCGAATAATTCGTACGTACTAGGTAGCTTGGAACATTTCTCAGTCAGGCCGACGAAATAATTAATCAGTTATGGCGTTTTTTTTCTTCTTCAAATTCGTCGCATTAAAAACGGTGCTAAAACGGCTTCGTACGTTTATTTACGTGCACTGTCGGACACTGTTAGCGCGAACACGACGCCGGCGCCTTTCAGCATGAGGGATATACGTGCCAAACGAACGAAAGACATCTGGAAAGCCAAGAGAGACGGCAAGAACCATACAGTAACACTAGATCAGTAACTACTAGTGCATGTACGATCAAAACAAATTGAAGGCCACGTAATATATTCCGATTTTAAATAGGTAAATACCGCTTTATCCTTTCTGCTCTGCGCGAACATGCTTGTTCTACGTTCAGAATATCACCCGCACGCTCGAAATCTTTGAGAACAAGTGTCTGCATGCATGCTTAAAGGTGCCCGGCAGAGAAAACAATACGAAGAGACACGTTTCACAGCCCACATACTTTATTGTTTACGTTTTGAATGTTTTTATCCGCTCATGCACGACGGCGTCATTTTCATATAGTGAGAGGACTGGCATATTAGCAGTATATATAAGCGTCATGGAATGCTGGCGAACCTTGAACACACTCTATATGCCTTTCGATTGTAATTGTACTTTGAATCGTCGCTTGTTTTTACACACCTGCTGCGGAACACGCTTGGGACTGAAATGCAGCGAAGTTAAACATCGTTCACTGATGAAGGAAAATGCGCTAACTAAAGCAATTACACTTTTACAATGTTAATGAAGGTAAATACTATTCGGTACGACCCAAATAACCAAAGTGTTCCAGCGTTATTTTCCGCCGAAGAGACCAAATGCACGCGCGTTTTCCCATAGGAATGCACAGGAGCACCGCAAAAATACCTAGACTGGTTGCTGTCTGCTTCAATTTGCGTCACAGAAGTCGCATAGACACTAGTGCCAGTTGAACCTCTAGCGTACATTATAATAACTCTATGGTTCCACGCACCGAGCTGAGCCTGAGATGCGTTAGCCCACTCGGCCACCGGCGACAACATCTTCCGGTGGCGCCCTCGTATGGTCTTTATGCGGAGGGCAAGTTCGTCTGCTTCTATTGCAGGGGTAGTGGAGACTTCAGTACGCCGAGCTCTCATTGGTTCTGATTGAAGGATAGTGGATAGACCTCAAGGCAGTTTGCTTTGAGGTCTACCCACTATGCTTCAATCAGAGCCAATCAGAGCTCGGCGTACTCTGACGTCACCACAACCCCTGAAATAGAAGCAGACAACTTGCTCTCCGGATTTCCGACGTCACGACCAGGATTATCAGTTGCGGACCCCGGCTTCGGTGGTGTGTGAAAAAAAATGAAAGCACAGTCGAAGCTGGGAGTCATCGCGCTGTTTAACCAGCATATCGAGTGGAAGTCTAGTTATGTCATTCTCGCAAATTTCGGCATAATGACGTCAGCTTACCGGGTGGGATGGCTCCATCAGACTGGTGCTCGTCGGAGTTGTCTGAAACGAGAGGAAAGACGGGCTGTGAATATAATGTAGAAACGCTTAACAAGCTAGACGACTTTAGAAGATATGCCCAAGTCGTCGATGCGAACAATAAAGGTACGAGGAAAGCAAGTGCTTCTTGTGCAGGAGTTGCGGTGACGTCAACAAGACCCCGAGCTCTGATTGGCTTTGATTGGAAGAATAGCAAATAGTATGTTCTACTTTTTTTTCAAGCAGTCAATAAGAGCTTGGCGTTTTGACATCATCGAAACCACTGTAGAAGAAACAGACGAACTTACGCTCTGCATAGGCTCGTGAGGAGCCAAACACAAAGTCATCCTGGAACATCTTAGAAGTTCCGACGCACTCACGTTGAAATCTACGGCCGCATTAATAAAGAAGTCGATACGCCGATAAGTACGACGAAGAACGAAGAACGAAACAAGAACCGTTAACTTAACAAGTCACGCCCCGAGTTCGGCAAGCTGTCGGCGGATCTATATCCATCTTAAAATCCTGTTTAGACATCTAACGTAGACATTTTCGTCCCTGTCAACACACGGCGAAGCTACACTAATAGCACCTACTGAACCCAAACGTGTAGCTGTTGCCTTTTTTTACACCACGCGCACTACTTAATGATGTTATATAATGCGGCGGATTCGAGTCCAATTTTTCAACAGTAATTAAAAAAAGAAAAGGGACCGGTGACTTTGCTAACGATTACTCCTGAAGCTAGATCGATCACTAACGGGCCCACCCGAAAGGCGATGTTTCGGAAATTCACTATTTTTTTTTCTAAACTTGAAACTCTATGTTGCGTTTTTTTCTCTCTCTCTCTTGAGATTGCTTGGCTTCCAGCGGGTAATTATTGGGGGTTCAGTGCAAGGATATTTATCTTGCACGCCGCCCAAGCGCGCGAGCGGCTCGGCTGGCCGTGAACTTCGGAAGAGAGGAAGGTGACAGCGTTGCCGCGGGTCTTTAGCGAAACATGCTCAAAGGCTGCGGGCGCTAAATGAAGAGGAAAAACGTACTTCTCCGGCGGTCGGCTTCAAAACGAGCCTCGTTCCCGACTCTAGTTTTTTCATTTAATACAAAATCAAAACAGTAAAAAAAAAAGTTCTATTAATGTGTCTTGAGTACATAGACCATGAGGTCTCCAAACGTTTTGTCTAAGGCATAGTCTAAGGAGCCGGATTTGGGACCTGTCGCAGTCTCGAGGGAAAATCGTTAAGACAATATGAAGGAAGACATGCCTAAGCATTTCAACATAAACACTAATCTAGAGCAAAAAATAATATAACAATAAGGTGGATTAATACTATCACTCCTGAGCGTGTATGCTGAGGAGTCCCCATGCCACGCTTCGACAGCAACGTTCGCTGACGAGCCACGTTTCTTTATCGTCGATTGGTCAGATGCCTGTGGCTCTAAAAGCTTACAGGTTGTGACACATGGGTAGTTTAGCCCAATGTTGCCATAAAAAGACCATTCCGAGCTAAAAACACGCTTTACGCGTTAGGCTCGTCAAAATTTTGGGCGCTAGAGTAAAAACAACGTGTCGTTAGGTTTTTATTTCGAACTCTTTTTGTTCACGTTCCGCCGATGCTGCGTCCGCGGATGCGTCTATTTAGGAGCAGCTTCGTTGCCATGGCGACGGTGACCATAGCAGACAGACTTCACGCGCGGAAGGAGACGGCGGTGTGGCGAGGTCAGGTGCATGCTTTCACTTTTTCGCCGTACTTCTCGAGGGGCAGTACGTGAACAAAAATAGTTCAAAAAAGGAGTTAAAGACCGACGATCAGTTCGCGCTTACCACTTTTCCCTCGCTTCCTCCTCTCCCCCTTCTACCCTGTCCACCGTTGCCTGTTTCCTCCTTCCCTATGGTGAGGAAGATCTTCTGCCGTGCAGAATCTCGAGTCTGGTCGTCGGCCTTTAACACAAAAGGCTGATTTTTTTTCAGTGAATCCTAGTATTTTGACGAATCTTAAACAGAAAATCATGTTTTTTGTGGCTATCCGGTGGCCCTTCTTTCTTGTTGTTTTTTTCTGGAAAATCGGGCTAAAGTGTTAAAGTGCCCAAGTTCCATCAGGGCGTTCTTTCCACGTCTGCAAGGAGTGTCTGCAGAATGTTCGTCGGTGAAGCCTTTCCTCAGAACGTCGGCGGCGGTACCTCTCGAGCGTCCTTCGCCCCGCAAGCAAAGAAGGACACGGCGGGAGCGAACCCCAGAGGAGGTGAGTGCGACGGGGGGCCATTGAGCCAGGGCCCAAGCGCGCGTGGCGGGCACGGGCCATTCAGGAAACGGGCCGCGGGGGCCCGCCAATTGGCATTTATCTGTTCCAGATGCCGCGCGCCATTTCCGGCGAGAGCGCTGTCCGTATCGGGTCGTCCTCGATTGCCGCTTCCGGACCTGCCCGGAAGCCCGGGTCTCGGCCGCGGCGGCGGCGGGCGGCTCCGATAAGCGACGGGTCGCGGTTCCACACGTGAGGCCCCGGCCGCTGCTGGGCTGCGGATCTGTCACGCGCTGCAGCGCCGGGGAGGGCTCCGTCTTCATTAGCCCAGGGGGCCCCCAGGGCTCGACTGTAGCAGCCCACCGGAAAGCGGACTCCCCGGTGGCGGCCTGCAGCCCGTCACGTGCGGTCTCAGTCCCTCGATGGCCGTGGCCTGGACCCTGGTCGACTCTGAGCCCCGATCGAGTTTGTGGGCAACGCTGCTGGGGATTGAATTGAATTGAAATCCTTATTTTGTTAGAAAATAAAGATCCTCTTTTAAGTCCTTAAACGCGAGCATATTGGAAGTTAAAGTCGGTGACTCTGGCGCTATTCGATCAATGTATGATTCCCGGACTTCTTGATGAACTCCAGCATGAAGTCCAGAATCGCCGTTTACGGGCTGTTCTTCGCCTCTCGACTTAGCCCAGTCTTCTAATGTCGTCGGTTTGTCGTGAGCAGGTGAAGTTGCCTCGCTGCGGGCACGTAGACGGGGGGGGGGGGGGGGGGGGGGGGCATGTGCCCGGGCCCCCACCGAGAATGCCCCCAATTTTGCTGGGATCCTCTCTCTCCCCCTTCCCCCGCCTTGCAGCATGCAGCGAGGCGGGCTACGTGCACCCGCCTCGCTGCATGCCACTGAACTCCGCAGGAAGAAACACGGACCCTGAATTTCAAGAGAAAGGAAAGTGAGATGTAATAGCGTAGATGGACGAAGCGATTAGTAAAAAATTGGAAAGAGCTTGACGTGCTCATGGCCGGCATCGGCCTTGAAGTTTCCACGCTTGTCCCTGGTGTCATTTGATATCCGACGCAATTGCGTCCCTTGAATCGCGCGCGGTAGAGCGTATGAGGCATGCGCTCCGGTGGCGGCTCCACGCCGGTAGTTCAGCAGATGGAGCGCCATTATTGAGCACTGAGGCTACATGCTGAACAACGGCAGGGCACCCGTCCGGCCAAAGGTGATGGGAGCGACGTACTACGAATGCGGTGCAGTAGAACTGTGCAAGGTGGTCGCTCGTTCTCGCGGTTGTGTGGGCATTTTGCGCTCCGGCTGGGACACCCTTAACAGGTTTGGGGTGCAATATTTTTTGTAGCTGGATACGGAGTCAGCGTGCGACGCTCTGTTTCAGTGGTTGCATTTTAAGCTTCATACGGGCACCCTGCACAGACCTTGGTTGCTCGTGTTGGCGTTGGGCGCACCGTAGCGACGATCGGAAAGATTGTAGGCAACGGAGCGCAGCGGTTG